>SJXQ01001283.1:147928-276474 GCA_006408695.1 Aepyceros melampus
TCTAACCCACTGGCTAATTTCCCCCTCTGATAGCCCAAGACTTAGATGCTCTTTCACTTCCATGTTAGGGTTTTCACAAAGCACAGAAGATAAGTGAGCCATAGAAATCTAATGATGTTTCCCTTTCCCCTTTGCTCTGTGCGCTTCCAAGCTTCCGTGTTTAAGTGCCCACAGTTCTGCTCTCTCATGAGAATTCCCGTTCACCTTTCAAATGTTAATTCTACACTTTTAATTTATACCCTGTACAGGACGCTGTACCTTCTCCCTCTACCCAGCGTTTAATCACGCCGACACACATGGCTTTTACTGGTTCGCGTCTCGTTTCCTTCTCCTCCATCTTCTCTCTGGGCCTCTTTTGTATTTACTCTAAAATTATGTCTCACAGTCTCCTTTGCTGCCTGTCAGCTGACAATGGACTCTGACTGGTGTTTTCATACTTTCTTTTCCGTTGAAGTACTTTGATCAGCATGAAACGCTTTTGAAGGCCCAGTGTCAAAGGTCCAGTACTGCAGACTTGCACCGGTCCCCCCCCAACCCCACCCATCAGGGGGCCACACTCGTTCTGTCCACCCACACATCACGATGTGGAGTCCGACTTCACTGCAGGTCTCCAAACCTAATATCATACACTGAGGGGTATGATATTACCTTTTAGTTTAGCAAATGTGCCTTGGTTATGTTGTGAAATACTCCTTTTTTGGGGTGCCAGGGTAGGGGGCCTGGCTCCACAGCTTGTGGGATCTAGTTCCCTAAACCCAGGCCCCAGCAGTGAAAGCCGGGAGTCTTACCCACTAGGCTGCCAGGGAACTCCCTCTCTGTACCCATTTTGAAAAGAGAGTTTACCATGAGTGGACATGGAATTTTGTCAAATGTTGTCGCTGTATCTGTTGAGATGACCATGTGGAATCCCTGTCACTTGATTATCCAGAAGGAATCTCCTTTTCCTTTTCCTTCATTCCTTCCCCTCTTTCTTCCTTCCATACTTTCACAGATACACAGAAATCTGCATCTCTAAGAGAGAATCCACAATAATTATCTCCTATCTTCCTTCCTTGTATACACAGAAAAGTGTATCTGAGATAGACAATTCACAAGGACCTGTGGCTCAGCACACTGGTTTTTCTTCTGTGGCAAAATCCAAAAAAAAATAGACATATTCCATAGACATGCAATACCTGAATCAGGCGACTGTATGCTGACAACAAACATAACATTCCACATTGCACATAAGCACTGGAGCATTGGCAAGGTGTTAAAGAAAGAGCCAAAAAGCAGCTCCTCTCCAGTAAGTCTGACCTCCCCGACATGGGATGCTATCCCATCCCTGGAGGCTGAGCAATCTTTGGTCCCATTGATGGAGTTGGGTTGTTTCAGGAAAGGGGACCCCTTCCAGGGCCTGAAAGTGGACTCTTGTCTAACACTGGGAAATGAATTGTCCAAGGAAAGCACATGTGCTGACAAAGCAAGAGATTTTATTGGGGAAGGACACCTGGGTGGAGAGCAGCAGGGTAAAGGAACCCAGGAGAACTGCTCTGCCACATGGCTAGCAGTCTCGAGTTTTATGGTGATGGGATTAGTTTCTGGGTTGTCTTTAGCCAATCATTCTGACTCAAGAGTCCTTCCTGGTGGTGCATGCCTTGTTCAGCCAAGACGGATGCCAGCGAGGATTCTGGGAGGTGGTTGGACATGTGGTGTCTCCTTTTGATCTTTTCCGAACTCTTCCATTGGTGGTGGCTTATTAGTTTTGTGTTCCTTACCAGGACCTCCTGTCATAAAACAACTCATGCAAATGGTTACTATGGTGCCTGGCCAGGGTGGGCGGCTTCAGGGAGTGTGCTTCCCCAAACAACTCCCCCTGAGAGACTTCAAACTTAAGGTACTCTTGGGAATTGGGGCGGAGGTCTCTTTCCTCTGTGACTTTTTCCTGCTGTGCATGGGTGTGGGCCTGCCTAGCAGAGCAGAACTCTTTCTCTACCTGATCTAAGTTGAGATACTCTTCGTCTGCAACCAGCAGTCACCCTTGTAATAACAGCAATTTAGCTTGAAACTGTTGGCTCCTCTCAGAGATGAAACAGACAGGGGTCAAACAGGAGATCTAACAGGATGGGCATCACTGGTTCCCAGAAACAGAAGGCAGCATTTGGGGTGAGGGCTTGAGGGTGTGTGACTTTTTTCTGATTGGTTGGTGGTAAGGCAACCACCACCAGAGTGGTGTTCTCAGCATCTTGTGCTCAGCCTGAAGCTACCATCCTCCACCTGAGTGGGGGCCCCAGTTCTGCAGAAGAACTCGAAAACATTGTTAGCATATTTTTTTTGAGTAGGAACCAGGACCCTGCCTCAAGGCTGTACCACCATTTGATTGCTCCTCCTCTGTTTCTGTATCCCCTCCCTTCCCTGATTAGCAACTGTTTGAGTCTACCCTTTGGAACTCAGGGAAGGTCAAGGAGGCTGAATGAACCTTGTTGCAACTATGACTGTGATACCTTCCTGTCTAAATGGGGCATAGGACTGCCTCAGCTTGGAGAAGAGACACTGAATTGGAAGTATTCCTGAGTTTCAAGTCCTAGATCTAAGTCTTGTATGATAAAATCTCCATCCCTTGGTCTGCCATTTTGGTGTAACATCCCAATTAGAAGTAGCTGGAGGAGTGACAACTGGAATTTTAATAGATGAAATAAATCTCATTTCTTTTTAGAAAAATAGCCCTGAAATCCAGTCTAGATCTGGCACTTCAGGGAGACTTGTAAACAGTTGCCTAGCTCTATAAAAAGTAAGGTTGTAGTTAATAGCTTCCAGCAGACATTGTTTTGAGAATGGTGGCATCCAACCCTGGCACGACTCAGAAAACTCAAGTATTTAGCAATACAAGGTCTAGTCTGAAATTACACCCATAGAATCACCTAGTTATTTCCTTGGATGTCCGAAGCATAGCTACTCTATTTTGACTTTTCATTATAAAATTCTCCTTACTTTTTGATAGGGCCCACATGGGGTCTCATTGATAAGATGGCTCGTTATGTCAACCTTGCAGATGAAGAATAAAATCACAGTGATCTGTGAGACTGACCAAATTACCCAGATGGCATCCTGTTATCTCACTGCACTTGTCTTCTCAAAGCTGCAAGACCACCAGCTTCCAGACGGCTACGTGACCATCCCTTCAGAGGATTTTCATTGGTGGGGTATAAGAAGGACTCCGTCAGAAAGGGAGAACGCTGGTTTTCCTTAAAAGCCAGTCACCCTCTCTTTCCCCTCTAATAAATTTTCTTTTCTTGCCTGACTGCTCGACTTGCTCTCTTTTTCTCTGCACTCGCCTTACACTTTCCTTTAAGCCAGTTAAATAGAGCTCATTTACAAATTAATCTCAAAAATATTGTCCAGAGACAAAGACATATAGAGACATATTGAGACAGACACAAAACAAGATCTAGCTTCATTTTCTGAGCTTAGTCATGAATTAGATACTACAATATAAAATTTGCTAGCTTATAAATAACAATTGGAATAAATAAAATTTCTAAAGGCTTTTCCCCATTTCCCCTCAGTCTCAGGAGGTAGAGATGGTCCATATAAGTGTTCCTGAGAGCCCTGGGCTCAAGGCGCAGGGGAAAAAAATCAAGTTCTAACAAAACGGTGGCAGGCCACCTTCTTCTCCATGAGATCTTCCTGACCCAGGGATTGTATGCGTGTTTCCTGTGTTGGCAGGCAGATTCTTTACCACTGAGCCACCAAGGAAGTCCCATATATATATGTATGTATTTGCCATCTGTGTAAGTATATATACATATATATATATATACAAATATATATTTCTGTATGCATATATCTACCATCTATATGTATGCCTGGTGTGTTGCAGTCCATGGGGTCACAAAGAGTCGGACACAGCTGAGCGACTGAAATGAACTGGTATGTATGCATGTAAGTATCTGTCATCTATCTGCATGTATCTACCCATTTCGTATGTATGTATGTATGTATGTGTATAACATCTGTATATTTGTAGTTGTGTGTGTGTGTATACATGTATTTATTTATCTAGCTACATTGGTTCTAGTTCTCTGGAGACCCCTGACTAATATATCAACAGTTGCACAAGCTTGTCCTTACTGGGCAGGCAGTGTTCTGGGGGACTACAACTTTGCAGTACAGAAACTAAACAATTAAGCATAACTGGAATTTTTTCAGTGTTCTGATACTGATATTGAACTTTTTTTCTGTTACCATAGAGATATTTAGGACCACCTTTTCTAAACTGCAATCTCTCAGACTTGGGAATAAGTTTCTAAATTCTGAGGATATCTTGAAGTGGTGCTACAGAGGTTGGCATTTATGGAGTTGTCTTGTCTGAGACATTCATGTGACACCACATTTTCAGGAAGAAGCTCAAGTTTATAATAGGCTGGAGTTCAAGGTGGAATACTGGAGAACAGAGGGAGCTCATTATCCGACCCCACATTGTCCTGATCATTGAGGTGGGAAGGCTTTACACTCCTGTCTCCACATAAGGCTAAAATACCACAGTGTTCACAGACAAGATCAGAGTAGAAATGGAAATCCCCTGCATCTGGGACAATTCAGCCCTTTGTCACTGGTCATTGACACCTGCATGCCTCTACTCTTGTGTGCTCCTGCCAGCCTGGAAGAGCAGGACAGGCCGGGCAGTTCTGAAATAGAAGGCCCGCAGCTCAGCTCTAGCATCTCTCTATCTCACATAGATTTTCTGTCTCTCTTCATCTCTGTCTATGATGACTCTTTTTTTTTTTTTTCTTTACTATTGGATCTGGAGTTCAGTCTTAATTTAATGTTATCTATATAGCTGGATAGGTGATACCTAAAAAATACCGATTTACCTCCAAACTAGATTATGACATAAATGGAGGGAAATGATGTTAGTGTTATGTGCCTAGTGTGGGCACTGGCATGTATTGGCTCATTCAGTCCATCCTCAAAACTTTGTGAGTTATCTATCACTGTTTCCATTTCATAACAGAAGAAACTTAACTTCACAGGGGTAATTAACTCACCAAAAGAAAAACAGTAAATATGGTGCTTAGAGTGCAAATAAGAACTAAAATCTGTGCTTCTGTGCCTCTAGAACTCATGTATTTTCTACCAAAATGTTGAAAAAAAAGGAGGGGAAGGGGAGGGAGGGAAATAGAGAGAAGGGAAAAAAGGGAGAGACAAAGAGAAAAACAAAATGAGTGTGTTGCAGAAAAGGGAATCGCTTTCAGGACTGGAGAGTGGTCTCTTGTCTAACACTCGGAAATGAATGTCTGAGGAGATACTCATGCTGGCAAAGCAAGAGCTTTTACTGGAAAGGGGAACCTGGGCGGAGAGCAGGAGGGTAAGGGAACCCAGGAGAACTGCTCTGCCACCTGGCTAGCAGTCTCCAGTTTTATGGTGATGGGATTAGCTTCGGGGTTCTTTGGCAAATCACTCTGATTCAGAGTCTTTCCTGGTGGTGCACGCATTGTTCAGCCAAGATGGATGCCAGCGAGAAGGATTCTAGAAGGTGGCTGGACATGTGATGTCACCTTTTGACCTTTCCCGAACTCTTGCCGTTGGTGGTGGCTTATTAGTTTCATGTCACTTACCAGGACCTCCTGTTGTAAAACACCTTATGCAAACGGTGGTGCAAAAACAACGATGGTGCCTGGCTGGGTGGGCGGTTTCAGTCAGTGTGCTTCCCCTAACAACTTCCCTCTGAGAGACTTCATACTCAAGATACTTCTTGGGAACTGGGACAGAGGTCTCTTTCTTCTGTAATTTCTTCCTGCTGTGCATGGGCTTAGGCCTGCCTAGGAGAGCAGAAGTCTCTCTCTACTTGATCAAGTCAGTCAGTTTAATTGCTCAGTCATGTCCAACTCTTTTCGACCCCATGGACTGCAGCATGCCAGGCCTCCCTGTCCATCACCAACTCCCAGAGCTTGCTCAAACTCATGTCCATCGAGTTGGTGATGCCACCCAACCAACTCATCCTCTGCCATCCCCTTCTCCTCCTGCCCTCAATCTTTCCCAGCATCAGGGTCTTTTCCAATGTCAACTCTTCACTTCAGGTGGCCAAAGTATTGGAGCTTCAGCTTCAACATCAGTCCTTCCAATGAATATTCAGGACTGATTTCCTTTAGGATTGACTGGTTTGATCTCCTTGCAGTCCAAGGGACTTCAAGAATTTTCTCCAACATCGCAGTTCAAAAGCATCAATTCTTCGGTGTTTAGCCTTCTTTATGGTCCAATTCTTACATCCATACATGACTACTGGAAAAATCATAGCTTTGACCAGATGGACCTTTATTGGCAAAGTAATGTGTCTGCTTTTTAATATGCTGTCTAGGTTAGTCATAGCTTTCCTTCCAAGGAGCAAGCATCTTTTAATTTCATGCAGCAGTCATCATCTGCAATGATTTTGGAGCCCAAGAAAATAAAGCCTGCCACTGTTTCCATTATTTTCCCATCTATTTGCCATGAAGTGATGGGACTAGATGCCATGATCTTAGTCTTTTGAATGCTGAGTTTTAAACCAGCTTTTTCACTTTCCTCTTTCACTTTCCTCAAGAGGCTCTTTAGTTCCTCTTCGCTTTCTGCCATAAAGTTGGTGTCATCATCATATCTCAGGTTATTGATATTTCTCCTGGCAATCTTGATTTCAGCTCGTGCTTCATCCAACCCAGCATTTCACATGATGTACTCTGTATATAAGTTAAATAAGCAGGGTGACAATATACAGCCTTGACTTACTCCTTTCCCAATTCGGAACCAGTCTGTTGTTTCATGTCCCGGTCTGACTGTTGCTTTTTAACCTGCATATAGATTTCTCAGGATCTAAGCCAAGATATTTTGTGCGTGAAACCAGCATTTGCCCTTGTAAGAACAGTAATTTAGCTTGAAACTGTTGGCCCCTGTCAGTTATGAAATAGACAGGGGCAAATAGGAGGCCTAAAAGGATGGTCATCACTGGGCCCCAGAAACAGAAGGCAACATTTGGGGGTGAGGGCTGCAGGGTGTGTGACTTTCTGCTGATTGGTTGGTGGTAAGGCAACAGAGTGGTGCTCCAGGAATCTTGTGCTTAGCCTGAAGTTACCATCCTTCACCTGGGTGAAGGCCCCAGTTCTGCAGAAGAACTCAAGGACATTGTTATGCATGCTTCTTGAGTAGGAACAAGGACCCTGCCTCAAGGTTGTACCACCTTTGATTGCTCCTTCTGTATCTATATCCCCTCCCTTCTCTGACTAGCAACTGTTTGAATCTGCCCTTTGGGACTCAGGGAAGGTCAAAGAGGGTGAGTGAAGCCCACATCCTACACATAAGAAATGGAGAATGCAGAAGAGATCTGTACTCCAGAGCCCCAGTGAGTCCTGCTCAGTGTTAATTCAGGGAACTGGGCAACTATGACTGTGGTAACTTCCTGTCTAAATGGGGCATAGGACTGCTTAGTATGGAGAACAGACACTGAATTAGAAGCATTCCTGAGTTCCAAGTTCTAGATCTGAGTCTTGTATGATTAAAATCTCAATCTGTTGGTCTGTCATTTTGGTGTAACAGACCCAACTAGAAGTAGTTGGAGGAGTGACAACTGGAATTTTAATAGACAAAATAAATCTCATTTCTTTGCAGAAGAATAGGCCTGAAACCCAGTCTGGACCTGGCACTTCTGGGAGACTTGTAGCCAGGTAGCCAGTTGCCTAGCTCTGTAAAAAGTGAGTTTGCAGTTACTAGCTTCCAGCAGATGTTGTTTTGAGCATGTCTGGTGGCATCCAGGCCTGACACAACTCAGAAAACTCAAGCGTATAGCAATACAAGGTCTAGTCTGAAATTACACCCATAGTATCACTACCTTGGATGTCTGAAGCATAGCTACTCTATTCTGATTTTTTTTTTAACATTTTATTTAGCCAAACTTAAAGTATAACTACACAGTAGTTCCTAGAATAAAGAATAAGTTGTTCTTTGGGGACAATTTTCTGACAAAATGAAGAGACACAAAGTGATGTGTCTTCCTGCTTGACTTTCAAGGCACAACCATAAAAGAGGATAATTGCTGACGCAGCTTGGCTTAGATCATAAGGCTCTTGGGCTCCATGGACAGGGCAGCCTGGTGCTCTCAGAGACAGGTCCATGGCACAGCTGACAGTCCAGAGAGCAGCACTCATGCAGGAGGATGCCTAGGATTTTCCAGAGGGTGAGGTTCGGGCTCTGTCGGGCGCCAAGCAGATGGGGGTTTCGGGAGGTCACAGTTATGTGCTGGGAAGAGCTGATTTGAGAGGATGAAATTGACAAGTTAGAGGAAAACACTCGTCCTGACATGACAGCAGGCGAGTGTCTAAGTCCAAATGTTTGAGACACCCACTTCAGTATAGCTACCCCGGCCTGTAAATTCCTCTTTTCCTATATCAGTTTAGGCTGGTTTTGTAAACAACAGTGTCTGAAAGAGCATTGTTGAAAGAAAAGGTGTAGAAGACTTGGGACATTCATGAGAGGAAACAGTGGGCAGAGCTAGCCCCAAGGAAGAAGCCCAGCACTAGCAACAACTGTCCAGCCCCGAGAAGACTGAAGGTGGCCTCATTTGAGTGGCAAACAGTAATGTTCAAATTTCAAAAGTTATTTATCCTGCTTCCTAATATTACTTAAACCACGTAGTTCCATGAGACAGGGTAAACTTGAAATCGGTGAGACAGTAACGGTATTTCAAAACTGAGCAGCTGAACTACATATCAACAAGACAGGCTAGATTAAATCAAACTTAATGAAAAGCACTTTATGATACTAGTATCCATACTCATCTTTAACATGAGTTGGTTTTTCAAAAGGGAGACGATGTAGGGGATGTCAAAAATCAAGTGAGACCAGATTTGCTTTCATCTCATTCTGTTCAGTTTCCATAATGGAAGGATGGATCCACTATCATTTCTTCACCAGTTTTCTTTGTCACTGGCATCTTGCACCTTCTGTCCTTCATGCCGAGGAAGGAACACCTTGCTGGGTGGCACTGCTCTAACTGCTACCAGAGACACTAGGTTTGAGTTGTATATTGATAAAGCCTGGCGAATATCTTCTAGAATCATAGTAACTTCTGGAGGTGTAGGTGTTTTGAGTAGATTCTCATGAGAAGAAATCGTAGGAGAAGAGGGATCTGCAAAATTCCCAAAGCACTCATCTGAATTTGTACTTTCTTTCATTGCCAAATCATTCAGTGAACTGTTTGCTTTTGATAATGGATAATTTGTGGATATCGAGCTGTGCTGCTCTTTGTAGAAGGAACTTTCAAACCAGGAGTGCAGAATGTAGGTGCCAAGGGAGAATCTGTGTGCTCTGCACCATTTTTTCCCCAACAGCTGGAAAAAAATGTCTTTGTCCAGGAGTGGCAAAGACATTATCATTGGGCACTGGTTCTGTTTCTATGGTCTCAACGTTAGTCTTTACATTTTTAAGTCCAATTGTGTAATCGTCATTTAAACACATAGTGTATTCAGAGATACCAACTCAAAATCATCCATCTTTAGAGCACATTTTGAAGTTTTTACTAGTGACTGTTTGGAAAATGGAGTTAAAATTTTTGGCTCTTCCTTCTCGTTGTTTACTGCTTGGGGAGGGTTTGGCAGAACTTGGGATACGATGTACCGCTCAAGTCCAAATTCAGAAAGTTGTGGACTATGCGGGTGACTTCTCAGAAACAGAAGTTTTAGAGCAGCAGAATCCAGCAAATCATTTTTCACATCAGGTTTCTCAGGACATTCACATTCACTGGCCGCTGGTTTAGAGTCAATGACTTCTTGCTCGTCCACTGAATTTTTCTTGGCACATGGAATATATCCATACTTCTGGAAAAACTCTTTTATTTTCATGATTATCCACTGAATTCTTTTTTGTCAGTATTTTTGTTGCCTTTATGAAACCAATTCTTTCTTGACTTTACAAGCTTCACTTTATCAAGAACATTGACATCATCCTTTAGAGTCCGTACTTCTGAGTGAAGGTCATGTAAAGTCCTCAATGGACAGTCTTCAAAGTTGCTTTCCTCTCTGTCCAGTGCTCACTACAGCTGGGCCGTCTTGCCCTCCAGGGCGACAGCCAGAGGCCTCAGCATCCCGTGAAAGCCTCAGATTGGATCCACAGGAGACCCTGGCCTATTTTGATTTTTAATTGTAAAATTCTCCTTAATAGCCAAAGCAGATGTCACCATTAACAATGTCAGTGTTTCTCTAGGTATGAGAAGATGTAAGAATT
This sequence comes from Aepyceros melampus, assembly GCA_006408695.1. NCBI lineage: Eukaryota > Metazoa > Chordata > Mammalia > Artiodactyla > Bovidae > Aepyceros > Aepyceros melampus. The sequence goes on from SJXQ01001283.1 coordinate 158,156, forward strand.
GGAACTCGTTAAATCTTCTCCTGGAAAGACTAACTATCTGAAGGCCTGTTCTGCCAGTTTTTCCCAGAGCACAGAGTGTCTCATTCCTGATTTCCACCCTGAACTCCTTTCAGGGGTGTTGAAGATCAGCAGCTGCCAGTGGTCATGATTTAATCTTTGTAGAGGTGGATGGCAAGTGTCAGCTTTTAGCTGGCAGAGCCCCTTCTTGGTCATAAACTTGGCCATGATTTTAAGGGAGAGCATTTCATGACCATTTCATGCTAGGATGCTGAGAATGTCCATTCTCAGGTCTGGCAACGATTTTGTTAACAGGCCACTCAATGTGCTGTTACTGGACTAGGCCATAAAACAGTATTCAAAAGTCTGTGGACCACCTGTCTTACTAGCCTCTTGGTCCAGGAAAACATTCCTTCATGTTGCTTCTTCCCATATCTAGAGTTACACTGTTACCATCATTGATCTCATGTGGAACTATATATTATTTTGTCAGAGGCCTCAGTCACACACTTGGCAGTATGTTGCTGCTGCTGCTACGTCACTTCAGTCATGTCCGACTCTGTGTGACCCCAGAGACGGCAGCCCATCAGGCTCCCCCGTCCCTGGGATTTTCCAGGTAAGAACATTGGAGTGGGTTGTCATTTCCCTCTCCAGTGCATGAAAGTGAAACGTGAAAGTGAAGTCGCTCAGTCATGTCTGACTCTTAGTGACCTCATGGACTGCAGCCTACCAGGCTCCTCCATCCATGGGATTTTCCAGTATAAAAAACAGCAATTTTGTAAAACTGGTGAAAGACAAGTAACATAGACAGCAGTATTATAAGCTAAAAACTTCCATTAGATGTAGCCCAGTATATCCCAGGTCATCTGACTTAGTCTATTCTGTACGAATCTTTATCTTCCAGGGAAATTATATATTGGCACTGTCTATAAGGCACATAACCCAGTTTCCTAGTGTTAATAGACTGATTATCCTTAGTATGATTTAATTGTTTCCAACATAGAGGAGACTTTAAACCTAAATTACCATAACCTGGTGTTATCTATATAAATCCTCCTATAATGGTGGGAGATTTTTTCCTTTGCTGAAATTTTGCTTGCTGCTCTGATTGAGACTTGAGTAATAGAAGAAAATTCAAATTTATGGCCAGAGTCAGAGCAGGCATTATTAATTGGTCAGGTAAGGGGATTCCATCTAGTAATATTAATAGTGACATGAATATGACTATAATTTTTCTTTTTAAGTAAATTTTCTCAGGGTCAACCAGTTAGAGACTTGGAGTAGAGAAATTCACCAAGGTAACCCAGAACTAGACACAGGTAACTGGCCACAAACCCAACAACTGGATTGACTTCTAAAACTAGCATAGGATCAGGGCTATGATAGAAAAGCATTTGGTTTATATGCAAAGGCCTAAGAAGTCAAGAAAACATTATAAATGATCATACGAATCAGATCCACATCTTGGGAAAACTGTCTATCTCCGATGTCATCCTCTTCTTGTCCTGGTGTAGTGCAGTTTCTCCTCTCTTTAAACAGTGTTTTAAGATGAGATCAGGTTAGTTGTCCTCTCTATAGGTCAGTCCAGTGTAGGGGCCTTTGGAAGTCGGAATTAATCTAAGAGTCAATTTCCCTTCAGTTTCACTGTGCATGAGCTAGTTAAGAGTACCTGCTAAAAAGGTCCTCCCATCCAGGTTGGAGACAGCCCCTTAAATTATGTCTTTTTCCAGTCCTGGTTGCAGCTCATGAGGCATCTGATCTTTATGCAAAGATAGATTACTGAGATAAGCTTGAGAAACAAACTTAGGGTGTTCTTTAGGAATTCAATTAAATTTTACGTTAATATCACATAACAGCAGAGAACTATCCAGGAAATGAATCTTACTAGATTCAAACCTCCATTAAGAAACTTGGATTTAACATTTATTGAAATATCTTTTCCTCCCTAATATTACTCTCATTTTTTATCAAAAATAACCAAATTAAGGCTAGTTTGTTTGCAAAATAGGTCTGCTTTCAATAAATTTGGCCTGATGATTTATATAACCATAACTGATTACAGACTTTTTGTTTTGTGAAACTTTCATAGATTCTCAGATTGAAATTTTAAAATAAAACAGGGCTGGGAAAAGTCATGCCAAAGGCTTATCACAGGTTTCACCTAACAAATCTAGGTGAATTCTTCCCTTTTCAAGGTCTCAAAAATTCCTTCAGAGTTCTGTACCTGTTAGTGAGAAAACCTTCCTAACTCATCTGATAAAGTTACTAAAAACCTAAGATTTTCCAGTCTCTGAAGGAGTCAGATAGAGATAAAATATAATTGTTTTAATTTGTTTATAACATATAATTTTACCAAATTACTGTCATAACTTTTTTGAGGGGAAGGTTTTCCCTACTCCTGGAAAACACAGATTCAAACCTATAATTTTTTCAGTTCGAAACCATAAAAGTTATAAGCATATTCGCTGGTTCATTCAGTCCTTTTGTAACTTTTGTGAAGTCATCAGTTTTCCCATTAGATACCAAGACATATCAGAATGTTAGAAACTCTGCATAATTTCTAGGATATCTATATTAGCAATGTTTATCATACATTATAACCTGAGAGGACTTATTGCTGCTGCTGCTAAGTCACTTCAGTCGTGTCCGACTCTGTGCGACCCCATAGACGGCAGCCCACCAGGCTCCCGTCCCTGGGATTCTCCAGGCAAGAACACTGGAGTGGGTTGCCATTGCCTTCTCCAATGCACGAAAGTGAAAAGGGAAAGTGAAGTCACTCAGTCGTGCCCGACTCTTCGCGACCCCATAGACTGCAGCCCACCAGGCTCCCCCGTACTCATTTGATAATATTTCCCATGTAATTTAACCAACCAAATAAGCACAATTAGTTTAATATCTCTCTTTGGGAAGTTTTAGGTGCCCTCTAAAGCAACCCAAAGTTAGCTAGACGTCAAAAGAACTTCAACAGAATTTGATTTAGGAAGGCTTGTCAAAAAAATCAGTCAAAAGGGTTTAGAACATTCGGTCGGATTTAGTCAATGCTGATGGGTGTATCACTTAGCTCGCTGATTTGTCACAATGGGCATATATAAGGAGGCTNCTTAATTTTGGGGTTCCCTTGCTGTGGGTGGGGTTGTATCAGTGGTTTGTCTAGGTTTCTTGGATAGGGAAGCTTTTGAGAGACAGGGTTTTTAAAGAGGTAAATAAATTTAAATGATTTCTTTAGGTTCAACTGTAATCTAATACGATTAATGTACTTAGAAGAAGTGAATCTATGATATAGATACACTCAGAGGGAAGACTATATGAAGACACAGGGGAAGGTAGCCATCTACAAGCCAAGGAGAAAGACCTCAGAAGAACCCAACCTTACTGATCCCTAGAGTTTAGACTTCTAACCTCTAGAATTGTGAGAAAATTGAAAGAGGAAATGGCAACCCACTCCAATATTCTTGCCAGGATAATCCCATGGACAAGGAGCCTGATGGGCTACAGTCTATAGGGATTGCAAATAGTTGGAGACGACTGAGTGACTGAGCACTCACTCTCACTGAAACGTCCCAGTCCCAGTACTTTGTTGTGGAAGCCCTAGCAAACTGATACATGTATTTTTTGATGAGCTGACTCTGCCTTTAGAAAATGTCCCTTTTTATTTGTGGCAGTATTTCTCATTCTAAGACCTACTTTTCCTTAATATAGTCTTTTTTCTTTTGATTAGTGTTTTTATTGTACATATTTTTATATTGTTGATTTTTAACACATATGTATCTTTTAATATTGTTCACTTCTTTGTAATGCTTGTGTTTTCCTCTACATTTTTAATCATTTAGAGAATATTTGTAGCAGCTTTTTTATACCCTGTGACAGAGGATCCTGGTGGGCCACAGACCATGGGGTCATAAAGAGTCGGGCATGACTGAGAGACTGAGCACATCATGTGCTAGTTCCATTGTCTGATTCATTTCTTGATCTTCTTATATTTATTATTATTTTTTTTTTTGCTTTGGCTGGCAATTGGTCTAAATTTTATGCTGCTTGTCATGCCTCATAATTTTTTATTGCATACCTGACATTGTGATTTTACACTCTTTATATTGTCAGTTGCTGGGTTTTGCTGCTTTCTTTGAATAGTGCTGAATTTTATCCTAATGTGCAGTTAATTATTTGGAATCAGAGGACTTTTTTTGAATTTTGCTTGCAAACTTTGTTAGAATGGATCTGGATCATCATTTAGTTGAGCATCAATTTAGCTCTACTCTGGCTTCCCTGATAGCTCAGTTGGTAAAGAATCTGCCTGCAATGCAGAAGACCCCACTTCTATTCCTGTGTCTGGAAGATTTGCTGGAGAAGGGATAGGCTACCCTCTTCAGTATTCTTGGGCTTCACTTGTGGCTCAGCTGGTAAAGAATCTGCTTGCAAAGCAGGAGACCTGGGTTCAATCCCTGGGTTGGGAAGATCCCCTAGAGAAGCAAAAGGCTACCCACTCCAGTATTCTGGCCATGGGGTTCAGACATGATATAGTGACTTTCACTTTCATGGTGGTGATACTCTTCTGCATAATGCCTTTGGTCTCATAGTATCTTTATACTCTGTAGGAATGCAGATTATTTTTATTCTGAGTAGGCTTCTAGGATTGTTCTTCCTACTCTTTTCTTTTGATTCTTTACCTGTTACACATGTCTTTTTGTACTTGGCCAAAGACTCTAGGGGACCTCTGAGCAGAAAACTGGAGCTCTTTCTCTTACATATCTCTCCTTTTTTTTTTTTTTTTTTTTGCTGCAGAGAAGTTAGCTGCCTTGGCCCTGTGAATTCCAGTCTGTCTTCTCACCTCAAGAAGTGCTTGGCTGTTTGTGCTATCCCTCCCTGCACTGAGGCCTGATAACTACCTCTGAGCAGTAACCTGGTGCAGTTGTAGAGTTCATTTTATTTGTGGCCCTTCTCTCAGGGATCTCTATACTGCTATTTTGTCATTTATCACCTGAAAACTGAGATTTCTTGTATTTTGTCTAGATTTTTAGTTATGAGGATAAATCTAGTTCCTATTATTCCATTTGTCACCTTTATTTGCTTTAATTTTAAATGTCATCTTGCTTTTCACAGTCAATCCTTTGTTCTTAGGGGAATTAAAGGCCTAACAATATATAAAAGTACTTTTCCCCTAAATGTATTCTTGTTTGGGTGAGTCTCAGCTTTGTGGTATCTTTCTGGTATCTGATTAGTATCTGGATCTTTTCTCCAAACAGCTGTAGAGTGAGGCATTTCCCATAGGAAATGGCACTGCTCCTTTGGCACCTCCAGAAATCTCAAATTTCCTATATCTCCAAAGTTCCAAGGAACTTTCAGGACATAGATCTACTGAACTAAATATTTATGGTCTGAGTACAAACTGCTTCATGCACATGAATTTCCCAAGCAGTCCAGTATTTCTATTACTAAAGACAAATCCTAGAATCTAACCTTGATTGGCTGTTATCAATTAGAAACCAGCACAGAATTGCAGTATATTCAGGAGATCATATAAACAGAGAAAGTAGACTAGGGGAAGCAAAAGGAGGAGGTAGAGAAAGGCTTTCAGTTGCTCCACGTGCGAGCATGCTCAGGTGCTTCAGTCACGTCTGACTCTTTGCGACTCTATGGACTGTTCCCCGCCAGGTTCCTCTGTCCCTGGGATCCTCCAGGCAAGAATACTGGAGTGGGTTCCCATGCCCTCCTCCAGACAGTTTCTCCACAAGGTCTGGCTGATTGATACCAATTATCTAGTCTGTTACCCTTGAATTTCAAACCCTAAGGCAATATAGCTCTTCTTACAATGGACTTTGACACTGTAATTGTCATGTTTGGTGGGAAGAGGGATGGGGAGAGGAAAATATGCACAACTCTGAAACATTACTGTCTTTTAATAAAATCTTGGAATTTCTCTGGCTGGCTGGTGGTTAAAAATTCACCTTCTAATGTAGGGAATATGAATTTGATCCCTAGTTGGGGCTTCCCTGGTGGCTCAGAGGTGAAAGTGTCTGTCTGGAATGTGGGAAATCTGGGTTCAATCCCTGGGTCAGGAAGATCCCTTGGAGAAGGAAATGGCAACCCACTCCAGTACTCTTGCCTGGAGAATCCCATGGAGGGAGGAGCCTGGTAGGCTCTAGTCCATGGGGTCACAAAGAGTCGGCATGACTGAGCGACTTCACTCACTCACTCACTTACTCACTGGGGAGCAAAGGCCACATGCTTTGTGGCCAAAAAACCAAAACATAAGCCAGAAACAATATTGTAACAAATTCAATAAAGACTTTAAAAATGATCCACATTAAGAAAAAAAGTCTTAAAAACAAAATTTTTAAGTTTGTGATGGTGGTAAGATTTCTTGGTTCTTTTAAGGTATTTTTCTTCCATTTCGTATTTAAAGCATATACTTTAATTCCTCACAAAAGGGAAGCCAATATATTTTCTATCCCTTTTGGACTCTGTCTTCTTGCTTCTTCTCTCCAGAATCCACACTTGAATGAGTCCAGGAGTGTCTTTTGTAAGAGATGTTATTGGTGCCCCAGCCATACCTATCCTCCTGGGCCTCACCTTTGTGTTACACTCCCTGTCTTACTTCCAGGTGCCAGCCTGTGTACCTCTTTGCTGAAAGGCTTGCCAAAGCACCTGGAACCTGCTGCTTGTGCCTAAGGTAGGCTAGAGTGCCCCATAATCCACAACTTGGGTGCCATATCTCTGAATTGTTTCTTCGCCACTGATTCCTGAAGTTTCCCAGCAGAATGATGCTCCAGTTGCCACAGTGGTAGCTGTCTCACTTCCCACTTCCCTGCAACTGTTTCTTGGATCACCTCCCAAATAAACTGCTTGTACTCAATTCCTTGTTTCTAAGAGACTTCAAATTTAGCTATTTCTACTTTCTGGAAAGCAAGCAATTCCCCACAGACAACAGGATAATCTAGAAGTAAAATTCACAGCTTTGTATTCCCAGCAATGTTAGTCTCCAATGCTCACTGAATATAAGAGAAAGAAGGAAAACAAGCATAGGATAGAGAGTACCCTGCCCTCTATCTTCATACTGTCAGGCCTTCAGTACACTTCCTTATCTGAGATGAGAAATAAATTTCTGTCCCCAACTAAGACCAGGTCCTATTGTTCCAGATTGGGATCTGTTAGAATATTGCTGTTACTATTTATACTTCAGGAGCAAACCTTCTTTTAGCCCTTAAGGTAAATCCTTAACCTCACTGAGATTACTTCTGGAAGCACAATGGAGAACATCTCCCAATGCCAGACATTTTCTTCTCTCTACCTGGGGCTTTTCCCATGAAAAGTAAAGTTCCTCCTGCAGTTTGATGTTTCTGAATGAGCCTGTATCCAGTGCTTTTATGCATATACACAGCTCCATCAGGTGTGATTCTGGCACAAAGTTTAACTGGGATCATGAATTTTCAGATCTTTTCTCTGTTGCCTATTGTGATGGTGGCCACTCTAGTTAGTCCCCAGGGATATGCCTTGGGTCCTTTCCAGTGAAAACAGCTACATCATTAGTAGCTTTGACCAAAACTCTTAATATATTACTTCGATGAATTGGTTATAACGTCCTAACTATTAATATGAATACTACTAATCTAGGGATTTCTGCTGCAGCCTCAGTGCCTTCTTGCCTGTGAGATCACGACCCTGGAAGAATACCTCCTGCCATGTGCAAAGAGTATTAGGTCATTATTTTCAGAAAAAACAGATGAAAAAGTGAGTTATATCTTAAAAAGGGAGGATAAAAGAGCTTTCTACATGGAGGACCACTTTATATCCAGAGGTGGAAAACTCCATTCCACCTCTAACTGCTTTTCTGAGTATTGATCCCATAGTGTCCTTAGATGCTCCTTGAGGAGGCTGTGAGGTTAGATTGGACTACCAGACTTGTTGAAAATCAATATTTTTTTCTTGTTTCAAATAAAACAGATAACGCTTGAACCAGGATTCAGTGTATGAGAGAAATATCTAAACTAAAGAAAGACAAACAGAAAACCTGGACTCTTGTAGGAGACAGAAATAAGTACAGTATTTGTTACTGATTAGTGGGTACAGTATTTTGGATGTGTTCTAGAAGACCAGCCTGAGAGGACTGAATGTTAGGATACAGGGACATACTGATGAATCAGAAATAAGTGAAGAACTTGTGAATGAAAAATGTTGCTAGCATATCCATAAACAAATATTATTGCAGCCATAAGCCACAACAGGCACCCCTGAGCATGAGCCCTGAGGGAACTCCGGATGGAGACAAACAAACTGCCAGCTGCCAAGCCCATCAACTATCCCCAGTGGTGCACCCTTAGGGGACTCAGAATGGGAAAGAACACGGTACTAGCCCTAGGTACCTAAGGTGCCTATTGAAGGAATGATTTTAATGAGCCCAGACTCTCGCATCTTCCCAAAGACAGAAAAGTGCTCAGTCCCTTAACTTGAGACGTCTGATTTTCTTTAACTAATGGTAATCTTTTGACATTCTGACCACTCTGTTTTTGGTGCAACATATCCTGGCTCCTCCCTTACCTCTTCTGAGCAGTCCTTCAGAGCTGTTTTAGAGGTTGACTCCTAGACGTAAATCTTCAGTTTTGTCCACCAAATAAAACATAATTCTCAATTTTTAGTTTGTGCATTTTTTCAGTTGACAAAATGTGATGTCAGCAAAATGGGATGTAATGGTAAAATAGAGATGAGATCATTGAAAGAAATAACTGTAGGGATTGTGTTAAGCAACTGTGTGAGGTACTCTAAATGATACTGGATTTCAAAGGTCAAATGAGAGTGTAAGTAGAGGAATAGTAGGGAACAGATGATGACTGGGAGGCATTTCAGAAGAGGGAGAGAGTAGGAAGGAGAGCAATGAGGATTTAATAGATGCGATTTGATGTGATGATATGTGAGATTACATGTGAGACAAAGATGAATAGTTAAGGAAATAAAGTCAGGAAGCAGAGGCGAGAGAAGGACTAGATAGAGCAGGAGTTAGCGGCCTGTGGTTTCACTGGTGCACAGTCAGTTTCATCCATTTACATGTTGTCTGTGGCCACTTTCATGACCAAACAGCAGAATTGAGTAGTTGTGACAGTGCTATGGGATCTGCAAAGCCTAAAATATCTATTTTTACATAAAAGGTTGCCGAGACCTGGACTAGAAGGAAGGAGGAGGAGTAGGAGAAATCAGTTGGTTAATGAAAGAGTCACAGGTGACCAGCTGCCAATGAGAAGCCTTTAGTGGATGTTGTCACTGCCCTGCCTGGATCCTCCAGCTTCTGTGAATGTTATATCGACTGGGAAAAAAATGCACGATCTTAGAGCTGAGAGTTATATTTTATTCAGTGGACAAAACTGAGAACTTCAAGCTTCGGATGCAGCATCTCAGATAGCCCTGAGAAACTGCTCCAGAGAGGCAAGGTGGAGAGTAGGATACATAGGAGTTTTTGCATCATAGACCAGGTAGTTGGAACATTAGAATAGGTTTAATTTTATTAATTAAAGAAAACAGACATCTTAAGTTAAGGAATTCAGTGCTTTTCTGTGCATGGGGAGATGCAAGAGTCTGGGCTCACTCAAATCGTTCCTTTGATATGCACCTCAGCTATCTGGGATCAGTGCTCTGCATTTTCTCATCCCAGGGTACACTGTCAGGGGTGGCTACAGGACTGACTGCTGGATTGTGGGGGCATCCTGCCTCCATCCTGAATTCCCTCAGGACTCACTGTAGGGGTGACTATGATGTGATGGCTTGATGGCTGCAACATCTTTTGTTTACTGATATGGCAGGCAGTATTTTTCATCCACAGTTGATAATCATCACAGATGCTCCCTTCTGAGAAATGACCTTGACTAATGTCTGCAGCTGGTGTGTACAAAGGCTGGCCCTCTTCCCTCAAGGTGTTAGCAACTCTGTGATGAAGTTCATCCCCCAGGGCTTCTCCAGGGATCAGGCTGAAGCTGGTCTCCAGCTGAAAGCACATTCCCTTGTTCCTTTCCCTTGTCCTGTTTCCCTCACACCCCTACTCCTGAAAATGCTCCCCCACTACTAAATACCTTGAACCAGAATTCCTCTCTGAAGCCCTGCTTCTATGGAGCCTGATTTAGGCAGTGCTATTTAATGTAAAAAAGTACACTTAAGTCGAGTTTTAATAGAAATAAATGCAAAGCACCTAAGGCCACAATGACTTTTATATTTTCTGTAGAAAATATGATTTAAATTGTCGCTAATTATATTACAAATTATGGTCTGAGAGCAGGCTAAAGCAGTTTGCCACATCACATTCTTCTTAATCATAAGCAGTGGATTTGCTTGTGTAGATGGTAGATACACACATGCAGATCTGAGACCTTTGTCATCCACTGAGAAGCTGCTCTGGACCAGTGTGTGTGACTAGGCAGGGAGCCTTTCTAACTAGCAACTGCATTCAGATCATTCAGAACTTTCTCTGTGGCTTGAAACCCATGAAATCACTTGTGTTCTAAGCCAAACAAAAAATGCCTTGGCTTCTACAGCAGCAAAGAAATTTCTGTCCTGTTATCAACCTATTGAATTTCTTCTATTTCTTTTCATCATCTGAGTATATCGGGATGTGTCAACTTAAAAAAGTCACAGCCTAAAAGTTGAGAGTTTTGTTTTATTTGGTGGAAACATTTAGGACTTAAGCCTGGGAGACAGCATCTCAAGTAGCCTTGAGAGAACTCCCCCTCTGAGGAGGATTCAGGTTATATAGAAGTTTATAGCAAGGGGCAGGTAGTCTGAACATCAAAAGTATTTTTGTAAATTAAAACTAGATATCTCAAGAAATTTAAGTGCTTTTCTAAGTATGGGAAGATGCAAGAGTCTGGGCTCACTGAAATCCTTTCCTTCATATGCATCTTAGCTATCTGGGGCCAGTATTGTGCATTTTTCACAAACTGAGTTCCTTGATGCTCACCATAGGGAGTGGCTGCAGCCTCATGGCTGCCAGACTGCAGGTATTGTTCTCCTTCCTTGGGGCCCTTAAGGCTCAGAAATTTACATTTGGAGGGCCAGAATTGTTGATGACTGTGACATCCTTATTTACTGATATGGCAGGAATACTCTATTTCTCAGATACATACGATATTATATATCTTCTTCATGGTTTCTTCTACTTGTGAAAGTCCAGAAAAATTAGAAAGGGACTCATATACCACAACAATGGTTTTCTGACTGTGAAGTTTCTTTTTTCTCTCACTGGTATGTCCTAGGATAACATCCACTAATATAATCATGAGGCAGATGAGTAGAGAATTACATAAATCAAACTTTTAATAGTATTGGTAAAGTAGCCATGGGATCTTTAGAGGAAGTAGCAGTAACTAGAGTTGAAAACATTTTCTCCAGGGCTGCTTTGACTGAAAAGCTTGCTGTTCTTTTTTTTTTTTTTTGCAAATAATCTTTCAAAAGTCTATTAATCCTTCAAAATTTAGTTCTAGAGGACTCTTTTCTTCACATTTGCAAAGTTAACATTACTTACATGAGTATTCATCTACTACTGTATCTACTTTCTCATACAAAATTGACAACTTGTATCAAGGATTTTGTCTAAAAGTAAATAGTTAATTACACACATAAACCAAATACCAAACCTCCTTTACACATTTAACCACCACACTTAACTAATAGTGAGTGACCCTAAATGCCCATGTAGTAATTTTGGAAATACTGAAGCAAGACCTGGAATTGAGCATATTGTCAGGTTAGTGGGTAGCAGCAAGCTGCTGAATCAGCTGGTAGACTGCATAATACCTGGTGGGACATGGCTGTCCCCTGTACGCTAACTCTTAGGTAAAGTACTTTAGTTCTTTGTGAAAAATATCACCCCTCCCAGTGAAGCCAGCTGCTGGGGTTCAGCCCCGGTGGATCCAGCGAATTCGAAGGGGAGATGGCGTTGGTGAGGAAAACTTATTTACTTATTAATATAAGATTAGATTAGGAAATAATAGTATAGTAGGAAAATTTAAGATGGAGAAAAGAAGGCTGAATAACTTGGTTTACGTGGAAAGCCAATAAAGTTCCAGACAAGGAGCTTGTACCATCTACGTTAGGCCACCGGCGTCCGTTTGAACATCGGAGAGTGCCCCGCCCTGGGCTCTCTCTCTCAGGGATCTTAGCAGCTGGGACAGGTAAGTAGACACAGTGAGCCTCCATGCCCCAGATAGGAATTCAGCCAGAAATTAGAGTAAATAGGAGACACGGGGGAAACCAGTCCTTCCAAGACTAGCCCCTTCCAAGGACTGGCCCCCCTTCCTATTGTTCTTCAAGGTCTCTTATACCATTTTTTACATAGAGATCAATGGATAATATATAAAATTATGCAGCATTACTAGCCCCAAAACCAGGCTTTCTATTTGCATACCCTCCCATATACAAAAGGTCTCAGGTGGTTTACATTATCTTCTGGCCAAGAGGCTTGTTAACATTTTTATGGCTCTTCTTCCTGGGTAATTGTCTATCAACCAGAAAACTCCTTTTCCCTAGAAGTGTTTTTCTTTACTCTGCATAACCCTCAAAATACTAAATAAAGTTACATTCCTGTAGAATAAAGGTGCAGTAAGTTATAATAAAGAAAGTAATTAACTCAAAGATCTAATATTGCTAATACCAGGTCTACTACCTGTTTTTCTATATACCAACTATATAAGATATAAAAAGTTGGCAGCAAGTATTGGCTCAACAAATGAAACCTTTAATCAGTCCTATTCTAATGATTATGACTCCTCGGAAGCCCCTACATTCCTAGGATGTTTTAAGCTTCTTGTGCCTCCTGTGGTCGGGAGGCCTCAAACAATCACATGCACAGCTGTACGCATCCTGCAGGCAGGCTAGAAAGCCATCAGAGAGGTTTTTGGATTGAAACACCCTTTCAAATGCAGAAGACTAAAGCCCTGAATTGATTTTTTTCCAGAGAATGTCAGAAGAGTGAAAAAGCAGGCAGATTCTTATTTTTTGGGGGGTACATGCTCAGGAAATGCCAGGGGGGAAACCTGAGATCTGACTCGTCCTTGCCTCATCAAATCTCTGCCACATGACCCTGTCGCAGGTGGGATTCCTCACGCTGGCTTCCGGCAGCCAACTGCTTGTGCTGCTAACAAAAAGTTAGGAGTAGCTCCGAAACTAGAGAGAGACTATATGTCAGGGTCAGCAAAGATGAAATTTGTCTCATTATCCTTTTCTCTCAAGCCCATGGCAGATATTGCAAGCTGACTAACTATTCATTCTTTCCTGCTAACTTTAGCCCCTACCTCACAATAACTTTAAGCTGAATTCTCTGGGCAGTCCCTATCAATACATCAGGTAGGCACTAAGCATACTTGTTAACCATTTTTGCCTTCAGTTCAGTTCAGTTCAGTTCAGTCACTCAGTCATGTCTGACTCTTTGCGACCCTGTGAATCACAGGACGCCAGGCCTCCCTATCCATCACCAGCTCCTGGAGTTCACTCAGACTTGGGTCCATCAAGTCAGTGATGCCATCCAGCCATCTCATCCTCTGTTGTCCCCTTCTTCTCCTGCCCCCAATCCCTCCCAGAATCAAACTCTTTTCCAATGAGTCAACTCTTTGCATGAGGTGGCCATAGTACTGGAGTTTCAGCTTTAGCATCATTCTTTACAAGTTAATCCCAGGGCTGATCTCCTTCAGAATGGACTGGTTGTATCTCCTTGCAGTCCAAGGGACTCTCAAGAGTCTTCTCCAACAACACAGTTCAAAGACATCAATTCATATTTGCCTTAGTCCAAAGTAATTTTTCTCAAGTCACCTTTTTTTCCTTTTTTTTTCATAACTCAATTCAGATTTTCTGATCTTACCATTTTCTTTTCTTTATTGGTAGCTGTGCTTTGATGGCTCACACCCTTCAATTGACTTTTGTTTTTAAAACACTACAGGAGCTATTACAGATTAGTTAATAAATTTTGATAGTTGACACAAACTTCTCTAGGTATGTGACTGTTTGTGATTACACATTACAGAATTCTCACTAGTTGAATTTTTTGTAAGTTAAGCCAGGTTTGCTCACTGAGGTGTAGCTTTGAATAACCACTCTCACACTAGAGTCATGTTTTACATGTTTTATATATTATATATATATGTGTGTGTGTATATACATATTTGGTGATTCTATGAATGTCTGATAATCTTCAGCTAAATTCTATAAATGCAATACCTCAAAACATGTTTCCTTTTAAAAATAATTACAAATATATGCTAATGTTATATAGTTTGTTCAAATTACATTTAAGTAAATGAACTGAGATCTTGTTCACATTTAAATTATCATGATTTAATTTGAAGTTTGCAGTTTATCAAGATTCTTGCACCGTGAGGCCCTGGGTGGATACTTCTTCATCTTATGGTATTTGTGACTCTAGGCAAGGTCAAAGAAAATGAGGATTCTTAGTTGAATTCAACACTCTATGTTTAATTTATCCCAAATTATTTCTTGCTATTATTCTGTCCTTGACCAGAGCAAGTTTACCATATGCACTCTGTGGAACAATAAAAACGATTTATAAGACTGCAATGTGTGCTTTGGTTAGGCTCATCAAATAAGAGAAAACCAGTGAATGCTGAATGAGCAGTTATCTCAGTGGTTGAGAATATGCTTAGGAAACTCATGACTGAGTCTCTTTGCTAATGCGACTTAAAGTCAGGAGGCTCGACAGTCATTTCATTGAAGCATTAGGAGTTAAAGGCTTATCTCTCATTGTTGAACCACACTTTTGTCGAGTAAATAAAATGCTATGGAATTGTTCATGTGCTGAGGGATTAACCAAAGTTTCCAGACAGAGCCCTTCTGAATGGCAAAACTCTATGTTGAGTATTGAGCACTTTGCAAGTTCTTTAACACATGAAATGAAATGTGAAAATCTTCTATCTCTTTTAGTGTGTTTGAAAAACCACTCAGTGCTGGGCACTATTGATTGAAATGAAGGAAATTATTTTTTTTTTTTACAATGCATATGACTAAGATTTGATATTTTGGGGGACGTCTCTCCTCAAATATACTTTATTCAAGAGAGATTTATTGTACATATCTTATGTACCAGGCATTATGGCAGGTGCTGGTGATGGGTGTGAAATTAAACGAGATTTTGTGATTATTTGATATTTGGTGTGAAGGAAAGGAAACAGCGCTATAAAATGAATAGCAGCAGGACATGACCAAGTCTAAGTAATTAGAGAAAGCCTTGAATTGACACCTAAAGGAGGATAAGTAGGAATTACTTAGTTGAATAGAAGAGCATTTCAGAGAGAATGAGAAATGAGAGTTAAAGCCTAGTGGTAGGAAGGTGTATGGAACCAAATAAGGTTGAAGAGGAAACCAGTGCAGGTTATTGTAATAAGTGCAGGGAGCAGAGAAGGGGAGGGGTATGAGAAGGGTCTGGAGGTGGGCAGGTAGGTTCTGGGTCAGGCAGGGCCACATTGGGCATACCAAACATTTTACTACTTGTTTTAAGAGATGAAGAAGTCATTAAAATTAAGCAGGGCATGAGGCTCTCATTTTGACAAGATCACTCAGGCTTCCATGATGAAAGGATGTTTGAAGGGGCAAAAATACATAGAAGAAAAGCAGTTAGAAAGTGTGGAAAACCAGGGAAGAAGTCATGCCAGCTTTGACCAGGATGGTTCAAAGTATCTGAAATCATCACCGACCTCTACTCCAAGTTAAAGAAAAATCCCTATACATGTATGTACTTGCAGGCAGATTGCTGTTTACTCATCAGTACCAGACAGGGAAAGGTTTGATAGACTAGTTCTGGCACAGAGTCGGCCCCAGAGAATGGGTTCTAGGTTAGTAAATTGCAGAACCCAGAATTCTTACTTGGAAGTGTAGTCTAGACAGGAGTGGTAGGGGATCCTTGGCAGCCAAGAATTAGCTGAGGCTTCCCCAGACCTGATACCTCGTAGTGCTAATTGGTTGCTAATTAGAACAAAAGAAAAGATAGAAGGAGGCCCAGAGAGGCAGTCCTGTCTCTTCTCTGTGTTACTCAGTGTGTGCTCTGCCATGTGGCTTACAACTTCATGAGGATACTTTCAGAAATCATAATTATAGAGAGTAGAGCTGAAAGGGATGTGTTCAGTCACTCAGTCGAGTCTGACTCTTTGTGACCCCATGGACTGCAGCACACCAGGCCTCCCTGTCTCTTACCATCTCCTGGAGTTTGCCCAAGTCCATGCCCATTGCATCAGTGATGCCATCCAGCCATCTCATCCTCTGATGCCATCTTCTCCTTCTGCCCTCAGTATTTCCCATCATCAGGGACTATTCCAATGATTTGGCTGTTTGTATCAGGTGACCAAAATATTGGAGCATCAGCATCAGTCCTTCCAATGATTATTCAGGGTTGATTTCCTTTAAGATAACTAGTTTGAGTCACTTCTTATTTTTCCTCTTGGCAATTATCACTATGTAGTATAGTATTTAAATTTATTATCATTATCTTCCAGTAACTCCTTATGAGGGCAGGGATTTTTATCTGTATTGTATCCCCAGGGCCTAGGGAAGTACCTGGTACTTGGTAGTTAATGAAAGTTTGATTACTTTTGACAGAATACCATGCTCCTTGAATGAAGTGAGAAGTCATTGGAGGATATTGAGCAAGGAGTGACATGATCTGACTTACATTTTAATAGGATCAATCTGGGAAGCCAGAGTATTATCACTGTCACTTCTCTATTGTACCCATTATTCATCCATTCATTCAGTAGCCAGTTTTGAAAATACAAGCCCTCCAACTGGAATGGAATATTTTCTATGGAATAATCACATACACACACCCGCATACCCATCTTGTTTCTGTTGATTCCCAAGGAACAACCAAGCAGATACCACTACTTTGTGGCTTCTTCCAAATGTAGATAGTCATAAGCTAGGTCCATATTCATAACCAGCTTTACTGTATTTGGTTTGAACAAACACAGTCCTGGTTGATGCCAGCATATGTTGGCACAATGAGACAATCAAATGCCAAAGCCTGTGTGCAATGATTCAGGGAGAGAATGTTGGTTTGGGTTTTGAACAACTTCTCCAGGCAGCACTCTTGCTTCTGTCCCAGGTTCCACGTCTCCTTAAGGTACTTCTCCCATAGGGCCTTCTGGAGTCTTATCTTGGCAGAGCTCAGTATAGCAAAATTAAAACAAAAATTAAAACCTTAAACTTGTTTGCTAAAGGCTTCAAGAGCAACTTTGGGTAGGGTTATGGTATTTTTAAGTGGGATTCATTGTAGAAGGTGATGAGAGAGGATTTATAGCCTTGGACTTAAGGTGTTTACAACCACATTTCTTATCCTAAGAAGGGAAGGGCTAATGACCACAGTGCTTTTGAATATTTGCTCACCCCTGGTTTATACACCATCGCATAATGCATATGCTCTAAACACCAGCAGGTGAAAGATGCAAGTGAAGCGCCTACCACAGTGGAAAGAAAGACAGATGACTGCAGTAACAGAAAAGTTTAAAATAATCAGTAATTCATCTTTGTTGGTGAATTTAAAATAATTTATTTTCTAATGACACACTCAAGAATTTTAAACATTTTTCTAGCTGAAACCTCCTACACTCTGCCAAGACCTTCAGTCCCCTTCTCCACTTTTCTGGTCTTTTTGAGAAGAACTGGAGGGGAAGCAGAGATAGACGGGGACTCAAGAAGGGAGATGATATAAAATTTTTACTTTGAAGTTTGATTTATTGATCTCTCTGTCTTGTATAGATGTCAGTAATGTGAGACATGAAAGCACACATAGAACATCACAAAGTATTATTTAGTCCCATAAAATGTCATTCTGGGTTGACACTGGCAATTTTAAGGGATTACTGGAGTTTCCTTTTGATCACTCATCCTGTTCTTCAAATGTAAAGACAAATATGGACTGAATGGCCTGCTAATTACATTTCATTTTGTAAAATACCTTTTTCTTTCATGATCGATTATAGACCTTTTCTTTCAAATAATGCAAAGTAGAACATGACCACTACCTAAAACTTATGAAATTTACACTTAAGAAATTACTGAACGATAGCTTTGAAAAGTTTCTCAGAGTTATGTGAAGAACAGTTTTATAATACAGATGGTTCTTATAATTGACAAAGACATTTACACTCTTTTCAATAAAATGTGTTCCAGCACCTTGGCAAATTATTGTCTAATACTGTACAAATATGGCATTAATGAAGAAATGGAAAAAATAAATATCACCATCAGCTTAACTATCAAAATCATCAATATTCATTTTAATATGATTAAATACATGATGATGTGTGAACAGATTGTTTCCTTGACTTGCTGGTTTAAATTTTAGACAGCTGACAGTTTTGCAGAATTGTTTATTTTGTAATTGCAATGCATGTTATGTGCCTAACATAATATGAGCATTTTCTTAATAGAATATTCATATTTGGGAATTAAACTTGGTGTAGTCAAGTTACATTTTTAAGCCTATTGGCTTAATAGGAACACAATACAGACTTGTGGTATTTCAAATTTTCCCTTATTTTAAAATGCATCCCTTAAAAATGAATTTCTACAGATTACAAAGAGTTGGGTGAAGTGAAGAGAAATAGATATATCGGGGGATTGAAAATTCAAGGTGACTTTTATAAAAAAATTGAATGGTCCTACTTTGGTTCAAATGCTAGAAGCTTTCCACTTCCCAGAACTTGCTTTGCGGATGGCAACACAGAAAAGTTCTGGTTCAGTTAGTATCCTGCTAGAATGAATTATGAGAAGTCCAGACATGATTTAGTGACTTGGAGCTGCTGCTTTGAGTTCTGAAAATGGTGAATGTAGTCAGGAAACATGAGAAATAATCACAAAAAATGACCCCATAAATCTTAAACACTTCACTGAAAAAACATGTCCAGAAAATAACACTTACCATGTATGAGTGTTTCATGTTGAGGAAGCAGAGATTCCTTGAGTTATTCAATTGAGCCATTTTCTTAAGCTTAGCTGGCAAATAATCCATGGCCAGTTGTACCTCATCTGAAATGACAGACACTAGGATGACATGGATAAATGGGATGACATCTTTAATTTATCATTTAAGTATTTGATGGTGATGGCCTTAGTTTGCTTTACAATAGGGATTCTTCTCGGGGAAGGGTGTTAGAGAGAATTGAAAGAATTAGTACCAGAGGAATGCTCCTGACACGTTGTGTGAGATGAATGCTTAGATTTAGGGCAGGGCCCTGTGGATTTAAAGGTAGCCCACAAAGAGTTCACTGGAGTGGACAGGGGTTAAAACAATTTACTTGATTGAATTTCAAATTAACCAACCTAGGGACCATCATGTTCACACTTATTTTTAGATGAAAAACAAAATTAACAGGAAAAAATTTTCCTGTAATTCTTAATACCTTAAAAAGTCAATAACATTTTCCACAGAAGCTAACAGTTTCAAATATTATTTCCTCCAAAGCCTTTCCTGACTACTTTCTAGAACACTCCCTCATTATAGACATCATAGTATCGTGTCTTTTCATACATCTTGTTATTTGACTATTTTACTGAATGCCATCTTACCCACTTGTTCCTGGCTGCTTTGTCTGCCACTGTATTTTTAGTGTCTGTTCAGTACACACTCAGTGGGTATTTGTTGACTGAATCATAAATGAATGAGTCTGGTCCATAGTCCTGAGGGCCCTTATAGCCTACATGGACAGGGAGAAAACATGGATAAATGTCACCCAGTAATGCCCAGAGGGTGATATAAATGTGCACAGAATACACTGTGTACAGAGTGTACCTCAAGTTCTGAGAAGGTTTATTTCAAGGAGCAATCAGGTGACAAAGGACCAGGCAGGGACACTATGTCCTCGCCACCTGGCCAGTCATTTAGTACTTCATTTTGATGCATGGGCGGCCACATCTCCCTCTATATTATTAGGGCTTTTTCATGTGCCAATGACAGAAAACCTAACTCGATTTGGCTTTTAACAAAAGAAAATAGAATCCTGTCTCTGAGAATATGGCTAGTTACGTATTTGAACTGATGAACAACAGACTGGTTCTAAATAGGAAAAGGAGTACGTCAAGGC
Source organism: Aepyceros melampus (assembly GCA_006408695.1). Lineage (NCBI taxonomy): Eukaryota > Metazoa > Chordata > Mammalia > Artiodactyla > Bovidae > Aepyceros > Aepyceros melampus. The sequence goes on from SJXQ01001283.1 coordinate 178,213, forward strand.
TGTATGTTGTCACCCTGCTTGTTTAACTTCTATGCAGAGTACATCATGAGAAACGCTGGACTGCAAGAAGCACAAGCTGGAATCAAGATTGCCGGGAGAAATATCAATAACCTCAGATATGCAGAGGACACCACCCTTATGGCAGAAAGTGAAGAGGAACTAAAAAGCCTCTTGATGAAAGTGAAAGAGGAAAGTGAAAAAGTTGGCTTCAAGCTCAACATTCAGAAAACGAAGATCATGGCATCTGGTCCCATCACTTCATGGGAAATAGATGGGGAAACAGTGGAAACAGTGTCAGACTTTATTTTTTTGGGCTCCAAAATCACTGCAGATGGTGATTGCAGCCATGAAATTCAGAGACACTTACTCCTTGGAAGGAAATTTATGACTAACCTAGATAGCATATTCAAAAGCGAGATGTTACTTTGCCAACAAAGGTCTGTCTAGTCAAGGGTATGGTTTTTCCAGTAGTTATGTATGGGTGTGAGAGTTGGACTGTGAAGAAAGCTGAGCACTGAAGAATTGATGCTTTTGAACTGTGGTGTTGGAGAATACTCTTGAGAGTCCCTTGGACTGCAAGGAGATCCAATCAGTCCATTCTAAAGGAGATCAGCCCTGGGATTTCTTTGGAAAAAATGATGCTAAAGCTGAAACTCCAGTACTTTGGCCACCTCATGCGAAGAGTTGACTCATTGGAAAAGACTGATGCTGGGAGGGATTGGGGGCAGGAGGAAAAGGGGACGACAGAAGATGAGATAGCTGGATGGCATCACCGACTCAATGGATGTGAGTTTGAATGAACTCTGGGAGATGGTGATGGATGGGAGGCCTGGCGTGGTGCGATTCATGGGGTCACAAAGAGTTGGATATGACTGAGTGACTGAACTGAAATGGACTCTTAAAAGTATTGAAGAGAGTCTAAAAATATTTAAGATGCTATTCTTAAAAGTATTGAAGATATTGAAGAATTATAAGGTCATTGTCAAAGAAGGTGGGAATCTAGAAAAATAAATTGAGTGTTAAATTTTGTTTTGTTCAAAGAACATTTACCAAGCCTGGTTTGTTTTTTATTGTTGGTGTTATTTTGGGTTTTTGAGGTGCAGCTTTGTCAGGGACAGGGCTCCGGAGGCAAAGCACAGCATTTCCCCAAGATGGGGCACCTCATGGTAGACCCTCCCTTCATAAAGCTGAGACTCCAAAGGCCATTCTTCAGAGTAAGTGTGCTTCAGGATTAAATATGCTCTAGATCTCTACCTCCAGGGCCCTTAGGAGATTTAACCTTTGTGGTAAGCAAAGCAGGGAGGTAAAAGACCCTGAGAAATTTGTCCATCAAGTAAAGTTTTAGCTTAAATATGTATCACTTTGTTGATTCAACGAGTAGTCCAGGACTGGCAGAAGCAAATCCAGATCTTTGGGCGAATGTCCCTTGATCATAGGTCCTGAAAAATTTTCTGCAAGAACATTTTCAAGTTGAATGACATAATGAAAAAAAAAAAATAGGGGGGTTGGGCAGTTACGCACCGAAGAAAATGAAGAACCATGTCCTAATTTTGTTTTTCATTGTAGCAGACTCTGCTTTTGGGGAGCATCAAATTGAAAAAAAAAATTAATATAACTTGACCACATTAACAGATTAAAGGAGAAAAAAATCATGTGATAATCTCAATAGATATAGAAAAATGCTATCATAGATTTCAGCATCTACTCATGATAAAAACTTTTAAAAATCTATGAATAGAAGAAACTTCCTTACCCTCATTAAAAACTACAGTTTGTGAAATGTTCAAAACTTTCCCTTTGGCTGATAATATGACTAGTCTGTTATTCCTCTTAATCTCATAGTGTAGTCAGGAAAAAAGATTCTAAGTATTACACAGGCAAAGAAGAGCTGAGAAACCAGAGAGGGGTGGTGTATTTCGTCAGAGCTTACAAACAGCAGGAACCACTTGGACTGGAGTGATGTGGGGTAGGCGGAGTGATGTGGGACCCTAGTCACTGGGGTCCTCTGATAGAAGCTGGAACCATGGTGGCATGGGGACCACAGAAGGAGGGGCTACGCCTGGGAGGAGCTTCAAAGAAGAGACAGAGCTGCTGCCGGACACTGTCCTGCAAAGAAACGCCCTGGTTTCTCCTCTCATGTTCTAATTTTCCTTCAATACCTTGCCTTGGTTACACTTCACTGAAAACCAGAGGACAGGAGGACCTGTTAATGTAACACGTGAATTTGTTTCTCTTGGGATATAGAGCACGGTGAAGGATGGATAGTATATCTGGAGGGTAAACAGAAGCTTGCAGAAGGGAATGGCAATCCACTCAAGTATTCTTGCCTAGAGAATTCCATGGGCAGAGGAGCATGGCGGGCCGTGGTCCATGGTGCTCGAAGAGTCAGACACGGCTGAGTGATTAACACAACATAAACAGAAGCCAGGTGGTACAGATGAGAAATGATGATCACAACATGCAGGCAGGCAGTCATCTGCCTGCCTGGGGGTTAAGGGATGGGAAAATATACAGGCGACTTCTGAGATACTGACAATATTCAATTTGTTGCCTTGACTAGTGATTACATTGCTGTTTACTCTCTGTCTTTAAACCTCACATTCTCTTTTGTGAGTGTGATTTATTTTGCAGAAAGTGCAACAAAGAAAATTCATAGTTCACATAACTGGAAAACTAACAGATAGGACTAACTTTAAGTGTATTTTAATTTAGTTAAATCATTGCCAAAAAGGCTCTTCTCTGTCATCGCATCTCATGTTGAGGGTGGCTGAAACAGTCTCAACTTTCAACCCCACTGATATTCCTTTCCCCTTCTCAGAAACTTCAGTAAGTATTTCATTGTTATCTTTCATGCTCTTTCTGTATCACATGCCCATTCCTCAGCTAATCAATGTGGCCAAAGTGGAGAGGATTCACTTCCATGAAAATTTCATTAGCTGAATTTGGAGGACAGATGAATCTGCAATGGAATCAGTTCCAGTAAATGGGGACACAAGGGAGGGACATCTCAAGTGATCATTCTTCCACATTAATCACTCTTTATCCACCTAGTTCCTGGTTTGACAGTCTTTCCTGTTTGGTATAAAGCCTACTAGGACCTGGAAAGAAACAAAGAATGAGAGAGAGGGAAACTGAGATCTCTGTGTATTTGTGCTTCTGCTCTGAGTCCTGACAAGCTGTCCTTGAATAATACTTACTAGTTGTTCCAAGAAATGTTATCAAATAGTTGCTTAAGTCACAGGGCAAGTTTCTCTAAGCTGTCTGTTTGCCCCTCCTTCATCACAACCATTTTAATAGAGCACCACTTCAAGCTCTGAAAGGAATGAGATATAAGCTAACTCTGAGGGAGGCACCCTGGATCAGTGATGGTAACTAATCTGGGTAGCTTAGACAGTGTAGACCTTACATTTGGTTTACTGCATATGTTAATAATGATTTCACCCTTAGTCATTTCTTTTGAATAGATAAGGTATATGCAATCCTTTATGTCTTTATCTTAATATATATTTGTTAACCTTTGCTTTGAACATTGTATTAAATAAACTTCTAAACTGCAGATTTAATTGTTGAATACATTTAGTTAACCTGAACACAGAAAGGCGCTGCTAAGATTCCTTTCCAGGAAAGGTTTTGTTTCCCTAACTGTGCAATGCTATTAGCAAGCTGTTTTCACCTGTCGGCCCTTTCAGAGGTTGGAGACCGCTTTCTCAAGATGTTGCCTTTTCAGGGTGGTGTGACAGTTAAAATTATGAGTCAACTTGGCTAGACCACTATACGCAGACATTTGGTCAAACTTCATCGTAGATGTTTCCGTGAAGGTATCTTTTTAGATGACATTAATATTTAAATCAGGAGACTTCCTGCAGAACTCCTTGCCCTCTATACTGTGGGTGGGCCTAATCCAAGTAGTTGAAGATCTTAATAGAAAACAGATGATCACCCCGGCAAAGGCGCCATTCTACAGTAAACTGCCTCTGGGCTTGAACTGTAGCACCTCCTTGCGTCTCCATCTTGCGGCCTACCCTGTGAATCCTGGATTTACCAGGCCTCCGCAACTTGGTAAGCAATTGTTTAAGCTTAATTTCTCTCTTTTTCTATAGAATCTTAATTATATAGTTTAATTACATTTTAATGACTAATCAGGTGGGAATGCAAAGGTCCAGCCGCTTTAGCTGAACTTGAGAAAACTCTGATGTGTCTGCCCTGCCCCTGAGTTCCCTCCAGCACTCTAGCTGTTGGGGCTGTTGGGTTGTGTTATAGCTTGAGTTTTGCTCACTTCAGAGCTTTCCCCCTTCCTTCTACCTGCTTTAATCCTAAGAGCACTCCCTAATAAACATGCTGAGTACTAAACTCCATCAGAGCCTGCTTCTTGGAGAACATAGCTTATAACAAAAGGGAAGTAAAATATAGAAGGAACATATAGTAATTCCCATTTTCCCTAAAAAGAAATCTCAAATTCCAAAAGAAAGATATGAGACAAAACAACAGGTCTGGGCTGAAAAGCAAGTTGACTCTCTAAAGAAGTTCGCTAGTTTGGAAGTAGAAAGGAAGGGAAGTGAAAACTTATTATCAAGATATTAATCTTTTCCATTAGCCTAAAAGGCAACTTTATCCCTAGCCTGCTACTGCTGAGGTTTGAAGAAAGGAGAAGGACTTGAACAGAGAATTAGAGAGCAAGAAATACAGAAATGCTTTGGACGGTTCTGGTGAGATACCAGGTGCATCTCCATTAGGAGATGGGATGAAAGTTGTCTTACATCTTTGAGGAAGAAAAGGAGAAAAGCTAAATGCATTTATGTCCCTCTCCCTCCTCCTTTTCCTTCTTCCCCAGTATACTTGGGAAGAATGAGTTATATGTTCACATTCTAGTCCATTACTTTTGTAATCTGTGCATTTAAAGGGAAAATGTATTTTTGTCCTGTGGTTACATTACTAACTCTAGTCAATTACTCACAAAATAAGTTTAAAGTTAGAGCAGTTTCATTTAGCTTATATGGTGGTGTTTAAGTCCTCAACTAGCCTATAGACTTTGATTGTTGCTGGTATATTTATTTCTGTTTCAGAGCTCAGGTTTCACTTTTACATTTTCCTAATTATCTCCATGGATGTATATCTCTTTGTCCATCTTGTGCTGAAATAAAGTATAATATAGTGTGATAACTTTATAAAAACTTAATGTAATAGGACTTTGTGCAGTTGAGCTATGTCTTCTATTATCATTGTTGATTTTTACCTAAATAGAAATGGACCTAGCTCAGGGGGCCTATGTACCCAAATTGGTGAAAACTAAAATCACTATTTTAGGTAATTGTTTCATTGGTGATATACAAAGAAGTGTGATTTTACTTCTGTTTTTAGGATGGTGGAATAATTTACCTTTGTGGCATTAATGTAAATTATCATGACGGATTCTGTTGTTCAGAATGTTTGCTTTCTCCCTAAGGAAGGATTATGTATATATATCCTAACATGATCCTTTGCTATTAGCCTTGGCTATGTGCATTGCAATGAAGCAAAATGGCTAATGGGTAAAAATTATGGGTCACTTCTGAATAGCAGTTTTAAGAATCTTGCATGGCCTGTGATTTGGCCCCTTTTTCCTCTCCCCAGAAATACTCCAGGTAGGGGCTGCGCTATTAGTCTGCACCCTGACATAAAGGTTCATGGAACAGAGTCATAGATGACTCCTGTTGATAATGCACTAGGTGAGAAATAAACCTCTGCTGTTGCAGGATACTGAATTTTCCAGGGTTGCTTGTTATCACAGTATAATTTAGATAAAATGGATAGATAGAGTTTAATTTCATAGGTTTTGTTTCTGGTATAATTTCCATGTGGAGACTTGATATATGTACTTAAGTGACTAAGGTGCACTAGACTGTAATAATTCTGTCTGGTAGGAATATTGCTAAAGTAAAATTTACCTTTGTATTTTATTCCCATAATCTGGTCCTTTCAATGTTTGTTTTTCTTTTACTTTCATCACAATACCTAAGGCAAGGAGAAGAAAGGAAGACAGGGACATAGGGAAGGTAAACTGGTTAAAAAACCGTGACTGGGGAGGGCAGGGAGATAATGGGTGGAAATAACAGCTCTGTAATTAGAAGAAAGAATTTTAATTTTGAATTTGCATATTTTGATGATATATATTGTTAGTCCTTTTGAAAGTAATGCTATAAGTAGTCTGTTCTGCAATCTGGTAGGATCAAGACAAAAAATGTAAGGTTTTCTTGCACTTAGCTCTCCCCTTAAAGATAATACACATTTGGTGGATTCTCACACAGTTACATATATGCACACATACTAGAGAAAGAAATGGAAACTCACATCAGTATTCTTACCTGGCAAATCCCATAGACAGAGGAGCTTGATGGGCTACAGTCAATAAGGCTGCAAAGAGTCGAATACGACTGAAGTGGCTCAGCACAGCACATACTCATGTACACTTAGTAAAAATAAGGCTTTTATTTTCTTCATTGAAGATCAGTACTTGAAATAGTAACATAAATAACCTTAAAATAGTAACATAAATAACCGAAAGATAAATTTAGTTAATTTCTAGAAGGTTTTACGTGAGTTTGCCTAAATTATTCTTCCATTTTGCAGGAGGCTTGAGGGTTCTTGTTGGCCCGTATTGCTTCAGTTCTATACAAATATAAAAGTAGGATTCACCAAAAACACCTAACTCCTAAAATAATAGCCACCATTTAAAATAGGCTTTTATGTGACACACTGTATTACATGATGTATAGGCAGTAACAAGTGGATAGCTTCCGCAAAATACTTTGAAAACCAGACTCACTGATTTCTCAAAATAGGAAGTAGTTACATAAGAATGCATGTGAAGTGCATAGCTTAGTGTCTGACACAGAGGAAATATGAATAAATGATAACTAATATGTATTCTAATGTAATACTTCCACCAAATGATACAAGTTTTTAGCTTCATTTCCCCCGTTTTTAATGTGGAAAAAATAGAAGAGAAAATTGGCCAAGATCAGTGTATTAAGACAAAACTTTTATGTTTTCAGTACCTCCTGACTTCCTCCTTTTCCTCTTTTTAAATGCCCTGGAAACACCCAGTCATCATTCTATTTTTGGATTTTGATCGTGGTGGCGGAATTTTAAGATTATGTCCATTAAATAAATACCCCATGTAATACCCTTCTATTTTTTTAAGTTTTTAAAAAACTTTTTCATTTTTTATTGGAGTATAGCCGATTAACAATGTTGTGATAGTTTCAGGTAAACAGCGAAGGCACTCAGCCATACATATACATGTATCCATTCTCCCCCAAACTCTTCTCCCATCCAGGCTGCCACATAACACTGAGCAGAGTTCTAGTGCTATTCAGAAGGTCCTTGTTGATTATCCATTTTAACTACAGCAGTGTCTACAGGCAACCATAAGTTCAGTCTCTAAATCTGTGAATCACCTTCTGTTTTGTAAGTAAGTTTGTTAGTTTCATTTCTTTTTAGATTCCACATATAAGGGATGTCATATGACATTTCTCCTCTGTCTGACTTACTTCACTCAGTGTGACAATCTCTAGGTCCATGTATGTTGCTGCAAATGACATTATTTCATTCTTTTTAATGGCTGAGTAGTATTCCTTGTGTAAATGTACCACATCTTCTTTACCCATTCCTCTGTGGATGGACATTAGGTTGTTTCTATGCCTTGGCTATTGTAAACAGTGCTGCAGTGAACACTGGGATGCATGTATCCTTTTGGATCGTGTCTTTCTCTGGATATATACCCAGGAATGGTATTGCAGAGTCGTATGGTAACTCTAGTTTAAGGAACTTCCATATTGTTCTCGCTAGTGGCTGTACCAACTTACCTTCCCACCAATGTGAAGTGTAGGAGGGTTCACTTCTCTTTACACCCTCTCCAGTATTTACTGTTTGTGAAATTTCTGATAATAGCCATTCTGGCTGGTGGAGGTGTTATCTCATAGTTTTGATTTGCATTTCTCTAATAATAATACCCTCCTTGAATGGTGTCAGAACCTGTGACTATGATGGGATGTCATTCTCATGATTATATTACCTATCCACCAATTATTTTTTTTAAGTTATAAGGGAAATTATTCTCTGTGGACTTGACCTTTAGAAGAAGATGGGGTCTCAGAGAGATACTTTTGCTGGTCTTGAGGGAACAGACTGTCAAGTTGTGAAGAAGGCAACTGGGCAGAGTTCCAGGAGAGGCTTCTAGATTGAATTGATTCCCTCACCAACAGCTAGCAAGGAAAGAGACTTCAGTCACAGGGCCACAAAGAAATGAACTCTGTCAACATGTCAATGGAGCATGAAAGCAGATCTTTCCTTAGTCCTTGAGATAAGGTTGCAGTTGGCTGACACCTTGATTTTAGCTTTACACACCTTGGGCAGAGGAATCGCAAAAACTGTAAGATGAATAATCATGTTTTTGAGAAGCTAAGTTGTAGCTGCATCTATAGGAAACTAATATAAGATGAAACACACATCTTAGAGCATGGGATCTGGCTCCTGAGTGACTGCTAGAGTCAGATGACATAGCTCAGAAATGCAGGGCAGTTAAGTCCACGTGGGAAAGATCGACCAATGGGAATGAAAGAAAGAAGAGAAGCATCAATCCTCACTCTTTCCCCTCACCTCAGTGGACTATTCTAATTTCTTTTTTCTTTGTATCTCTTCCAAAGAAGTCCCACCTGCCAAAGGAATGCACCTCCTGCTTAATTTGCTTTGTCTTTTTGCAATTTGTTGTGAGTAGCAGCCAGCTTGGTGATGTATCACATCACACTTCCCTCACTTCTTTCCCCCTTCATCTGCATGCCCCAAATAAGATGTTCACACTTTAAGCCTTACCCCAGTTCTGCTTTCTGGATTGAGTCAGTCACATAATAATTAAGTGACAGATTCAGAATTTGAGTGCAAGTCTGGCCATATAACTTGAGTTAATTTCAGGATAGCTGGTTTCATTTTCAGGAAATTAAATTTAAAAGTGAAAAATACCTAGCAGAGGCAACACACTATTTCTCTGCTAATAACCACTCAGGAAGACACGGGATACAGGTCTCAGATTGCCTTGTTATTCAAAATAGAGTTAGTCTGTTAGAAGGAGCAATTTCTGGCCCTTTCAGTGTGTTCAATTTAACTTACACATATTCGGAGACAAGGAACTGTAAAGCACAAGGGATAGTAGATTCCTGTACTGTTCGTTTGCTAGTCCGTCTTGGGGCAACAGTATGATGAGAGAGTCACTTGCTCTTTCCATAGTGAAGACAGATTTTCAGGCATACTGTTTCCTCCCAGTTTTTTACACGGTTGTTAATACATTTCCTAAGGTGGAGATTCTGCCTTGGACTATTTCTGAGATGCTCTTTTCAAGAAGTAGTGTTCAGTGAGCCTGGGGCAGAGTTTGAGGCAAATAAACAGAAATTGTTCCTAAGTGTGTTTTGAATACTGAGTTCTGTTGGTAAATGAAAATGTTCCTTTTAATGCATTGGCCGCAATAGAGCCTGTTAGGATGGGTACCACACTTTGCTGCCTTAAAGATAGGGCCCAGAGAATAGGTTTGCCCTGATTTCCAGTTTATTTTTCTCCTTATGAACTCATGGGTAACTTGATGACCATGACTGAGAGTTGAAGATGTCGCTTTTAAGTATTTGTCCTTGGGTTCAGTTGCAGATTCCCTGGAAATGCTTGTGCTGCCCTTGATCTTTGACAGTTTTACTGATAGTGAAGGTTATGTGGCAATCACATTCATACCCCAGCATGCCCCAGTCACATGTGATTGCATGAGATGTGACGACAACCTGAATGAAGCTGGGCCAAACATTCTCTCTCAGGAGTCTGGAAGTAGAGCTAGAGATCATCAGTGAGATGGGGCTGATCTCCTGACCAGATGACAGGTAAATCTAGGAGCTCCAGAGTGGCCATCTTCCCCCCATATGTGGATGGAGAACATAAAGGCCAGTCTAGCTTTATTTTTTATGTAGATTATTCATTCTTTGCCATGTTAACAGAAATGTGGTATGAAGACAGCTTGCCAGCAGGGATGGTTTTTCATTTTTCCCTCTGGATCTACTCTTCACCTTTCTCCTCCCTGCTTTCTTTCCCAGAAGACTGATCTCCATCATCTGGTTCTGTACGACCCCTGGCCAACATGAGGAATCATTAGGTCAACAAGCAGGGAGAGAGGCGGGAGTATTTATTTCCTTGCTTCCTCCCTCTCAGGCCACAGACTTGCAGTGGTTGCTTTTCAGTGACAGGTCACAGATCTCAGAGAGTGATCTCTCTCCTTCAGCTATAGCTCTAGACCTTGTTTTGTTGCTGTTGTTTAGTCACTGAGTCTTGTCTAACTCTTCTGTGACCCCATGGACTGTAGCCTGTCAGGCTCTTCTATCCATGGGATTTCCCAGGCAAGAATACTGGACTGGGTTACCATTTCCTTCTCCAGGGTATCTTCGCAACCCAGGGATTGAACCCATATCTCCTGCATTGGCAGGTGGGTTCTTTACTGCTGAGCTACCCACCCGGGAAGCCTCATAGATCTCACTATATTGGAATAAATGCACCCCAAGCCTAGCAATGGGCAGATGCTATTACGACCTCTGGGCCAAAAGGAGAAGGAGGAAGTAGCTTCATCTTGCTTGTTTTCTCTTAACTTTTCCCTAAACCCTTTGCAAGTGATCCGTTATGCCTTTAGAGAGTGTCTTTCATCTCTTGCTGGGATCATGACTGACTGAAGAATGACTTGTGTTCCTAAAAGAGGTTCTTACACCTTTTGGGTTCCTGACTGGGAAACCTAAGATCTTATAATAATTTGTTTTGCTTTAAATAGGCCTTAAAACCAACTAGCCCTAACAAAGTATATGAATGACATATATACTTATATGTATTATACTTATTATACTTCTATTACATATACTTATATAATACATGAAGTGAAGTGAAGTTGCTCAGTCATGTCCAACTCTTTGTGACCCCATGGACTGTAGACCAGGCTTCTCTGTCCGTGGAATTTTCCAGGCAAGAGTACTGGAGTGGGTTGCCATTTCTTTCTCCAGGATATCTTCCCAACCCAGGGATTGAACTCGGGTCTCCCGCATTGTAGGCAGACGCTTTACCATCTGAGCCACCAGGGAAGTCCATACATGGGCCTAAACAGTTTTTCAAAACAGAGTAAGAGTTTCATTAATAAATCAAATAGGCTGTTTCTGTGTATATGTTAGTTACTTTGATATGTAGCATTTTTTTTTCTTTTCGGTTTTATTGAGATATAGTTGGCATATAACAGTGTATTAGTTTTAGATGTATAGCTTGATTTCATATGAATATATATTTTGAAATGATTACCAAAGTGGGGCGCCATTGCCTTCTCCGGAAACTTACATTACCATATGTTTTGCTTTAAATAGGCCTTAAAACCAACTAGCCCTAACAAAGTATATGAATGACATATATACTTATATGTATTATACTTATTATACTTCTATTACATATACTTATATAATACATGAAGTGAAGTGAAGTTGCTCAGTCATGTCCAACTCTTTGTGACCCCATGGACTGTAGACCAGGCTTCTCTGTCCGTGGAATTTTCCAGGCAAGAGTACTGGAGTGGGTTGCCATTTCTTTCTCCAGGATATCTTCCCAACCCAGGGATTGAACTCGGGTCTCCCGCATTGTAGGCAGACGCTTTACCATCTGAGCCACCAGGGAAGTCCATACATGGGCCTAAACAGTTTTTCAAAACAGAGTAAGAGTTTCATTAATAAATCAAATAGGCTGTTTCTGTGTATATGTTAGTTACTTTGATATGTAGCATTTTTTTTTCTTTTCGGTTTTATTGAGATATAGTTGGCATATAACAGTGTATTAGTTTTAGATGTATAGCTTGATTTCATATGAATATATATTTTGAAATGATTACCACAATAGGTTTAGCTGATATCCATCACTTCGTATAGTTGGAAATTCTATTTTCCTTGTGGTGAGAGCTTTTAAGACTTGGTGTTGCAACTTTCAAATATATATTATTATTAACTTTAGTCACCATGCTGTATATTACATTCCCCAGGAATTATTTATCTTATAACTGGAAGTTTGTACCTTTGACTACCTCCACCCATTTCACCCACCCACAATCTCTGGCAACCACCAATTTCTTCCATGTATCTCTGAGTCTATTGTTTTGTTTTCGATTCCAAGGTTTAGCTGATATCCATCACCTCGTATAGCTGGAAATTCTATTTTCCTTGTGGTGAGAGCTTTTAAGACTTGGTGTTGCAACTTTCAAATATATATTATTATTAACTTTAGTCACCATGCTGTATATTACATTCCCCAGGAATTATTTATCTTATAACTGGAAGTTTGTACCTTTGACTACCTCCACCCATTTCACCCACCCACAACCTCTGGCAACCACCAATTTCTTCCATGTATCTCTGAGTCTATTGTTTTGTTTTCGATTCCACATATATATGAGATCATACAGTGTTTGTCTTTCTCTGTCTGACTTATTTCACTAAATGTCTATTCAGCTTCTCTGCCCATTTTTATTAGATTATTTGAGTTTCTTGTTATATTGAATAAATTCTTTATATATGTTGGATATTAACCTCTTATCAGATAAATGATTTGCAAATATTTTTTCCTTTCTGTAGTTTGCCTTTTTGTGTTGTTAATCATTTTCTTTTTTAACAGAAGCTTTTCAGTTTGATGTAGTCCCACCTGTTTGGTTTTGCTTGTGTTGCCTTAACTTTTTTGCTCAAACATGAAAAATGATTATGAAGACTGATATTAAGGAGCTCACCTCCTATGTTTTCTTGGAATTTTATGTTTCCAAACTTTATATTCAAGCCTTTAATCCATTTTGAGTTGATTTTTGTGTGTTGTTAAGATATGGGTCCAGTTTCATTCTCTTGCATGTGAGTGTCCAGTTTTCCAAATCCTATTTGTTAAAGAGATTATCCTTTCTCCATTGTATATCCTTGGTTCTGTTGTTTTAGAGACACAGCTTTCAGCTTCTTACTGTTTAGTATGATGCTAGCCATGGGTTTGTCATATGTGACATTTATTATGTTGAAGTATGTTCCCCTACACCAAGGTTGAGATTTTTAATGAATGAGTATCGAATTTTGTCAGATGCTTTTTTTTTTTTTTTGCATCTGTTGAGGTGATCATATGATTTTTATCCCTCATTTTCCAAGTGTGGTGTTTCACATCAATTTTGTATATGTTGAACTATCCCTGCACCTCTGGAATATATACTGCTTGATCATGGTGTATGATCCTTTAATATATTTTAGAATTTGGCTTGCTAATATTTTGTTGAAGATTTTGGCATCTATGTTCTCAGGAATATTTGTCTATATATATATATATATTTTTTTTTTTTAATTGTGTGGTCCTTCTCTGATTTTGGCATTCAGTTCAGTCCAGTAGATCAGTTGTGTCTGACTCTTTGCAACTCCAAGGACTGCAGCACACCAGGCTTCCCTATCCATCACCAACTCCTGGAGCTTGCTCAAACTCATGTCTATCAAGTCGATGATGCCATCCAGCCATCTCATCCTCTGTTGTCTTCTCCTCTTCCTGCCTTCAATATTTCCCAGCATCAGTGAGTCAGTTCTTTGTATCCAGTGGCCAAAGTATAGGAGTTTCAGCTTCAGCATCAGTCCTTCCAATAAATATTTGGGATGATTTCCTTTAGGATCGACTGGTTTGATCTCCTTGCTGACCAAGGGGCTCTCGAGAGTCTTCTCCAGCACCACAGTTTAAAAGCATCAATTCTTCAGCACTCAGCTTTCTTTATGGTCTAACTCTCACATCCATACATGACTACTGGAAAAAACATAGCTTTGACTAGATAGACCTTTGCTGGTGAAGTAAAGTCTCTGCTTTTTAATATGCTGTCTAGGTTGGTCATAGCTTTTCTTCCAAGGAGCAAGTGTTTTACTTTCATGGCTGCAGTCACCATCTGCAGTGATTCTGGAACCCAAGAAAATAAAGTCTGTCATTATTTCCATTGTTACGCCATCTATTTGCCATGAAGTGATGGGACCAGATGCCATGATCTTAGTTGTTTGAAAGTTGAGTTTTAAGCCAATTTTTTCACTCTCCTCTTTCATTTTCATAAAGAGGCTCTTTAGTTCCTCTTTGCTTTCTGCCATAGGGGTGGTGTTATCTACATATCTGAGGTTATTTATATTTCTCCCTGCAGTCTTGATTCCAGCTTGTGCTTCTTCCAGTCTGACATTTCACATGATGTACTCTGTGTATAAGTTAAATAAACAAGGTGAAAATATACAGCATTGACATATTCTTTTCCTAATTTGGAACCAGTCTGTTGTTCCACATCTGGTTTTAACTGTTGCTTATGGACCTGCATACAGGTTTCTTAGGAGGCAAGTAAGGTGGTCTATTAGGTAATGTTATCCTTGTAGAAAGAGTTTAGAGGTGTTCTGTTTATTTTTTTGGAGGAGTTTGTAAAAGATTGGTTTTAATTCTTCTTACATGTCTGGTAGAATTCACTAGTGAAACCATTTGGTCCTTAACTTTTGTTGAATGGTTTTTAATTTGTGATTCAATCTGCTTACTCATTACTGGTATGTTCTGACTCACTTTCCTTTGACTCACTCTTGGTAGGTTGTATGTTTTTAGCAATTTATTAATTTCTTCTATGTTTTCCAGTTTGGTGTATAACTGTTTATAGTAGTTTTTTATAATCCTTTGTGTTTGTATGGTATCAGGTAAAATGTTTCCTGTTATCTGATTTTGAGTCCTTTTCCTTTTTTTCTTGGTGAGTGTAGCTAAAGGTTTGTTAATTTTGTTTATCATCTCAAAAAACAGCTCTTAGTTTCATTGATCTTTTCTATTTTCTTGTCATGCTCTTTCATTTCTGTTCTAATCTATATTTTCTTCCTTCTAACTTTGGGCTTAATTTGTTCCTTTTCTAGTTCCTTGAGGTGTAAGTTGTTTGTTTGACATCTATCCCTAAGAACTTCCCTCTTAGAACTGTCTACTGATGCATCCCCTCAGATTTGTATGATGTATTTTCATTTTATATCAAGATATTTTTTAACTTTTTTGACCCATTGGTTGTTCAGTAACTTATTGTCTAATCTCCACATTTTTGGTTTCCTTCTTGTAATTTATTTCTAATTTCATACTTTGTGGTTGGGAAAAATGCTTGATATGATTTCATCCTTAAATTTATTAATAACTTATTTTATGGCTTAATATATGATGCATCTTGAAAAATGTTCCATGTGTACTTGAGAAGAATATGCACCTGCTTTTGGATGGAATATTCTGTAAAGGCCTGTCTACAGAATAATCTGTAAAGGTCTGCTGCTGCTAAGTTGCTTCAGTCGTGTCCAACTCTGTGCGACCCCATAGACGGCAGCCCACCAGGCTCCGCCGCCCCTGGAATTCTCCAAGTAAGAACACTGGAGTGGGTTGCCATTTCCTTCTCCAATGCATGAAAATGAAAAGTGAAAGTGAAGTTGCTCAGTCGTGTTTATATCAAATATTTCCATATTGATTTTTGTCTAGAGGAACTATCCACTGTCAGTGGGATATTGAAGTCCTATACTATTATTGTTCTGTTTCTCCCTTTATGTCTGTTNTTGCCATTTCCTTCTCCAATGCATGAAAATGAAAAGTGAAAGTGAAGTTGCTCAGTCGTGTTTATATCAAATATTTCCATATTGATTTTTGTCTAGAGGAACTATCCACTGTCAGTGGGATATTGAAGTCCTATACTATTATTGTTCTGTTTCTCCCTTTATGTCTGTTAACATCTGCTTCTTATATTTGGGTGTTCCTATGTTGGGTGCATAAATATTTTTACAGATGTTATAGTCTCTTGGTTTGACTCTTTTATTTTATATAACGCCGTTCTTTGTTTCTTATTTCAGTCTTTGTCTTAATGTCTATTTTGTCTAAGAAGTATAATGAACCTTGCTTTCTTTTGGTTATCATTTGCATGAGATATCTTTTCCATCACTTCAATTTCAGTCTTTGTATGACACTGAAGCAGAAATTAATCTTTTATAGGCAGCATATAGTTGCATCTTTTTTGTCCTTTGGGCTACTATAATTTTTGTTTGGACATTTAGTCAACTTATATTTAAAGTAATTAGTGATAGATGACATTTTGTTAGTTGTTCTCTAGCTATTTTGCAGTTTCTTTGTTCCTTTCTTCTCTTGCTCTCTTCCTTGTGATTTGATGGTTTTGTGGTGTGCTTAGATTTATTTATCTTTTGTGTATCTACTATAGTTTTTTGGTTTGTGATTAACATGGGGCTTATATATAACGTTTTGGAACTGTATAACATTTTAGAGTAGTCTATTTTAAGCTGATAATAGGTTAAATTTAAACACATAATTAAGGTTTGCATTTTTACCCTCACCCCTCCCACATATCATGTTTTTTTCTTTTGCACACATTGTATTTTTATGCCACAGTTTAAATCTTTTTACTTTCTGTATCCTGTAACAAATAACTATAATAGTCATTTTTCTACTTTTGCCTTTTAAACTTTCATAGTAAATTTGTGATTACTTTCTACCATTACAACATTATTCTAAATTTAAATATATATTTTCACTAATAAGATTTATATTTTCATGTTTCCTGGTACTAATGTTGCCTTTTTGTTTAAACTTGAAGTCATTCTAACTTTTTGTAAGGCTAGTCTACTGGTTATGAACTCCTTGCTTGTTTGGAAGATTCTTATCTCTCCAGTTTTGAAGGACAACTTTTGGTAAGGTATTCTTGATTGGCAGTTATATCTTTCAGCACTTTGAACATATTGTGCCACTTCCTTCTAATCTGCAAATTTTCTGCTGAAAAATCTGATTGTCTTGTGGGGGTTCCCTTATATGCAACAAATTGTTTTTAAGATTTTCTCCTTGTCTTTTACTTTTGACAATTAATCATAAGTATTTGGAACTCACTGGACTTCCTGGATCTACTTGTCTACTTCTTTCTGATAGTTAGGAAAACCATTATTTATTCAAATAACCTTTCTGCCCCTTTCTTTCTCTCTTGCTTGTGGGACCTCTGTAATACAAGTATTTGTTTACTTGCAGACGTCCCATAATTTCCTTAATCTGTCTTCACTCTTTTTCATTCCATCTTCATTTTGCTCCTAATTGAATGAATTGCACTGCCCTGTCTTTAAGTTCCTTCATCCTTGCTTTCACTTCTGTTCTTCTATTAAACCATTCTATGGACTTTTTCAGTTTATTGGAAGATAATTACTTTTACAAAGTTGTATTGGTTTCTGCCATACAACAACATATATATGTATATACACACCCTGCTATATATATACACTCTTTCTCTTGAGCTCCCTCCCCACTCCCATCCCTCCCCTTTAGGTCATCTCAGCACCATAGGCTGGGATCCCTGTGTTATATAGCAGCTTCTCACTAATTACGTGTTTTACACATGGTAGCACATATATGTCAGTGCTACTTTCTCAATTGATCCTACCTTCTCCTTCCCCTGCTGTGTCTACAAGTCTGTTCTCTATGTTTGAGTCTCCATTTCATCCCTGTAAATAGGTTCCTTAGTACTATTTTTCTGGATTCCATATATGCGCACTAATATGCAGTATTTATTTTTCCTTTTCTGACTTTATTCTGTATAACAAGTTCTAGGTTATCCACTTCACTGCAACTGATTCAAATTAACTCCTTTTTATGGCTGAGTAATGTTCCATTGTCTATATGTACCACATCTTCTTTATCAGTTTATCTGTTGATGGACATCTAGATGGCTTTTGTGTCCTGGCTATTGTAAATAGTGCTGCAATGAATATCTGGGTACATGTGTCTTTTTGAATTATGGTTTTCTCAGAGTATATGCCCAGTGGTGGGATTTCTGGGTCAAATGATAGTTTTATTCCTAGATTTTTAAGGAAATCTCCATACTGTTCTCCATAGTAGCTGTATCAATTTACATTTCCATCAACAGTGCAGTTGGATTCCCTTTTCTCCACATCCACTCTGGAAGGAGTCGCTTTGAGTCAGAGATGAAGCTTTCCATTCACTCTGGCCCTAGATCTTGGCTGTCTCTGCACTTTTGTGATTGCCCAAGCACGGTTTGTTCTTAATGGTTTCCCTATAGCTGAAGATGTGCCAAGACTCAGTGTTCTCAAATGAAGGATCTCAATCAGCACCTAGATGCACGAAGCTGTACCCTCAGGCAGCAGTTTTCAAAAGTATGCAAATATACCACTTCCTGAGAAATACTGGGAGGTTGGTGACCGCTCCTTCTGTGAGGAGCCCTGGGGAGACAGCTAGCCAAGAACTGTCTCTGCTACAGTGCCACTGAATGCATGAACACAAGCCCCACAGGCTGCCAGAGCCAGGCTATTAAGTGATATGTCCTTTCGGTAGCAGCCACAAAATCAGGGTAACAGATGTGTGTCCAAACTCATCCACATGGACACTGGCAAAACAGGGGGAGCATGCAGATGGCATCTGCCAGCCTCCCTGGCCTCCGGAGGAGACTGCCGTTGCCCTCACACTCTTCTGAAACTAGAAGCCTGGCTCTCCAACTACAGCTTTTAAGAAATTCATATAGGCCACTTTCAGTGAAAACTGGGATGTTTTAGTCTGCTTTCTCACTTCTGAGCCCCAGAAGGATAGCCAGAGCGAGTCCTTATGAGCCTGTTGAGAACGTTTCTTTGTTTCCTATATTCTTCTGGGTCCTGTGGATGCAAGCCCTGTTGACTTTCAGAGATAGGGATTGTGGGAGCCTCCCAAATGGAAGTCTTAAAAGTTGTGGATCTACATATACGATTCAAACCCTTTATTCCTCAGGAAGAATCTGGGAATTGTGTGTTTTCTTCCAGTGCTACAGTGCTACCCTGGGTAGGAGCTTATGGGGATAGCATGTCTCAGATTCTCTTACCCATTTTGATGTGAGTTTTTTTCTTGTCTGCCTGATGTGTAGGAGTTGCTCACCTGATTTCTGGTTTTCTTTCAGAGGAAATTGTTTAGATGTAACTGTAGTTTTGGTCCATCCATGGGAGGAGGTGAGTTCAAGACCTTCTATGTTGCCATCTTGAACTGGACTCCACATTTGTTTTAAATTTGAATCAGAGATATTCTTTGCTTAGAAATAGGTGTGGAGATACAAGAAAGGAGATTGTAAAGAACATGGACAGATGATTATAATACAAGCAAGAACACAAGAAAAACCAGAGAGGTAAAACAAATGCAACAGAGGTTCAAAGGAGGAAAGCAACTCTTTGGGGTTGGGGTGATATGGAGGAAGGTAGATGCATCTTCACAGAAGCAGTATTGGATTAGCCCTTTTAGGAGGAGGAGTCATGCAGAATGAGCAGATGAGTATAGTCCAGTAGAAAAAAGGGTCAGCAAATGCAGACAACTGAGGTGAAATTGGGTATGGCAAGGAAACAAGACAGTCAATTTAGCAGGAGCAAAGAAACAGTAAGTGGAATGATACTGGGGCCACATTAAAGGCTGGGCAAATAACCTGCTGAAAATGTTTGCTTACTTGGCTAGAAAAATGTATTTCTCTGTCTAGGCAATGGGGAAATAAGAGAAGAGCTTTGAGTAGGGAAATGAGCTTGGTTTGAAGTGAGATATATCTGCTTTATCTGCTGAGTGATTCAGGTGGCTCCCTCAGGTAGACTAAGGATAAATGGCTCAGCAAAAAGGGTGATAATATCTCCAGTGATACTGAAGATGGTATGCAGTCTCCTAGGTGATTAACCCTGAGACCAGGATGATCCTCATACCAGCAAGGCTATTTTCTATTACCGTGGGAACTTGAGGCCTTTTAATTCCCATTATTAGATAATTACTTGTATGCTTGTGTGCTCCAGTTTCCTCTCCCTCAACTGCTTTATAGAAAAATAGAATAAGAGAGAGCAGTGCTGCTCTTCTAGAGCCCAGCTCCTGGTGTGTCCAGCTATGACCAAGTACTCCTCCCTATAGGGTGGTAGACATTGGTATCAAATGCATTATTTTTACTAATTCTCTGAATTTCTGTGTCCACAAGTAACTTGTTTCATTTGTGTCGTTTGCCTCTGTTTCGGACTTGACAATTTTTGTGCTCTAGGAAAATTAATCATAGAAAAATTTTATAATCCTATAAAATCAATCCTAGTGGCCTATCTACTGCCACTTGGTAAGAATAGAGGCAAGATAGGGAAACCAATTAGCCAATTATAAGGGTAGCTATGCAAGTGATATTGAAGTCCCAGTGAGAATCTTAAAGACACATACTCAGGTAGTAGCAACAGGATTTGATTAGCTGAATGTGAGAATATAGGGAGAAAATGTCAAGATTTTGAACCTAGATTACTGGAGACTGATACTGTTGTTCAGATAACTATGGAAGCTGGTTTACAGAGGATGGACTGGGGAATAGTATGGATTTGGAAGGTTAGTGTCCACACCTGATGGAGAACCTAGTAGTAAATCTGGGCCAGTGTCTTAGAGGCAGCTGTAAATATGATCCAGCATGGAAGCCAGTGTTGGAAAGTTTCCTCAAATATGTCTGAAGTTCATGTTTTAAAGGAAGATTTTATTTTAGGATTTTAACAAAGAAGATGAAATATGGTTAGCGATATTAACTAACTGAAACAAATAATTGTAAAACAGAACAAAGTATTTCCCATGCATGGTCCCAAAAAAGTGAAGGTTGCAGGAAAGAGTGCTTTTGGATTGTGTGTTCTCTGTTCTTTACTTTGTAAGGGGATGAAAAAGTAGCCATCTGATAGAAATGCCCCCAGACTGGATTTTCATGTTGCATTCATCATGTACTTATTTCTCATTGTTCTCCCCATGACCTTCTCTTCTCTCTCAGACCTTCTGGAAAATGGGCCTCAGGAGAAATAAACTCATTAAAATATGTGGGTTCATAATGAGATAATAATGCTGCTATCTCACTCTAAAGATACTTGCTATTGCTGACTATGGCATACATTTAAAAATTTTCAAAGAACATTCTGGGTATTGTTTTGGCAATATATAGCATATTTCTTAACTAAGGTGCATATAGAGTAAAAGTGACAAACAGTTCTAAATTGATTTTTCCTAGCAGGTATTTCAAGGATATTTCAGCTAATGGTATAATCAAGTTTATCTGGAGGTACTGAACACATCAGTGGAAGTCTCCTTATCTTTCAGTAGAGTGCTCTTAGCTCTGTTTAAGCTTGTTTGAAATTGTTTCCTCACCTATGCAATGGAAGAGCTGAATTTTATATTTTCCATGTCTTTTCCTGCTCTAAGTTTCTAGGGACAAGTCCAAAATCACACCAGATAATTCTTTGCCCAGCATGAGGAAGAAGGAAGCCTGACAATAACAGAAACGTGACTGGTTTTGGCATCTGAGGAACTGAGTTTGAATGCTGCTTCTAGTACCAATTACTGGTTGCATTTTTACAGATGATAAAGTAAGTCTGAAGTGCCATATATTTTAAAAGACTGTTTCAGGGACCTAAGTACAATAGGTATGTAGTCAGTTCCCATTCTACCAGAAAGCTTTTTTTAGGACAATTTTACAAAGATTGTGTTGAAACTAACCTTTGAGTCACCACATTTTAGTTTTATAAGCAGAGTAGACCCTTAATGGTCCTTTAAAAATTAAATGTCAGTGGACACTGAGACCAAGTTCTAGCTTTATTTTTGCTTATGTCTCTAGTGATAGGTTTAGCTATGTCTCTAGTGATAGGTTTAGCTCATAGGTTTAGCTTCATAATTTTAACATTTATTAATGGAAATAACATTCACTATGATGAAAATAAACAGAAAACCCCAAACTAAATCAAAACAAAACAAAAAAAACCAAGAAAAACCAAAACCCAAACAAGAAGCAAACATGTAGAACTCTTGGAGCTCTTAAATACCATGAGGTTTCAGTGTAGAATCTTTGTCAAAACCATAGCTATCGTATAGAACATTTTCTCTCATCCCAACCATCAAAGGATTTTGCACAAATTCAAATCACACATGTATTTTCTTACCATAGTTTCTCTGTTAGATGGTGGCTTCCTTTGAGGGAGACAGTGCTTTAGTCCTATTTGTATTATCTGCCCTTAACACATCAGAACAGTAAATGTTGACTGAATATAACTTTAATCCTTCTTTCTTTCTTCAAGACAGAAACTGAAGAGCGCCCATCTCAAAGGGCTTACCTTTTATTTATTCATGATTTTGATGGTACTCATAGATTTTATTTATTTATATTTTTTTCTTTAATTTTTATTGGAGTATAGTTGCTTTATAATGTTGTGTTAGTTTCAGCTATACAGCAAAGTGAATCAGGTATACATATATATACATAAACCCCCTCTTTTTTGGATTTCCTTTTAGATCACGAGAGAGCACTGAATGAAGTTCCCTGAGCTATATAGTGGGTTTTCATTGGTTATCTATTTTACACATAGTATCAGTAGTGTATATATGTCAACCCCATTCTCCCAATTCATCCCCCCACCCACGTTTTTCCCCGCCTTGGTGTCCATACATTTGTTCTCTACATCTGTGTCTTTATTTCTGTTTTGCAAATAAGATCATCGATACCATTTTTTCTAGATTCCACATATATACATTGAAATTGAAAGTCTCTCAGTCATGTCCAACTCTTTGCGACTCCATGGACTGTAGCCCACTAGGCTCCCAGGAGTGGGTAACCATTTTCTTCTCCAGGGGATCTTCCCAAACCAGAGACTGAACCTGGATCTCTTGCACCGAAGGCAGATTCTTTACTATCTGAGCCACCAAGATACGATATTGTATCTTGGTATCTCTTTCTGACTTGTATTTTGTATCTCTTTCTGACTTACTTCATTCTGCATGACAGACTCTAGATTCATGCACATTTCTAAAAATAACCCAATTTCATTCCTTTTTATGGCTGAGAATTATTCCATTGTATATATGTACCACATCTTTATCTTTTCCTCTATTGATGGACATTTAAGTTTCTTCCATGTCCTGGCTATTGTAAATAGTTCTGCAATGAATTTCAGGGTGCATGTCTTTCTGAATTATGGTTTTCTCTGAGTCTATGCCCAGAAGTGAGTTTTCTGGGTCATATAGTAGTTTTATTATTTTTTTTTTAATGGAATATCTATACTGTTCACCACAGTGACTGTATCAATTTACATTCCTACCAACAGTGCAAGAGGATTCCCTTTTTTCCACATCCTCTCCAGCATTGTTGTAGATTTTTTTTAATGATGACCATTCTAAAGGGTCTGAGGTGATACCTCATTGTAGTTGTGATTTGCATTTCCTTAACAGTTGGTGATATTGAACATCTTTTCAAGTGTTTATCTGATAGATTTTATTTTAATAATATATTTTGAATGTCTTAAATTACCTTGATTTTGTATAAGCTGAGATAAGTAACTTAAAAAGCAAAATCTTATGTTCTCTGTGAATAGACCTATTGATTTAAGTAAGTTTTTCAATGAGTGGCCACTATTTCATTATACTTGGATGAGAGCAATAGGTAAGAGAAGACTGTAGTTTTCCTCCTTGAAGGACTTTATGGCTAGGGGTTATGCTACTTAAAATCAGTCTCTGGCATGTGGTTTCTTGTTGATATTATTAGGCCACAGGCACCATCACGCAGGTTTGGCCAAGTCCCATCACTGTTCTGCTGGGCAGATTGACATTCTCCTTGAATAGGTTTGCTTGAAGTTGATCATTTTCTAGTAGATTGCACAGTTTTAAAATGGAATTCTACACTACCATGTGTAAAATAGCTAGCTAGTGGGAACCTGTTGTATAGCACAACAAGCTTGGTGCCTGTGATGACCTAGAGGGTTGGATGTAGAGGTGGTGAGAAGGAGGCTCAAGAAGGAGAGGATGTATGTGTATACATAGGTGATTCACTTGGATGTACAGCAGAAATGGACACAACATTGTAAAGCAATTATACTTCAATTAAAAAAAAAGGAATTAAAATGGGAGGTGAACAGTGTTAAATTCAAATCATAACTGATCTGTTTTTCCTCAAACTCCAAACAGTTTACATTTAAATGGAATCTCATAATTATATAAATTAAAACAATACTTGCTAATAAAATAATGGAGGCAAATGCAAAATAAAACATGTAGGTATGAGCTGAGAAGCCCTGTAACCTGCACACTTATACGATTGCTGAATGGATACACATATAACATTCCCTTTTTCTACACGTTGGAATTTTAAGGAAATTTCTTAATATGAGGTCTTTACCTGGTCAAAAACATAGAAATTCAATTAGCAATTCAAGTTTGCTCTGAGTCGATGTTGAGACATTAGGGTTGTAAAATGTCAAGATTCAATCCCATAATAAAATGTGGTGTGTTCTGAAAAAAAAAAAAAGAAATACAACTGAGTTCTGACTTAAGGGTATGTTGTTCTTGGTCATCTGGAAAACAGAGTAAGGCTAGGTGCTTATATTGGAGGTCCATGACTAGGGAGGTAAGGCTAGGGAAGAAAAGGACAAATGATGTAAAGACATGAAGCGGTGTGATACTATGTGCTATTAATAGCCATCTTTATGCAATGAGCTGAAGGAACACTTGTCATGTGTGTTCAGCTGGCAAAAGGAGAATGACCATTCTACCTCATGAATAGTGTTAGATATGTTAATCTATGTAGTGTGTTTAGAATACTGTCCATAGTAAGAACTATTTAAATATTAGCTATCAGGTATTTTCTAAGAAATGTTCCTTGTTCCAGGGCTCATGATATATATAGTTCAGGTAAACTCATAAAATAAAACTAGTTTGGATTATATTCTGTTTCTAAAATAAAGTTCTTACTGAATGAGTAACTAGTAAAATTTATTATGCTCGAGAAACAAAGAATACGGTAATGTCTTAGCCTGGACCCTCTAGAAATCAGAACCTAAGGTAAATTTTAGTGTGTTTCAACTCTGAAGCGCAAATCCAGGGCAGTGAGTGTGAGGGAATAAGGGAAAAGGAGTCAAGGAAAGATATGAAAACATTCAAATGTTACCTTTCCCCATGCTTTAGCATTCAGCACCCTACACTGTAGTACATAGCACAAGACACAGCAGTTGTCTTCACTCACCACACAGGGCTTTTCCGGGAAAGGGCCACACCTTAAAAGTTCACAGGGGAGAGGAGAGATCTTATATCTATCTGCCTTCTCCTGCCTTTTGTTTCGTGTTGGCCTCAAGGGGAACTAACACTCCTGTATCACTAGTCCATCAATAGCTCTTCAGGAAATCAGATTCATGTCCTGCATTATGGTACTTTATTTAAATCCAGAAGTAGAGAGGCAACTCTGCATAGCTAGATGATGAGAGAGAAAAAGAAGGAAGCTTCTGGGTTCACAGATTGGATCGACATATACCTCCAATTTGGTATTCTTCCCTCAATATTAACTCCTGGGTGGATATGTATATGTCTGATATCTCCCTCTGGTTCAAATCACCCCCCCCCCCCTCCGCCCTGCAAACAGCCCAGTGTCTTGACAATGTCTGCTTGATTAAGACAATTACTCACTTTGTTCTACTCCTAGATCAGGTGTATCATTCAGTATAAGAATATAAACAAATCTCATATCTGTTAAATCTCAATATCCCTAAGAATAGGAACTATGCATTATCTTCTCCAGATTTCTCAAAGCACTTGGCAATCAGATGGTCATGGCTGAATAAATATTGTTCATAGTGGTTAACCCTTAGATCCTGCCTGCCACATCTCCTATTATTTCCTTCTCACTTCTCCCTTCAGGGACTGGTCCAGTTGTCACCTTAACCAAAAATGGCAAAAATTTCCTGAGAGATCTTATATGGGATATCCCCCACCAAACTTCCCGTGGCATTTTACTTAAAATGTGAATTTATCCTTTGCTATTTTGCACTGCAATCTAGTTAAATGCATATTTTGCAGATTTCACCTTTACTTTATTCAGTAAACTTTGAAAACCTGGGTCTAGGACCTAGTGTTACATACATGAGAAGACATTGTCACTGTCTTCAAGGAACTTATGATTCAGGAGAGAGGCATTCACAAAGCAATATCTCCATCAGTCATATTGTTGTCCTCAAGTTGTAATGTGAGCAGAAAGAAAAGAGAAGCTTTAGGGTAGTTTTCACAGAGGAAATCTTGTTAGAGTTTAAAAATGAGTGGCACATAAATGTATGTTTTAGGGCAAAATGAGGCTGGAGGCTCATGGAGGGTGGACAGAGGAGGGGTTTTTGCATGTGCTTCAGGGGGACACTGGTGAAAGAGGAGAGCCGAGGCATGGGACATACAGAGAAGAGCTGGAGACCAGGCTGTGTAGGAGTGCATGAGGGGCTATACAGGACAGATAATTATCCTCGAGGCAAAGGAGAATGATGGGAGCACTATACGTGGAAGGGACAATACAAGCTTCCTGAGGGTCAGGGACTATATCTTGGACACATTTATTTATGATGCCTAGCAGAACTAATTGGTAACCCACACTCAGTGCATTTTGGTTAAATGATGAATGAAGTTCTCATAGCTATGGGACACCATGTGAAAGGCACAGGTCTTAGAATTCGCAGTAAGACAATACATGTTTAGAATTTTTTGTTCCTGGGGTAGACTTTGGAATTATGACCTCATTATTTCATACAACTTTGTTCTTCAAAAACTGCTGCTGTATAATACTTTTTGTCAATTAGTTGGAATTGCATTTGGTTAATGGCATATGTAATTAGCCATCTTATCTTGCTCGGAAGGGCACCTAACAAGAGGTAAAATGAGCGGTATGCAGTGGCTGTAAAACTCCTCAGCTACAGAAACGGAGCTTGAGACCCTTTCTGGGCTCAGATGAAATGGAGCTGAAAGTAAAGAAAAAAAAGAAAGAAAGAAAGAAAGAAAGAACCTATTGTGAAAGGAAAGTATTCTGTAAAAGGGGAGAGAATTCAGGTCTGAGTTTTGGGATTATGCTGCCATATATATTGAATTCCCAAATACTAGTTAACCTTTTCTACTACTGTCTCTGCACTTTTCCTTTTCCCATGAGCAAAAGGAGATAATTGCTTAGTTTCATAAACCTATTGTTTATCAAACTACAAAAAATCTGGTTACTTAATAAAATTTAGCAAAACTCAGCTGCATAAAATGAGTGTTACCAGAAGCGGTAACATTTATTTTGTGCTTACTATGGACCCACATGTATTCTTATTCACTCCTTGTAACAACTCTATGCAAAACAAAATGGCATAACTGCTTGATGACACATTAGTAAGGAAATAATTATTCTCTACCTATGCTTATCTCTAGAGCTGTGCTGTCTAGTATAGTAGCCATTGACCACATGTGGTTATTTAAAGTAAAAAAATTTAGTTTCACAATAACACTAACCCATTCTAACTACTTGATAGCCACAAGTGACTAGTGGTTACCACATTGCGTAGCACAGATACAGAATATTTCCATCACCAGAGATTTATGGGAAGTGGTGTTCTAGGGGAACCTAACATATACTGTTATATGGCTCAGAACATTTAGATTTAGAGGAGAACTGAAAGGTCATCTGGCTTAATATCTTTATTTCTAGTTAAACTATTTGTCAGAGTTGTTAAGGGAGTTGCTTAAGATCACACAGCCAGGACCTAAACCTAGACGTCTTTAACCATCATATGCGCTGCTAGGTCCAGGTAGTACACAGCGAGAAGAAGGCAGTGAAGATGTGGTGGCCACAGCTTTGGCCATCAGTGCTTCTGTTAACAGTAATCTCAGAGAGGATATGACTATCAGAGGATTCAACTCTAAAGAGCATGGGTTAGTGTTCATTGCTCTCCTTTTTGACACCCAGGTGCTAATTCAGATGGAGCAACAGGGTACCCTAATTATGGGACAGCCTGAGAGGTGGCAGATGTGGAATTGAACCTCCATTCCTTCTTCAAGGGCCAGAGAGTTCTAAAGCTTTCAGTGACCCCTGCTCTTTCTCCTGTTCAGCATCTCAGAGAGATGGCTTGTGCCAAAGTCTGGGAATATGTTATAAAGTTTTCTGATTAGTATTTTCATTGTGACTTTCCTTCATTTAAAATATTTAAAATTTCAATTATTATGAACACCATAGTTAACATTATATAATGAATCATACATTTTTTACAAGTATTATTTACATATTCTGTAGCTTTAACGTTTTTCATTTGTATCTGATATTATAAGCATATTATAAGTACCTAACTTTAAAGATAGGTGTTTAAAATACTATAATTTGTTCCTCTCTCCCTTTATTTTAAATTTATTGAGGCATTGCAGGTAATCTAGTGCCTAGCTGGCTTCCTCTTGGCCCTTGCAATTCTCAAACATGTGGAAGGCCTCATATGCAAGCAACTGAGACTCCCTGCTCCATGGCTGCTTCTGGATGCAGGAACACATTTGTTTGTCCAAAGTGGAGCAGGCAAGAAATGATAGGGAGTCATAACAGCTGAGGATTGGTAGATAAATACATCTATCTTTTTGCTCTGGAAGTAGGACAATTCAGTCATGTTTTTGCTTTGAGGGAACCTACAAGGTGTAATCCTTGGATAATATCCTTCACTTTGCTATAGGTAGAACTTGAGACTTCCTTCTGCTCCATAAATATGACAAGTGTAATGAGCCCATCACTTCTGTGATTATATTGTCAGACACCATCTTGGCAGACTGGAGATTCTCCAGGCTCCATGTGAGAGGGTGTAGGGAGGGCTGCATGGCAAGGAACTGCAGGTCATTTGTAGGAGCTGAGGGCTTCAGTCCCTAGAGCCACATGGAATTGAATTCTGTCCTCCACTATATCAGTCTGGAGAGGACAGTAAGCTCCAGGGAGGAGTGCAGCCTGGCAGACATCTTGTTTGAAGTCTTGTGAAAGCCTGAATGGAAGATCCAGGTAAGCTGTGCCCAAACTTAGGACCCATGGAAACTGTGAGATGATAATATATGTTGTTTTAACCTGCTATATTTGTAGGAGTCAGTTAAACAGCAATGGAAATTAATACTCAGTTATTATACAGCCTTCCAAAGGGGCCAAGTGGGATGGAAACCCAGTTGCTGTCAGTGGTCACTCATTCACTATGGTATTCTATGTAGGTTTCCATCTATTTTCTTTCCTACTTTCCTGTTCTAGTACTCCTTCTTGGAATCACCTTCTAAACAAAGTACTTGCACTCAAATCCTGCTTTTTTTTCCTCTCAGGATCTATTTCTGGGAGAATGAACCCTAAAATTTCAGCATTTTGCCTCTTTGTTTCAAACAAATTATTTTTTAAATATTGCTTCGTGAAGATATAATTCACATGTCATGCAGTTTACCAATGTAAAGTGTACAACTCAATTAAATAATATACATGCAAGTATCACTACCATCAATTTTGGAACATTTTTATCACCCTAAAAATAAAACCTATTCATACAAGCAGTCACTCCCCCTTCTTCTACCCTTCCCTCCTCCCAGCTCAGGGTAAGCCTAATCTAGTTTCTGTCTGTACAGATTTACCTGTTCTGTATATGTCATAGAAATGGAATCATGAAATATGTGATCCTCTGAGTGCCATCTTTCACTGAACGTATTTTCAAGGTTGATCAGTATTGCAGAATGTATTAATAATTTATTCCTTTTTATTGCTTAGATTACATCATGTGGATAGAGTATGTTTTATTTATCTATTCACCCACTGATGGACATTTGTGTTGTTTTCACATTTTGCATATTATGAGTCATGCTGCTATGAACATTTATGTGCAAGTTTTTGTGTAGACGTATCTTTTTACTTCTCTTGGCTATATATACCTAGGAGTGAAATTGCTGGCTCACATGGTAACTCTATGCTTAACATTTTAAGGAACTGCCAAAATGTTTTCCAAATTGATTGCATCATTTTACATTGCTACAAGCAATGTGTGAGAGCTATAAATTTTTTCACTTAATTGCCAATACTTGTTATTGTCTATCTTTTTTTTACAGCCATCCTAATAGGTATGAAGCGTTTCATTGTGGTTTTGATTTGTAGTTTCCTACAAATTTGTAGTGATGCTTTCTAAGGCCTACTTGACTTCACATTCCAGGATATTTGGCTCTAGGTGAGTGATCACACCATCATGATTATCTGGATTGTGAAGAACTTTTTTGTACAGTTCTTCCGTGTATTCTTGCCACTTATTCTTAATATCTTCTGTTTCTATTAGGTCTATACCATTTCTGTCCTTTATCGAGCCCATCTTTGCATGAAATGTTCCCTTGGTATCTCTAATTTTCTTGAAGAGATCTCTAGACTCTTCAAGTCTAATCTAGATTTTTTAGTCTTCAAGAAAAAAGATCTTCACCACCCAGATAATCACGATGGTGTGATCACTCACCTAGAGCCAGACATCCTGGAATGTAAAGTCAAGTGGGCCTTAGAAAACATCACTACAAACAAAGTTAGTGGAGGTGATAGAATTCCAGTTGAGCTATTTCAAATCCTGAAAGATGATGCTGTGAAAGTGCTGCACTCAATATGCCAGCAAATGTGGAAAACTCAGCAGTGGTCACAGGACTGGAAAAGGTCAGTTTTCATTCCAATCCCAAAGAAAGGCAATGCCAAAGAATGCTCAAACTACTGCACAACTGCACTCATCTCACACGCTAGTAAAGTAATGCTCAAAATTCTCCAAGCCAGCTTCAGCAATATGTGAACCATGAACTTCCAGATGTTCAAGCTGGTTTTAGAAAAGGAAGAGGAACCAGAGATCAAATTGCCAATATCTGCTGGATCATGGAAAAAGCAAGAGGGTTCCAGAAAAACATCTATTTCTGCTTTATTGACTGTGCCAAAGCCTTTGACTGTGTGGATCACAAGAAACTGTGGAAAATTCTGAAAGAGATGGGAATACCAGACCACCTGACTGCCTCTTGAGAAACCTATATGCAGGTCAGGAAGCAATAGTTAGAACTGGACATGGAACAACAGACTGGTTCCAAATAGGAAAAGGAGTACATCAGGCTGTATATTGTCACTCTGCTTATTTAACTTCTATGCAGAGTACATCATGAGAAACGCTGGGCTGCAAGAAGCACAAGCTGGAATCAAGATTGCTGGGAGAAATATCAATAACCTCAGATATGCAGATGACACCACCTTTATGGCAGAAAGTGAAGAGGAACTAAAAAGCTTCTTGATGAAAGTAAAAGAGGAGAGAGAAAAGTTGGCTTAAAGCTCAACATTCAAAAAACTAAGATCATGGCATCTGGTCCCATCATTTCATGGGAAATAGATGGGGAAACAGTGGAAACAATGTCAGACTTTATTTTTTGGGGCTCCAAAATCACTGCAAAAGCCATGAAATTAAAAGACGCTTACTCCTTGGAAAGGAAAGTTATGACCAACCTAGATAGCATATTCAAAAGCAGCGATATCACTTTGCCAACAAAGATTTGTCTAGTCAAAGCTACAGTTTTTCCAGTGGTCATGTATGGATGTGAGCGTTGGATTGTGAAGAAAGCTGAGCACTGAAGAATTGATGCTTTTGAACTGTGGTGTTGGAGAAGACTCCTGAGAGTCTCTTGGACTGCAAGGAGATTCAACCAGTCCATCCTAAAGGAGACAAGTTGGAAGGACTGATGCTGAGGCTGAAACGCCAATACTTTGGCACCTCATGCGAAGAGTTGACTCATTGGAAAAGACTCTGATACTGGGAGGAGAAGGGTATGACAGAGGATGAGATGGCTGGATGGCATCACCGACTCAATGGACATGATTTTGAGTGAACTCCTGGAGTTGGTGATGGACAGGGAGGCCTGACGTGCTGCGATTCATGGGGTCGCAAAGAGTCGGACACGACTCAGCGACTGAAATGAATGACTAATGATGTTAAACAGGTTTTCGTATGTGTCTGACCCTTTGTATATATACTTGAGAGAAATGTTATTCACATCCCTTTGTCCATTTTAAAATTGAAGTATTGATCTTTTTATTGTTGAGTTACAAGTCATCTTCATATATGCTGCATGTAAGTCTTATCAGTTGTTATTGTTTAGTTGCTAAGTCATGTCCGACTCTTTGCGACCCCATGGACTGTAGCATGCCTGGTTTCCCTGTCTTTCACCATCTCTCAGTGTTTGCTTAAACTAATGTTCGCTGAGTTGGTGATACCATCCAATCATCTCTTCCTCTGTCTTATCAGATATGTTTGCAAATGCTTCCATTCTATGAGCTATTTTTTCACTTCCTTAAAAAAATTATTTTTATTGAATATAATTGACACATGATGTTATATAAGTTTAAAGTGTACAAAATGTTGATTTTGTATATTTTTATATTGTAATAGCATTACCACCATGGCACTAGCTAACACCTCTAAAATGTCGCTTTTTTTTTTTGAGCTATGCTTCACTGCTTGGGATCTTGATTCCCCAACCAGGGGTTGAACAGAGGCCATGGCAGTGGAAATGCTGTCTTTTTAACCAGTGGACTGCTAGAGAATTCCCAACTTTAAAGTTTATAATATAATTTTGTTGTCTATAATGACTAGGCTGTTCCTTAGATCTCCAAGACTTGTTTATATACTGGCTGCAAGTTTGTACCCTTAAACAACATTTCCCCAACTCCCCCACCCCTTATCCTTGGTAACCATCATTCACCCCATGCTTTTACAAGATTTTTTTTTTTAATTCCACATTTGTGATATTGTAGGCTATTAGTCTTTGACTTATCTCAATTTGCATAATGCCCTCAAGATCCATCCATGTTGTTACAAATGTTAGAATATCTTTTTTCTCAATGCTGAATAATATTCCATTATATATGCTCAGCTGGTAAAGAATCCACCTGCAATGTAGGAGACCCCAGTTTGATCCCTGGGTTGGGAAGTTCCCCTGGAGAAAGGGTAGGCTACCTAACTCCAGTCTTCTTGGGCTTCCCTGGTGTCTTAGTTGGTAAAGAATCTGTCTACAGCACAGGAGACTTGGGTTCAATCCCTGGGTTGGGAAGATCTGCTGGAGGAGGGCATGGCAACCCACTCCAGTATTCTTGCCTGGAGAATTCCCTGGACAGAGGAGCCTGGCGGGCTATAGTCTGTGGGGTTGCAGAGAGTCAGACACAACTGAACAACTAAGCACAACATATATATGTGTGTGCATGTGTGTGTGTGTATACACACAACATATTGTAAATAATGCTACAAATATAGGGTGTGTTTATTTATCTCTTTAATATTGTGTCTTCATTTTCTTTGGATATATACATAGAAGTAGAATTTCTGGATCGTATAGTATTTTTATTTTAATTTTGGAGGGAAACTTCATGCTGTTTTCCATAGTGGCTGAACAGATTAGCATTCCTACCAGAGGTACCGTTTCTCTAAATTCTTACCAACACTGTTATCTCTTGTCTTCTTGATGAAAGCCATTCTAACAGATATGAGCTAATACATCATTATAGTTTTGATTTGCATTCCCCATATGATTGTTGACATTGAACATCTTTTTATGTGTTTGTTGGCCATCTGTATGTCTTAGCTGCTCTGTGAATTTTAAAAATTGAATTTTGTTTGGTTATTGACTTGTGTGAGTTATTTATATATTTTGGGCATTAACCCTCTGAGAATATGTTTTGAAAAATATTTCTCCCATTCCACAGGTTGCCTGTTCATTTTTATGTTGCTGTATAGAAGTTTTTTAGTTTTATATAGTTCTGTTGCTGCTGCTGCTGCTAAGTCGCATTGGTCATGTCTGACTCTGTGTGACCCCATAGACAGCAGCCCACCAGGCTCCCCTGTCCCTAAGATTCTCCAGGCAAGAACACTGGAGTGGGTTGCCATTGCCTTCTCTGTTACATAGTTTTACTTGCTGATATTGCTGTTTATACTTTTGGTGTCAATACCTAAAAATTCATTGCCAAAACTGATTCAAGGAAAAATTTCCCCTATGTTTTCTTCTAGGAGTTTTGATCCACTTTGAGTTAATTTTTTTGTGAGTGGTATTTAATAGTGGTCCAATTTATTCTTCATGTGGTTTTTGAGTTTCTTTAGTTTAGAGTCTATTCTTTCCTAGTTGAGTGTTCTTGGCTCCTTGTTAAATAGTTGTTGACCGTAAACCCAGATGTTTATTTCTGGGCTCCCTGTTCTCTTCCATTTGTCTATGTGTCTATTTTTGTGCCAGTATCATACTGTTTTAGTTACTATAACTTTGTAATACAGTTAGATTTCAGAAATATGATGCCTTTAGCTCTGTTTTCTTATTGCTTTAGATATTCAAGGTATTTGGTAGTGCAATGACAATTTTTAGGATTGTATTTTCTATTTTTGTTGGGAAAAAAGCTATTGGAATTTTGATAGAGATTGCATTGAAGCAGTAGATGATTTTGGGTAGGATGGACATTTTCATAATATTCTTCTGTTCCATGAACACAGAATACCCTTCCATTTGTCTGTGCTTTCTTCAATCTCTTTCATCAAAGTCTTGTAGTTTTCATTGCACTGATCTTTCACTTTCTTGGTTAAATTTATTCCTAATTGTTTTGTTTTGAATGTTACTGTGAATGGGACACTTTACTTCTTTTTCAGATGTTTTGTTCTTGGTATATAGAATTGTGATTGATATCTGTATGTTGACAGTATATTCTGCAACTTTACTGAACTGTTCCAACAGTTTTTAGGGCTTTCTATATGTAAGTTCATATCATCTATAATTAATGGCAGTTTTATTTCTTCCTTTCTGATTTTGATTCCTTTTCTTTTTCTTACCTAATTGTTCCAGCTAGAACTTCCAGTACAGTATTGAACAAGAGTGGTGCGAATGGTCATCATTGTCTTGTTCCTGATATAAGGGGAAAAACTTTTAACTTTTCACTGTCAGCTATAATGTTAGCTGTGGGTTTGGCATATATGGCATTTTATGTTGCAGTATGCTTCTGCTATACCCAGTTTGTGGAGGTTTTTATCATGGAAAAAAATGTTGCATTTTGTCAGATGTTTTCTATGCATATGTTGATGATTACATTAGTTTTATATTTTACTTTATTAATCTGATATATCATACTTATTGATTCACATGTGCTCAACCATTCTTGCATCTCAGGTAAATCTCACTTGCCTTGATGTATAATCCTTTTAATGTGCTTGTGAATTCTGTTTGCTAATATTTTGTTGAGAATTTTTGCATTTTTATTCATCACAAATATTGACTTATGGTTTTCTTTTTTTAAATTTAATTTAATTTTTAAATTTAAATTTATTTTAATTGGAGGCTAATTACCTTATAATATTGTATTGGTTTTGCCATACATCAACATGAATCCGCCATGGGTGTACACATGCTCTCCATCCTGAACCCCCCTCCCACATCCCTCCCCGTACTATCCCCCTGGGTCATCCCAGTGCACCAGCCCCAAGCATCCTGTATCCTGCATTGAACCTGGACTGACGATTTGTTTCTTATATATATGGTATTATACATGTTTCAATGCCATTCTCCTAAATCATCCCACCTCTCCCTCTTCCACAGAGTCCAAAAGACTGTTCTATACATCTGTGTTTCTTTTGCTCTCTCATATACAGGGTTATCATTACCATCTTTCTAAATTCCATATATATGTGTTAGTATACTGTATTGGTAGTTTTCTTTCTGGCTTGCTTCACTTTGTATAATAGGCTCCAGTTTCATCCACCTCATTTGAACTGATTCATATGTATTCTTTTTAATGGCTGAGTAATACGTCATTGTGTATATGTACCACAGCAGTTCTTATCCATTCATCTGCTAATGGACATCTAGGCTAATTCCCTGTCCTGGCTATTATAAACAATGCTGCAATGAACATTGGGGTACACGTGTTTCTTTCAATTCTGGTTTCTTTGGTGTGTGTGCCCAGCAGTGGGATTGCTGGTTTTCTTTTCTGTAGTATCCTGGTCTGACTTTTGGTATCAAGGTAATACTGGCCTTGTAAAATGACTTTAGAAGTGTTTCCTTTTCAATTTTGGGGGAAATATTTGACATGAAATGGTGTTAATGCTTCTTTAAATGTTTGGTAGAATTCACCAGTGAAGCCATCTAGTCCTGGGGTGTTCTGTGCTAAAGGTTTTTTAATTACTAATCCAGTCTCCTTACTCATTAGTGGTCTGTTCAGACTTTATTTGTTTCTTGAATAAGTCTTGGTAGGTTGTATGTTTCTGGAGAATGAGCCTATATCTCATATATCGTTCAGTTTGTTGACTATAATTGTTCACAGTAGTTTCTTAGAATCTTTTGTGTTTCTATAGCATCAGTTGCAATGCCTTCTCTTGCATTTTTGATATATCTGAGTCTTTTAGTTTTCTGGTCTCTTTATTTCTGCTCTGATCTTTGTCATTTCCTTCTGCTAACTTTGGACTTAGTTTCTTTTTCCAGTTCATTGAGGAGTAAAGTTTGATTGTTGTTGAGATCTAGATTCTTAATATATGTATTCATTATTCTGTTTCCTCTCAGAAATATTTTGCAGCATCCCATAGGTTTTGCTACTGTTTTTCCACTTTCATTTTATTTCAAGATATTTTTGATTTTCCTTTTGATTTCTTGTTTGAACCACTGATTTTCAGGGTATGTTATTTAGTTTTCACATATGTCTAGATTTTTCCTGCTTTTTTGTTATTGATTTCTAGTTTCATACCAGTGTGGTTGGAAAAAATAGTAAGATTTCAACCTTAAACTTCCTAAGCATGTTTTGTGTCCTATCATATGGGTTGTCCTGGTGAATGCTCTGTGTTCTTTTGAGAAGAATATGTATTTTCCTGTTGGATGGAATGCTTTATAAATGTCTGTTAGGTCCATTTGGTTAATGTACAGTTCAAAACCAGTGTTTCCTCATTGATTTTTTTTTTTCTGTCTTGTTGAACTATCCATTGCTAACTGAGGGGGTATTGAAGTCTCATACTGTTTGTATTGTTTACTTTCCCTTCAGATCTCTTGGTATTTGCCTAGTATGCTCAGGTGCTCCAGTGTTGGGTATGTGCATGTTTATAATTGTTATGTCTTTGAGTTGACCACTTAATCATACATTTACGTCTTTATGTATTGTTTCCATGTTTTGCTTAAGGTCTATTTAATCTGATGATAGAAGGTATGTGAGTATAGCTACTGCCTCTATTTTTTGGTTTCCTTTACAGGGAATATCTTTTTTCATCCCTTCACTTTGTGCATATCCTTAAATCTAAAGTAAGTCCTTGTAGGCAATATACAGTTGGTTCTTATTTTTTAATACCGTTAATCTGTGCCTTTTGATTAGTGAAATTTAATTCATTTGCATCTAGATTTATTATTGATATGTATGGATTTACTAATTTCACATTTTAATTTGACTTCTATTGTGTTGTAATATCATTTACCCCCCTTGTTTCTGCCTCCTTTTGAAAATTTGATTTTTGTTTCCCCATGGTGGTATATTCTTTCTCACTTTTTATCTTTGGTGCATTTATTCTGTTTTTGCTATGTGGTTACCATGAGGCTCACATAAGACAGGTCTTACGTAAAACGGTCCATTTTAAGCTGATAGCCACCTAACTTCCATTGTCTATAAAAGCTTCACTCTTCTCTCCCCTTTTATATGTTTGATGTTATTATTTACTTCTTTTTGTGTTGTATATATTCATTAAGAAATTGTAGTAGCAGAAATTATTTTTAATGCTCTTTTTCTTTGACCTTTATATTATAGTTAGTGGTGAATACATCATTTCATTACAGAATTAAAGTTTTCTAATCTGTGTACTTACCTTCACTAGTGTGTTGTGTATTTTTATATGTTTTCATATTGCTGATTAGTGTCTTTTCATTTCAGCTTGAAGAACTCCCTTTAACATTTCTTGTAAAGGGTTAGCTAATGGTGATGAACTTCCTTAGTGCTTTTTTTTCCTCCTAGGAAAGTCTTTATTCCTTCATATCTGAATGCTAAGTTTGCTGTGATAGGATATTCTTGGTTGGCAATTTTCCTTTCAGTACTTTGACTGTGTCATTTCATTTTGTCCTGGCCTTTAGGGTTTCTGCTGAGAAATTCACTGATAGCCTAATTAGGGTTCCCATATCTCTATGTTCAATCTTATGCCAGTACCACACTGTTTTGATTACTATAGCTTTGTAGTAAGCTTTTAAAATTGGGAGGCATGAGTTCTCCCACTTTGACCTTTTTGTGATTGTGTTGGATATTCTATGTCCCTTATATTTCCATATGAATTTTGCATGAGGTTGTCAATTTGCATTTTTAAAAAAGCAGCTGTAATTTTGATAATGTGTTCAATCTGATAATTGAGTAAGGGAATTTTGCCAATGGCATTATTTTCAGCAATATGGACGGACCTAGAGATTGTCATACTGAGTGAAATAAGTCAGAGAAAGACAAATAGCATATGATATCACTTATATATGGATTCTAAAATAAAAAAATAAGGTACAAATGAACTTATTTACAAAACTGAAATAGAGTTACACATGTAGAAAGCAAACTTATGGTTACCAGGGGTAAGGTTTGGAGAAGGGTAAATTGAAAGATTGGAACTGACATACACACTACTATATATAAAATAAAAAGCCAATAAGGACCTACAGCATAGCACAGGGAAATCTACTCAATACTCTGTAATGGCCTATATGGGAAAAGAACCTGAAAAGTGTGGACATATCTATATATATATAAAACATATTCACTTTGCTGTACACCTGAAACTAACACAAACTTATAAATCAACTATATTCCAATAAAAATAGACACAGATGTATAGAACAGCCTTTTGGACTCTGTGGGAGAGGGAGAGGGTGGGATGATTTGGGAGAGTGGCAGTGTAATGTGTATGATATCATAAGTGAAATGAATCGCCGGTCTAGGTTCGATGCAGGATGCTTGGGACTGATGCACCGGGATAATCCAGAGAGATGGTATGGGGCAGGAGGGGGGAGGAGGGGTCGGGATTGGGAGTTCATGTACACTCGTGGCTGATTCATGTCAATGTATAGCAAAACGAATACAGTATTGTAAAGCAAAACAAACTAAAAAATAAAAATTAATTAAAAAATTTAAGATGATATAAATCTGGGAAAACCCCTCAAAACAAATAAAAAAAAAACCCCAACAATGAAAATGTAAAAACTGCCAACCCATGGTCACCTAGATTTTCTGTTCTTTTATCTTCTAGAAGTTTTAAAGCTTTATTTTACTCTAAACCTATCATCCATATTGAGTTAATATTTGTTAAATATATAAGGTCAGTGTCTATGTAATTTTTTTTTTTGCATATGTAAGTCTAGTTGTTTCAGTGCTCCTTTCTCCTTCAGATTGCCATTGCTTCTTTGTCAGAGATTAGTTTATTATTAGTAGTATAGATCCATCTCTAGGATCTCTTATTTTTCATTGATTTGTTTGTCTATTCTCCCATTAATACCACAGTCTTTATAGTAAGTCTTGAAGCTGGGTAATATTAGTCCTCTGACTTTATTTTTTATTATCACATTACTATATTTAAGTTGAATTTCCATGTAAACTTTAGAGTTGATTTGTTCATGTCCACAAAATAGCTTGGTGGGATATTGACTGAGTTTGCACTGAAACTGTAGATCAAGTTGGGAAGAACTAATATCTTAGGGATATTGAGTCTATCTATGAGCAATAGAATGTTTTCCAATTCATTTTAGATATTTGATTTCTATCAGAGCTTTATAGTTTTTCCTATAAAGATTTTGTATTATTTTGTTAGATTTATTTAAAAATATTTTCCATTTTCTGGGGGTGTCATCTGCATATCTGAGGTTATTGATATTTCTCCCAGCAGTCTTAATTTCAGCTTGCACTTCATCCAGTCCAGGATTTTGCATGATGTACTCTTCATATAAGTTTAAAAATCAAGGTGACAATATACAGCCTTGACATACTCCTTTTCCAATTTGGAACTAGTCTGTTGTTCCATGTCTGGTTCTAGCTGTTGCTTCTTGACCTGCATGCAGATTTCTGTGAATGGTAATGTTCTTTTAATTTCAAATTTCACTAATTCATTGCTGGTATATAGGAAAGCAATTGAACTTTTTTTACATCAACTTTATATCCTTCTAGCTTTTTATATTCACTTTTTAGTTCCAGAGGGGTTTTGTTGTTTGTTTGTTTTTTGTAAATTCTTTAGGACTTCCCACATAGGCATTCACGCATCTGCAAACAAAGATGTTTTATTTATTTCTTCAGTCTGCAACATTTTATTTCACTCTTATTGCATTAGCTGGGACTTCCAGTAAAATACTAAACAAGAGTGGTGAGAAGGGCACTTGCATTTCTGAAGTATGGTTTGCCCGAGTATAGAAGTCTTGGTGACATTTTTCTTTCAGCACTTTGACTGTATCATCCTACTCTCTCTGGTCTCCATTTTTTCTAAGTCAGCCCTTAACACATTATTGATCAGAGAGTAATAAGTTTTTTGTTACCTGAATGCTATTGACTGGGAATGTTTCAGTATTCACTTACATACAAATCACTGGCCACAGGCATCTGCAAAAACCCCCTGGTTAATAATGTGTTAATATTATTGTGGTTTTCTTGTATGTGGCCAGTCCTTTTTCTCTTGATCCTCTTAAAATATTCCCTTTGCCTTTCAACATTTTTATTCTGGTGTGTCTGTCTATGGATCTCTTTACATTTCTCTTACTTGGATTTCACTGAACTTTGGGAATGTGTAATGTCTTAAGTCAAGTTTGGAAAATTTATAGCTATTATTTGTTAGTTTTTTTTTTTTTTTTTGGCTATTCATTTTTCTCTTTTTACCCTCTGACATTCACATTGCTTGCATGTTAAGTTTAATTCATCATTACACTTAATAATGTCCTGCATTTCTCTGGGGGCTCTGTTCATTTCACTTTTTGTTCTTCACATTATATAATCTTAATTAGTGTATCTTAAAATTCAGTGATTATTCTGCCAGCTCAAATCTACAGATGATCCTGGTAGCAAAATTTTAATTCCAGTGTTTGTATGTTTCAAAAGAACTTCCATTTGATACTTTTAAATATAAGACCTCTTAATTGACATTACCTATTATGAAATACTATCATGTTTCCATCTTTAGACATTGCATCCTTTAGTTTTTTAAGCTTATTTATTTACTTGCCATGTTATGCAGCTTGTGGGATCTTAGTTCCCTGACCAGGGACTGAACTCAGATCCACAGCAGTGAAAATGCCAAGTCCTAACCACTGGTAACTCCCCTTTGAATATATTTATATACCTGCTTACTCCTTGGAAGAAAAGTTATGACTAACCTAGATAGCATATTCAAAAGCAGAGACATTACTTTGCCGACTAAGGTCCATCTAGTCAAGGCTATGGTTTTTCCAGTAGTCATGTATGGATGTGAGAGTTGGACTGTGAAGAAGGCTGAGAGCCAAAGAATTGATGCTTTTGAACTTTGGTGTTGGAGAAGACTCTTGAGAGTCCCTTGGACTGCAAGGAGATCCAACCAGTCCATTCTGAAGGCGATCAACCCTGGGATTTCTTTGGAAGGAATGATGCTAAAACTGAAGCTCCAGTACTTTGGCCACCTTATGCGAAGAGTTGACTCATTGGAAAAGACTGTGATGCTGGGAGGGATTGGGGGCAGGAGGAGAAGGGGACGACCGAGGATGAGATGGCTGGATGGCATCACTGACTCAATCGACGCGAGTCTGAGTGAACTCCGGGAGTTGGTGATGGACAGGGAGGCCTGGCGTGCTGCAATTCATGGGGTCGCAAAGAGTCGGACACGACTGAGCGACTGAACTGAGCTGAACTGATAATACCTGCTTTCAAATTTTTGTCTGCTAATTTTGAGATCTGGGGCCTTCAAAAGCTTTTTCTGTTGCTCCATTTTTCTTTATGTTGTTACTAGTTCTTTATGTTCTTTATTAGTTGTTACTTTGTATGTCTCATAATTTCTAGTTGAAAGGTGGACACTAGATAATATAGCAAATCTGGATATTTATTTTCCCACTACCACACTTATGGGGCTTATTGTTGTTTGCTTTTTCACTTGTTTAATTTGTTTAATCACTTGGCTGAACAATTTCATTGAAGTTTATTTTCCTCTCAGTATACAATCCCCAGGTTTGCTTCTTAGAAGGTACAAGCCTGGGCATGTGCCCAGTCACTGTGATCCCCTCACCTCCTATTCCAGAGATGACAGTGGTTTTCCTGGTCTCTTTAAATGTCTCTTTCTTTGATCTCCTTGTTATCTGGTTTTACTTTGTTTATTTGTTGTTATCATACCTGATGCCAGCCTTTCAGTAACAGCTAGTTTCTTTATTGTTTTCCATCCTGGAGCATAAATTGTTCCACAATCTGATCCCATTAAGTTCATTCCTTTGGCAGGGACAATCTTTGAGATTTAGGCCAACCCCAGGAGGGCTTGTTGTAGCTGTCACTTTGCCTGATTTTCTCTGTTAAAGTAGTTGGTCTGCCATTTTTCTTGTTGTTCTCATGGAGGTACCAACAGTTGGTGAATTGCTCACCACCAAATTCTTCATTGCTTCTTCATCACTCTTGGCTTGAAATTCTCTTGAGATTTGTTCCAAATAAGTTCAGTTCTCTTAGGAAAAGCTGTTGGTTTATTTGTTTTATTGCCTGCATCTTCCCATGGCAGAAATTCTGTGCCTCAGCTCCTGGGGGCAGGGGATGCATACTGCTGCTCTCAAAGTTAACTCTCCTCTGTGAGGACAAGTTCAAGCCAGGAATGGGTGGTCTTCTTGACTTGCTTCCTCCTGCATGGAATGTCTGCGCTATGAGTGATCTGTTATAAACCTGAATCAAAGCTCAGCATTCTCTTCCTTCCATACCTTGAGTAGATCTACCCTACGAGGGCTGGGTAGAAGAAAAAGTTGCAGCCCCCTTATCTGTATTTTTCTGGGAAAGAACTTCTGTAGCTCAGGCTTATGTCAATTGAGAAATGCTGGCAGTCTGCCTTTCTTAGAGAGAAAACATAGCCCTGTACTGGGAGCTGAGAGAGAGGGATCCGCTTTGTCCTGGCTGCATATACTCACAGTAGAGCTTCCATAACACGCAACTGTGGCACAGGGGAGGGGTAAGGGAACACTTCATGGCTCAGATGTTATAGACTCTCATCTTTTTATAGAGAATTAATAGATTTTTCTTGAATAGATATGTCTACATTTTCTGTATTCCTGTATTCTCTTGTAATTTCTAGAAATTTTAAATGATTCTTTTTAAAGATACATATAATTTTTACCTGTTGTGGTTTTCCTTAGAGAAGGTCTGCAGTGCTCCTCACAATATCTTTAAGTCTTTCCAAATTCATTTCTGCCTAACCACCCATTTATTTTATTAGGTTGGTACAAAAGTAACTGTGGTTTTGCATTGTTGAAATTTGCCTTTTGATATTGGAGTACATTCTTAAATAAATGTGACTATGTAATACATAATTTTAATGCACATTTCTCACTTTGGTTTTTTGTTAAAGATGTTACTTGCTAAAGATATTACTGTTTATATTTATTTGAGTATAGAAATGATGTTAGACAAAAAGCAAATTTGAGCAGTTTTTTAAAATTTCAAAATGTGTTATAAAGCAGCAGAGACAACCAGCAACATCAGCAATGATTTTGGCTCAGGAACTGCTAATGAACATACAGTGCAGTGGTGGTTCAAGAAGTTTTGCAAAGGAGACAAGAGCCTTGGAGATGAGGAATGTAGTTGACATTGACCAATTGAGAGCCATCATCAAAGCTGATCCTCCTTACAACTACGTGAGAAATTGCTGAAGAACTCAACATCCACTATTCTATGGTCACTGGGCATTTGAAGTAAATTGGAAAGGAGGAAAAGCCTGATAAGTGGGTGTCTCATGAAATGACTGAAAATAAAAATAGAATCATCATGTTGAAGTGTCATCTTCTCTTATTCTACACAACAACAAACCATTTCTTGGTTGGATTGTGACGTGTGATGAAGAGTGGATTTTATATAACAAATGGCAATGACTGGCTTAGTGGTTTGAGAAGAAGCTCCAAAGCACTTCTTAAAGCCAAGCTTGCACCAAAAAATGGGCATGGTCACTGTTTGGCCTGTTGCCTGTCTGATCCACTAGAGCTTTCTGAATCTGCGCAACAAATTGATGAGATACACTGAAAATTGCAATGCATGCAGCCAACACTGGTCAACAGAAAGGGCCCAAATCTTCTCCACAACAATGCTGGACTGCACATTGTACAACCAGTGCTTCAAAAGTTGAATGGATTGGGCTACGACGTTTTGCCTCATCCACCATATTTTTGTTCTTCAAGGATCTTGACAACTTTTGCAGGGAAAATTATTCCATAACTAGCATGATGCAGAAAATAGTTTCCAAGAGTTCATGGAATCCTGAAGTGTGGATTTTTATGCTACAGGCAAAAATGTGTTGATTGTAATGGTTCCTATTTTGATTAATAAAGATGTGTTTAGTGGCTCAGATGGTAAAGCATCTGTCTGCAATGCAGGAGACCTGGGTTTGATCCCTGGGTTGGGAAGATGCCCTGGAGAAGGAAATGGCAGCCCACTCCAGTATTGTTGCCTGGAAAATCCCATGGACTGCGGAGCCTGGTAGGTTACTGTCCGTGGGGTCGCAAAGAGTCAGATACGACTGAGCGACTTCACTTTCACTTTTCATATTGATTTAAAATTCATGGTCTGAAACTGCAGTTACTTTTGTACCAACCTAATATCTCATGTTTCCTCCTTATAACAGTTATCTGATTTTCTTATGTAGCAGGAAAACATCATGTACCTACACTCAACTTACCTTATAATTCAGGCACCTCTGAAATATTTGGAGAGCTTTGTAAGTACAGACCTCTCAGGGTTATATTTGTCAGAG
Source organism: Aepyceros melampus (assembly GCA_006408695.1). Lineage (NCBI taxonomy): Eukaryota > Metazoa > Chordata > Mammalia > Artiodactyla > Bovidae > Aepyceros > Aepyceros melampus. The sequence goes on from SJXQ01001283.1 coordinate 223,008, forward strand.
GAAATGAGGAAGACCCCTGAGGAAGATTCAGTGGAAAAAGGGTTAAATAACTGTGCTTTAGTCATGGGGCAGGTGGAGGGTATTTGTGACTCAAAGTTGAAAGAATGAAACAGAATTGGGGGGAATGGAGTTTCCCTATGAATATAAGAGGATGGAACAGTGTTCATCAAGTTGAAAAGGACTGCAACAGGCAATGGGATTTCTGGGTGGTCCAAATGTAGGAGGCAAGGATGTGCTGCTTAGGAATGTCAGGACCATTTCTGTCCTCCGCTCCTGTCAATGAAGATATGGGCTTAATGGCACGGAATTTAGTTTAAGAACTAGCAGATCCTACTATCAAGCAGCATTCCCTTAATGAAAGCATCAAAGTCATCAGTCACTTATGATTTCTTTCTGGAATTAAATATCTATATTTTGTATACTGTTACACTTTCTGATCTATTGAGACATGTCTCACAATGTACACGCTGCTTCGTAGTTATGAGGTGTTTGATGTTGGGTGTGGAAGACCATATGAAACCCCAAAAACAGAGCCTGCTAGTCAAGAGTTTGCACAGACATTTGATATCTATGTTGGAGTCTGCTGCTGCTGCTAAGTCGCTTCAGTCATGTCCGACTCCGTGCGACCCTGTAGACAGCAGCCTACCAGGCTCCCCCATCCCTGGGATTCTCCAGGCAAGAACACTGGAGTGGGTTGCCATTTCCTTCTCCAATGCATGAAAGTGAAAAGTGAAAGTGAAGTTGCTCAGTTGTGTCCGACTCCTAGCAACCCCAAGGACTGCAGCCTACCAGGCTCCTCTGTCCATGAGATTTTCCAGGCAGGGAAAGGGCAAATTGATGCTTTGTTAGGTTGTCATTGCTCTCGTCATTGCCAGTCTGTGATATAGAATCCATACTACTTGGTACAACAAAGTTAAGGTGTCACCAGCCCAGGCATTAATGACAGAAGTAGGGCTTGCATTTTGAGGACTTTAGCAGTCTTCTAGGTGGGAGGTCTGAAAAGCTCTGAGGGCAGAGGTGAGGTATTCATGTGGTTTTGTGTAACCCTTTCCAGATAAATATCAGTAAGGATTTATAATAATAGCTTTAGAAAGACTTCATACTTTTAATAACTGATTTAAATTCACAGCAAAATTGAGAGGAAAGTACAGAGGTTACCTGTATACCCTCTATTTCCAGACATGCATAGCCTCCACCATTATCCACATCCCCCACCAGAATGATGCATATGTTAAAACTGATGAACCTACACTGACAAATATATGATCATCTGAAGTCCAGAGTTTACTTTAAGGTTCACTCTTGGTCTTTTACATTCTGTAAGTTTGGACAACTCTTTAGTGACATGTATTCATTATTATAGTATCACGCAGAGTATTATGCTGTTGCTAAGTCTTGTCAGTCATGTCCGACTCTGTTCGACCCCATAGATGGCAGCCCACCAGGCTCCTCTGTCCCTGGGGTTCTCCAGGCAAGAACACTGGAGTGGTTGCCATTGCTTTCTCCAATGCATGAAAGTGAAAATTGAAAGTGAAGTCGCTCAGTCATGTCTGACTCTTCATGACCCCATGGACTGTAGCCTACCAGGGTCCTCCATCCATGGGGTTTTCCAGGGAAGAGTACTGGAGGGGGTTGCCATTGCCTTCTCTGACAGAGTATTATAACTGCCCTGTAAACACTCTGATCTCTGCTAATTCATTCCTCCACTTCCCCATCACCTTCCTTCAGTAATAGCTTTTGAAAGCTTGCTATGTGCCAGTAAACACTGCAATACCTTTGGGAGGTAGATCTTTTCATTAACTTCATTTTGCAGGTGAGAAAACAGACACCAAGTTGACAGGCTTCTATGTATCTTGATGACACCTAACAAGTGAAGAAGAGGGAATCTGATGCCTAAGTCAGCACTGTTGATTAATACTCTATGCAGATGACACCACCCTTATGGCAGAAAGTGAAGAGGAACTAAAAAGCCTCTTGTTGAAAGTGAAAGAGGAGAGTGAAAAAGTTGGCTTAAAGCTCAACATTCAGAAAATGAAGATCATGGCATCTGGCCCCATCACTTCATGGGAAATAGATGGGGAAACAGTAGAAACAGTGTCAGACTTTATTTTTTTGGGCTCCAAAATCACTGCAGATGGTGACTGCAGCCATGAAATTAAAAGACGCTTACTCCTTGGAAGAAAAGTTATGACCAACCTAGATAGTATATTCAAAAGCAGAGACATTACTTTGCTGACTAAGGTCCATCTAGTCAAGGCTATGGTCTTTCCTGTGGTCATGTATGGATGTGAGAGTTGGACTGTGAAGAAGGCTGAGCGCAGAAGAATTGATGCTTTTGAACTGTGGTGTTGGAGAAGACTCTTGAGCGTCCCTTGGACTGCAAGGAGATCCAACCAGTCCATTCTGAAGGAGATCAACCCTGGGATTTCTTTGAAAGGAATGATGCTAAAACTGAAGCTCCAGTACTTTGGCCACCTCATGCGAAGAGTTGACTCATTAAAATGTATGACCAACCTAGATAGCATATTCAAAAGCAGAGACATTACTTTGCCGACTAAGGTCCGTCTAGTCAAGGCTATGGTTTTTCCTGTGGTCATGTATGGATGTGAGAGTTGGACTGTGAAGAAGGCTGAGTGCCGAAGAACTGATGCTTTTGAACTGTGGTGTTGGAGAAGACTCTTGAGAGCCCTTGGACTGCAAGGAGATCCAACCAGTCCATTCTGAAGGAGATCAATCCTTGGATTTCTTTGGAGGGAATGATGCTAAAACTGAAGCTCCAGTAGTTTGGCCACCTTATGCGAAGAGTTGACTCATTGGAAAAGACCCTGATGCTGGGAGGGATTGGGGGCAGGAGGAGAAGGGGACGACCAAGGATGAGATGGCTGGATGGCATCATGGACTCAATGGACGTGAGTCTGAGTGAACTCCAGGAATTGGTGATGGACAGGGAGGACTGGCGTGCTGGCGATTCATGGGGTCGCAAAGGGTCGGACATGACTGAGCGACTGAACTGAACTGAACTGAACTGTTGTTAAGCACTCACTTTTACTTGGCCTAGATTGATAGATGTTTGTAAGGCTGGGCAAAACCCATCTAAGTATAAATAAAATATTGCCCCTAAAGGAAGATAAAGTAAGTGCAGTATAAATCTTACAAATAATTTTGACCGCTTTAATTATTTTACACATGGAATTTTGATGATGATGCTACTGATAACTCTTTGATGCTGGGAGGGATTGGGGACAGGAGGAGAAGGGGACGACAGAGGGTGAGATGGCTGGATGGCATCACTGACTCGATGGACGTGAGTCTGAGTGCACTCCGGTAGTTGGTGATGGACAGGGAGGCCTGGCGTGCTGCACTTCATGGGGTTGCAAAGAGTCGGACATGACTGAGCTACTGAACTGAACTGAACTGAACTGCTGAACCATCAGGCAGCATACACAGTGCTTCCTGACTACACATGGACTCTACCAGCTAACAATGTGAAAAGGAAACTGTCATTCATCTCATTCCTGGGAGTTACCACCAGTTACAGCAGCCAGATTGTAGATATTGAGGGTCCATGTCTGGAGAGAAGTGGTGGAAACCACCCCCAATGGGGCAGCTGATAGAGGTCTGCATCAGTGTAAAGCCTGGATCTGCTTGTGTATTGAAAGTAGAAATGGCTGGTCTTTCATTATTCTCCTTACTGAGAAGAAAAATACTTTTCCATCAGGAGTTGGAGGCCCCAGATTTGATAATAAACAAGGGGTGGAGAATTTGGAAACAAAAGAGCACCATCCAAAATAGCATGAGCTAAAGCTGCTTACTCCGAGTTTGCTGTAGCAACAGAGTCTTGTGTTTTGCAGAGACTCAATGGCAAACAGGGGACTGAGGAACAAAGAGAGGCTGTGGGTATACTCTGAGTGGAGGTTGTTGGCATGGAGGATCTGAAGGCAGGCTATCCAGAACAGGACATCTTTTGTGCTTGGTTTAGGGAACATATTTATTCTACCTGGTCTTCAGTTGAAATTATTGTTATTCAGTTGTTCAGTCATGTCCGACTCTGCAATCCCATGGACTGCAGCACGTCAGGCTTCCCTGTCCTTCTCTATCTCCCAAAGTTTGTTCAAAGTCATGACCATTGAATCGATGATGCCATCCAGCCATCTCATCCTCTGTCATCCTCTTCTCTTCCTGCCCTCAAACTTTCCCAGTATCAGGGTCTTTTCCAATGAGTCGGCTCTTCATATCAGGTGGACAAAGCTTCAGCTTCAGCATCAGTACTTCCAATGAATATTCAGGGTTGATTTCTTTTAGGATTGGTGATTTTATCTTCCTTGCTGTCCAAGGGACACTCAAGAGTCCAAAAGCATAGACAGTTCAAAAGAATCAATTCTTTGGCACTCAGCCTTCATTATGGTCCAACTCTCACATCTGTACATGACTACTGGAAAAACCATAGCTTTGACTATTGAGGACTCTGTAATTTCTGGTTTCAAAGATATCATTCTCTAAGTGTGCTCCTCATTTTGCCTGGTGCTGTACCATAGAAACAGGCAAAAGAATAGAAGACACAGGGCCTATTCTCAAGGAGTTATTCCCACAAGCAATCCAAGAAGGGGAAAATGATTGCTTCCCCAACTGTGTGGCTGGGAAATTGTAGTGAATAGCAAACAATTATTATCCTGAGGTCTGATTAAAAATGTCTTCCTATGCCATAAGGATGCTCTACTTTGTAAAGAATTTCCCATTTAACATACATACGTAAGGTTTTCAGTATTGTGTTGGTCAAAAATTTGTTTGGGGTTTCATGTACCATCTTATGGAAAAACTTATGTGAACTTTCTGGCCAACTCAATATTTAATAAAATTCAGTAAACATGTATTGAATAGTGTGCTAGGTGTTCCATGGAAACACAGAAAATTGGCATTTTTTTCTAACTTGAAAGCTACCTTAGCCAGATCTAGGGTCAGAGAGATAGAGGAACAATTAAGTATCAGTAGAATCTGGAAGTGAGTGGTAGCACTGTTTTCCTTTACTGAGTAACATATCTGTGACTATCCTAATACATTCCATTTCTGAGCTTTGATTAGTGAGTAATGAGGTTAACCAGAGTTCATATAATGAGGGGCAACTGAATTTGAAATACAATTGTCAAGAAGCATATATTCAATGGAGGCAGAGACGGTACTTTTTAGTTCAATCCGTCACTTTTAGGTGCTTTTTAAAGGTTTTAATAAATGAGATCTACCTCCTCAATCAAAAAGATGGAGACTTTCTCTAAACCAACTCCCAAACCAACTGCAAAGCTTGGGGCTGGTGCTCTGGGATGACTCAGAGAGATGATACGGGGAGGGTGGTGGGAGGGGGGTTCAGGGTTGGGAACTCATGTACAACTGTGGTGGATTCGTATCAATGTATGGCAAAACCAATACAGTATTGTAAAGTAAAAAAATAAATTAAAAAATAAAAATCAATTAAAAATAATAAAAATAATTAAAAAAAAGACTCTCAAACCAACTGCCATTTTCAATTTCTTCCTGGTGGCCCCAGTAGCTGTCTTCTTTTCTCATTGATTTTTTTTTCTCATAAAGTAAAATAAACAGCTGTAGTTTGTAGCAAATAAATAATTTCTCTCTCCTCTCCAGAAAACTATATTAAATAAGTCATTGCTTATTATCCAATCTGTCCTTACATCTACCTTTCAGAATGGCACAACTAAGGAAAAGTAAAACCAGAATCTATGATTTTTTTTTTTTTTTCATCGGAAGGGACAGTTATCTACCTGGAAAATTTTCATATGTCCACATTTCTAAATGCTGATTTTTAGACAAGATTGCAAGTTTTAATAATTCACATAGAAAATGAATATAGGGTACTAACATTTATGTAACACTTTAAAATACATAAAACACTTTCACATATAATTCTCAAAGCTCATTTCCCCTTCAGAGCAATCCAGTGATGAATACTTTTTTTTTTTTTCCCTATTTCATCCATGAGGAAAGGAGGACTCAGAGAGATTTAGAAACTGAAGGTCACATACATCTAGAAGGGAGTAACTTCAGATTTCAAACACCATGCTCTTTTCTGATGCACCTTATTTATATCCTGTGCCAGGGTTTGGTCTCATGAGCTGCAAAAGAAACCTGCTTAAGTGTGGCTAAATGAAACAGGATCAAAATTTTCTGAGTGACGTAGTTTAAGCCATCTGAAGACACTGTGCTCCAATCACTCTCTTTCATGTTTTGCCTGAACCCTGCCTGCCACCTGAATAAAAAATGATTAGAGCAGATTGCCACTAAAGAGAGCGTTGCTTTCCACCCAGCCAGCAGGGCATGATAAAAGAGATCTTAAGGATTCTGGCAAATTAGAGCTGCAAGTCTGCATTTTTTAATTTTGTGAGCTGATACAAATCACAGGGACCTGTCAGGGAGCATTCCAAGGTACCAGGCCATCCAACTTCAGAGATAAGTGAAGAGTAAAAGAAGCTGACTACACATCATAATTAAAGAGCTAGTTGTCTTCAGCAATTTCAACTCCCATGGGATTTTCAGTGGATTTTTTTTAAAGTTGGAATAAAAGAGAGAGAGTGAAGGAGAGAGAATCTCAAACAGTCTTTCTCGAAGCTTTGAAATGGAATCATTTCTTGTGGCTATGAGAAGTCACTCAGTTTGTAATTAAATCATTTGCGTCCCAGATTTTGTCCTTCACTCTAGAGATCTGGTAGGTCACCGAATCTCTGAGGGGCCTCCATTTCCACACTTAAAAGAAGAAAGAAGTGACTAATTGAACTCTGAATCCTAACATTCTAGGGTTCCATGACATTTCTCATTTCTAAATGTCCATCCATGGACAGACAGCCTTCAAGTTTAAATGGTGATTTTTATTCCCTGTTGCTTAGCCAGATAGTCCGTGGAGATGACTCGAATCTGCCTGGGTTATAGATCAAATCAGCTCAGTGAAGCTAGGCCATAGAAAGAAAGGAGATGGATGCAGTTGTTAACAGAGCAGTTCTGTTGTACCTCACTTCTGACACCTTCTCTGTAATGATTCAAGGTTGACATCCCCCTGGTATCCTTGGGTGGCTCCTTTTGGCATCCCTGGCTTTGTGTATGATGAAAGCTGACATTGCACTGTAATCATTTGTGAGTCAAGTGATAGTCACCTAATGGTCCCAGATTGAGAACCACTGAATCTCACAGGGCTCATTCTAGGTCCAGCAGTTAGCTGCAGCATTCATGGAATGTGAGGACTTCCCTGGCTCCCTCAGGTTATGACAGTCCCTTTGGGGGCCTCTGCATATGTCACTGCCATCCAATACTGAATAAACCAGTTATGTCTACAGAGCATCTTACCCTCATCATAGCTACAAGATTTGGGGGCCAGTGATAGGATTTTCACCTCAAATATCTTATTTCAAACATATGGTAAAAGCAGGAAGACAATAAAACCAACCACCATGCTCCTAATCAGATCTAAAATGATTCACTGCAAATCTTTATTTTCATAAAGAAATGAAGTGTTACTAAAGTAATTGAAGCCCTACACTCCCTTTCTATCCCACCCTCTCTTCCAAGAGTGCCACAAGGAAGAATTTGATGTCTTTTTCATCCATGTTTTCATATTTTACCACATATATGTGACTGTTCATAAGTCACATTGCATTGTTTTCAAATTTTACACACCTGCTATCATATTGCAATTTTACTTTTTCACTTAAAGTCATGTTTTAAATTTATCTACATAGTTATTAACTTATTCATTTTAACTGCCATGCCTTTATGGAAATATAATGTTTTTGTTATCTTCTGTTTAGATCACTTAGATGATTAGATTTAGATTGATTTAGATTTAGATTATTAATTTTCCTTTTAAAATTAATGCTCCTTGTTCCTTTAAACTAGATTTTCTCAATGGTATACATTTTAAATTATACCTCTAGGTTTTGAGCAATTCTAATTGCACACATCTCTCCTTTACTCTGTTCCTTAACATCACCTCCCACTGGGACCTTGAAATTAGACAATACTTCAAGTGGGGCTTTTGTGTTTTTCTTTTTTTCTTGGAAAGCCAGTTTTTAAGCATCTTCCATCATATTCCTGATCAGATCAGCAGGATGAAAGCTCCAATTTTCTTATAGCCTAGTTGACACTGAAAGTCACACGAACACATTCATACACACACAAACACACAATTTAAAATTCCTCCAAATTGATGAGTGTGAAATGCTAGCTCATTTCTGTTTTAATTTCTTTTTCCTGATCATTAGAAAGGCTGAACTGTCTTTTCGCATGCTTATAGGCCAGATGGCTTTCATATTCTTATATTGTCTATTCTTCAATTGTGCTGTTTTTTTCTCACTCATTTGTAGGAATTCTTATATAATCTCAACAGTAATTCTTTCTCTGTCTCATGTATCATTAATATATCTTCTCATTATGTATGTAGATTTTCTTTTTAGCTACTTATAGTGCTTTTTATCTGAATATAAATGTCAATGTTATCTAAATTTAATATAATCTAATTTTAAGTTTTAATGTAGTAAATTTACAAATCTTTTCCTCATAATTTTAGAATTCTTATTTCAGCAACTTTTGGTTTCAGGATGTTTTAACAACTCTAATTTTATAACAAATCTTGATCAGGAATAACTTGCTTTCCTTCAAAACTATCATGGCTATTCTCTAACTCTTCTATACTAATTTTAGTAATCCAACTTTCCATAAAAGATAATAATTTCTATTAATGGGTATAAAATCAAGCATTTTTATTTTATTGTAGTTTTAATCAATAACCAAAATCTCTTAATGTATTTACCTTTATTTTTTTATAAAGTTATATACTTCCTCTATTATATTTCTTTCAGGCTTCTCAACATATTTTTACAGTAACTGGGATGTTATTTTAGTACCTAGCTTTCTAATGTTAAACAATTATTGCTTTCCTGTGATGATTTCAACTCATTTATAATGATTTTAAATATTTATTGTTGAATTCATTTTTGAGTATTGGGTTTAGTATGTTTGCATTCATTTTCATAAGTAATACTGAACTGCAATTTGTATTTCTAGTATTATTTTGTGCTATTTCTTGTCTCCTTAAATAAATGAAAAGATTTCTCTGTTTTTGAAATTTTGTAGGACAATTTTTTTTTTTTCACAGTAACAAGTGAATAGGATTTATTAAAGAGAAGGAAAGCACAAAGCTCTCAGCATATACATTGAGAGCGGGTAAAGAGTCCCCCAAAAGGCAGGATTTGTAGCAATCCATAGCCTTACTATTATTGATCTGTACAATTTTGGTTGGCTCCTGTCCTTAAAATATGTCATTTCTAACCAATCAGTTTAAAGTTCACAATGTTTAAGTTAGCATTTTTATGGCTTTTCTTGATCCTCAGATTAAGTCAGCACACCTTTTCATGTCCTCTGGCCATTTTTTACAATGAACCAGATGAATGGGCTAAAGACTAACGACCACCAGTTGTTTCTTGTAGGATAAACTTTTTTTTTTAACAGTTTTTTCATGCTATTATTTGTTTCCTGAAATTTCGGCAAAATTTAAACATAATAAAGCCTGGTCCTGAAAAAAAAAGTGTATAGTTCTACCAAGATTTTCTATTTCTTACAGAGGTAGTTGTGATAATTTATCTTTCTAGAATGCTTTCAAATGTTTTGGCATGAAATGTTTCTGACTCTTTTCAACTCCATTGACTGTATAGTCCATGGAATTCTCCAGGCCAGAATACTGGAGTGGGTAGCCTTTCCCTTCTCCAGGGGACCTTTCCAACCCAGGGATTGAACTCAGGTCTCCTGCATTGCAGGCAGATTCTTTACCAGTTGAGCCACAATGAAGCCCTTTATAATATTCAGTCAGTTCAGTTCAGTTCAGTCGCTCAGTCGTGTCCGACTCTTTGCAACCCCATGAATCACAGCACGCCAGACCTCCCTGTCCATCACCAACTCCCAGAGTTCACTCAGACTCATGTCCATCGAGTCAGTGATGCCATCCAGCCATCTCATCCTCTGTCGTCCCCTTCTCCTCCTGCCCCCAATCCCTCCCAGCATCAGAGTCTTTTCCAATGAGTCAACACCTCCCATGAGGTGGCCAAAGTACTGGAGTTTCAGCTTTAGCATCATTCCTTCCAAAGAAATCCCAGGGTTGATTTCCTTCAGAATGGACTGGTTGGACCTCCTTATAATATTACCTTCATTTAAAATATTTTTTGAAGTGTATTTATTACTAATATCATTTATTAGTGTCTTCACATCTATGTTTTCTTCTTAGGTCTTACCAGAGTCTCCATAGTATTTTTAAAGAATTAGCTTTAAAAATGGTTTTACAGATTTAATTGATATCTTATCAGTTTCTAACCTTCATTATTTATTTCCAGCTATTTGTTTGGTCATTGGTTTGGTTCAGTTCAGCTCAGCCACTCAGTTGTGTCCAACTTTCTGCAACCCCATGGAGTGCAGCACAGCAGGCCTCCCTGTCCATCACCAACTCCTGGAACTTGCTCAGACTCAGCTTGTGCTTATGCTTGAGCTTGCACTTCACCCAGCCTGGCATTTCACATGATGCTTTCTGCATATAAGTTAAATAAGCATGGTGACAATATACAGCTTTGACATACTCTTCCTAATTTTGAACCAGTATGTTGATCCAGGTCCAGTTCTAACTGTGGCTTCTTTTTGTACAGTTCTTCTGTGTATTCTTGCCACCTCTTCTTAATATCTTCTGCTTCTGTTAGGTCCATAACATTTCTGCCCATTTCTGTCTAGTCTTTGGTGGTGATGATCAGTTTCTTCTACTCTTTATTTCTTGAGAATAATGCTCAGCTCATTTTTTGTTAATCTTCTTTTTTAATGTATGAATTTCCATTAAGTATTAGTCTATCAGTGTCCTATGAATGTTGAATCATCCTCAATTTTTCATTAAATATTGTATTATTTCCATTATGACTTATTAAATAACTAGTTATTTTATAAATTGTTGAAAACCTCCTTAAAAGTTTTTTTTTTTTATTATGGGATATATTATGAAAATATTTTATAATGGTAAATGTAGAGAAAATTACCAGCACTCAATCACAAAAGTTATGAAGCTATGACCATTCTGATTTGAACAGTGCCTTACTTACTTTCCACTCTTTCCCACTAAATTATTTTTGTAACAAATGTGGTCTATTATATTTCATTTGAAACTGTTTGTGTATATCTCTCTAAAATGATTTGTCATATTCCATGGGGGGAAAATTAATGTTATTTCTATTATCATTGCATTGATATTACAGACTTAGTAGTCTATAATTAAAATCTTAATTATAGTAAATCTTCCAATTTGTAACAAAGTGTATCTTCCAATCTTTAAAGTAACTTAATAGCATTATCACCTTAAGAAATTTAAAAAGAAAAACAAAACATGCTCTTAATATCACAAAGTATCTAGTCATTTTCAAAAGTTTCTTATTTCCACATAAATGTTTATTTTTTCAGTGTGTTTACTTAAATCTGAATTGAAATAATGTTCATATACTGATTAGCATGATTCTTGAGGTTTTTCTCTTTTTCTATCAGTAGGTTTCTTTTCACTCCCTGCTTTACTCCTGGTATTCTTTGTATCAAAGGAATCAGGAATTTGTACCATAGAGGTTCCTACAATCTAAATTTTTCTGAATACTTCACTGCTGGGAGCCAGTGTGAGGAATCCCACCCGTGACAAGGTCACGTGGCAGAGATTTGATGGGCAAGGATGAGTCAAATCTCAGGTTTTCCCCCTGGCGTTTCCTGAGCATGTACCCCCCCCCCCCCCAAAATAAGAATCTGCATGCTTTTCCACTCTTCTGACATTCTTTGGAAAAAGTCAACTCAGGGCTTTAGTCTTCTGCATTTGAAAGAGTGTTTCAGCTCAACCCCCTCTGATAACGCTCTAACTTAAATGCTCCAACTTGCCTAACAGGTTCCCTGGACCTTACAGCCCCCAACTGCGAGGGGCACAAAGCTTGAGTATCTTAAAGTTACAGAGCCTTTTCAAAAATATATGGGTGACAGGATTTCACTGTTGACTCAATGACTGCTGCCAGACTTCTTTATTCTTTATCTTTCAGGCACCTGGGAAGATGTTAATCAATGTAAATGGGATATGGAAAAGGATATATAGTAGTTTTGATGTTAGCAACACTAGACTTTTGAGTTAATTACTTTTCTTTTTCTATAAATCACTGTACTTCTTTTTGTTACAAATTGCTGTATGTTTGTTATGTAACTTTATTTAGTGTTTTCTGAGAGTGGCATCAGACTGTGGAAAGATTAACACAAATGAGTCTTCTGGTTAACAAACCTTTATCAGAAAAGAGCTGTAAATTGTTAATTGGCCTTTTGGCCGGAAGATGATGTAAATCACCTAAGGCTTGTGTATACTAGGTATGCAGAGAGAAAAGCCTGGTCTTGATAAGAGTCAGGGCTGCTGATGCTGCACAATTTTATATATTATCCATTGATCCCTATGTTAAAAAAAGGTATAAAAGGCCTTGAAGAATAATAAGAAAGGGAGCCAGTTGCTGGACTGCTTTGCCTCATGTCTTCTCTCTAATTTCTGGCTGAATTCCCATCTGGGGCGTGGAGGCTCACCATGTCTACTTACTTGTCGCGGCTCTTAAGTTCCACGCTAAAGGGAGCCCAGGGCGGGGCACCCTTAGAGATTCAAGCGGGTGCCAGTGGCCCCACGTAGATGGTGCAAGCTCCTTGTCTGGAACTTTATTGACTTTCCACATAAACCAAGTTATTCTGCCTTCTTTTCTCCATCTAAAATTTCCTACTATACTATTATTTCCTAATCTAATCTTATATTTCTAAATAAATAAGTGTTTTTCTCGCCACGCCATCCTCCATTTCAAATTCCCCAGATCCACTGGGGCTGACCCTGGCACTTCACTGCATTGCCTATTAATATATTCATCTGTTTCCCAAATTTCCTATAAAATAAAAGAGCCAGAGGCCTAATCAACTTAAAATTTTTATAATAAAGCCACAAAGTTTGTAAAAATAGTAAAAGAATGTAAAAATCATCTCTGCACACATAAATTTAGCAACTTAGATAAAATTAATTTCCTCAAAAGAAAGCAGCAAAACTCATTTATAATGAAACAGATAACTTGAAGTAATCCTGTAATTTAAACCATGTGAAAAAAGAACTCCTCAGGTTCTAAACATATATTTTAAAAAGAAATTAAAACAAATCTCACAATATCCTCTGTAAGGAAAAGAGGGGGAACAATTTTCAACTCATTTTAGGAGGTCAGCATTACCCTAATTCCAAAATTAGACAAAAATATTACAGGAAAAATAATACAGATGAATATCCATAATGGCAAAAAGGCAAAATGATTGTCTGAAGAGAGCTTACAAATAGCTGAGAAAAAAGAAATAAAAAGCAAAAGGAGAAAAGGAAAGATATACACATCTGAATGCAGAGTTCCAAAGAATAGCAAGAAGACAGAAGAAAGCCTTCCTAAGTGATCAGTGCAAAGAAATTCAGGAAAACCAAAAAATGGGAAAGACTAGAGAGCTCTTCAGGAAAATTAGAGTTACCAAAGGAACATTTCCTACAAAGACAGGCACAATAAAAGGACAGAAATGGTATGGACCCAACAGAAGCAGAAGATATTTAGAAGAGGTGGCAAGAATACATAGAAGAGCTATACAAAAAGGCTCTTAATGACCCAGATAACCATGATGGTGTGATCACTCATCTAGAGCCAGACATCCTGGAGTGTGAAGTCAAGTGGGCCTTAGGAAGCGTCACTACAAACAAAGCTAGAGGAGGTGATGGACTTCCAATTGAGCCATTTCAAAGCCTAGAGGATGATGCTGTCAAAGTGCTGCACTCAATATGCCAGCAAATTTGGAAAACTCAGCAGTGGCCACAGGGCTGGAAAAGGTAGTTTTCATTCCAATCCCAAAGAAAGGCAATGCCAAAGAATGCTCCAACTGCCACACTCAAATTGCATTCATCTCACATGCTAGCAAAGTAATGCTTAAAATTCTCCAAGCTAGGCTTCAAGAGTGTGTGAACTGAGAACTTCCGGATGATCAAGCTGAATTTAGAAAAGGCAGAGGAACCAGAGATCAAATCGCCACACCCATTGGATCATAGAAAAAGCAAGAGAGTTCCAGAAAAATATCAATTTCAGCTTTATTGACTACGCCAAAGCCTTTAACTGTGTGGATCACAACAAACTGTGGAAAATTCTGAAAGAGATGGGAATAGCAGACCACCTTACCTGCCTCCTGAGAAATCTGTATGCATGTCAAGAAGCAACAGTTAGAACTGAACATGGAACAACAGACTGGTTTCAAGTTGGGAAAACAGTGCATCAAGGCTGTATATTGTCACCCTGCTTATTTAACTTATATGCAGACTACATCATGAGAAATGCCAGGCTGGATGAAGAACAAGCTGGAATCAAGATTGCCAGGAGAAATATCAATAAGCTCAGATATGCAGATGGAAAAAAGTTAAGAGGAACTAAAGAGCCTCTTGATGACAGTGAAAGAGGAGAGTGAAAAGGCTGGCTTAAAACTCAACACTGAAAAAACTAAGATCATGATATCTGGTCCCATCACTTCAAATGGCAAATCATGGGGAAATAATGAAAACAGCACAGACTGTTTTTTCTTGCACTCCAAAATCACTGCAGATGGTGACTGCAACCATGAAATTAAAAGAACCTTGCTCTTGAAAGAAAAGCTATGACTAACCTAGACAGCATATTAAAAAGCAGAGACATTACTTTGTCAGCAAATGTCCATCTGGTCAAAGATATGGTTTTTCCAGTAGTCATGTATAGATATGAGAGTTGGACCATTAGAATTGAGCACTGAAGTACTGATTTTGAACTGTAGTGTTGGAGAAGACTCTTGACAGTGCTTTGGACAGCAAGGGTATCAAATCTTTCAATCCTAAGGAAATCAGTCCTGAATACACATTGGAAAAACTGCTGCTGAAACTGAAGCTCCCATACTTTGGCCACCTGATGGGAAGAACTGACTCATTGGAAAGAACCCTAATGCTGGGAAACACTGAAGATGAGAGGAGGAGATGACAGAGGATGAGATGGCTGGATGACATCACTGACTCAATGGACATGAGTTTAAGCAAGCTCTGGGAGTGGGTGATGGACAGGGAAACCTATCATGCTGCAGTCCATGGGGTCACAAAGAGTTGGACCCAACTGAGTGACTGAACTGAAATTATCCCTTATAGACATCAACATGAAATTCCTCAAAAATTGTTATCAAATCAATTATAATAATGTATAAAGTATAATATGCATGATCAATTTGGCTTTATGCTGGAAACACATGTCTGGTTCATATGTTTTTAAACAATTAGCAACTTAATATATGATATTAAATAGACTAAAGAATAAAAACCGTATGATCATATGAATAAAACATAGAATGCATTTGACAAATTTCAGTACCCATTCATAATAAAAACACTTGGCATACTAAATATAAAAGGCAATTTCTTCAAAATGATTGTGTCTCAACAAACCATCCACACGAAACATCATACTCAGAGGTAAAAGATTCTTTCCACCCTAAGATCACGAACTGAGCAAGGATATTCACTCTCACCGTTGCTATTCAATATCCTACTGAAAGTCCCAACCAATTCAATAAAACAGGAAAAAGAAATAAAAGACATACAGACTACACTGAAAGAAATAAAATTCTCACTATTTACAGAAGACATAACTGTCTATGTAGAAAGTCTCAAGATCATACAAAACAACAAACACATACATGACATATGCAACCGATACAAGTTTAGAAAGATCACAAGATACAAGATCAATATCCAAAAATCAAAAGAATTTTATATACTATCATCAACAACTGCAAAATTAAAAAAAAACCATTTGCGTAGTTATAGAAAGTGAAATACTTAGATATAAATATTTTTTAAAAATCATATACAGATATGTGTGCTGAAAACTATAAAATACTGGCAAAAGAAACTGAAGATGATTGACATAGATGAAGAGACATACCACATTTATGAACTGCAAAGCCTAGTATGGTGTAGTTATAATCAAGGACAATGGAACTAGAATAACAAAAAATAATTGAAAAAGAGGAATAAGATTGAAGGAATCATAGTATGTGGACTCATTAGGATATTGTAAAGCTACAGTAACTGTGTAGTATTGGAAACTGATCCATGTGACAGCATAGAGTCCAGACATAGACCCACACAAATACGGTCAATTGATATTTGACAGAGATGCAAAAGGAATTTAATGGAGAAAAAATAGTTTTTCAAAAAATGTTGAAACAATGTAAATCTAGATACCAAAAGCATAAACAAAACCCCCCTGACCTAAACTTTAAAACTAATACAAACATTTACACTGAAATAGATTTAACTCTAAAATATGAAACTATAAAATTTTTAGAAGAAAATAACAAAAGTATTTGTGATTTGGCATTAGGCAAAGAGTTCTTAGATATGACACATAAACTACAATTCATGAAAAAAAAGGTAAGTTGAAATTTATTGACATTTAAAAACTGCTCTGAAAAAGCTGTTGTTAAAGAAAATGAAAAGACAAATTATAGAACTGGGAGAGAATATATTAAAGGTACATAAAAAGTTTTTTATAAAATATATTAAAATAAAACCCAAACCTCTTGAAACTCAACATACAGAAAACAAAATTTTTTAAAGAGTAAAAGACTTGAACAGACATTTAACCAGAGAGGATATACAGAAGCCATACAAATACATGAAAATATGTTCCTCATTATTTGCCTTCAGGAAAATGCAACATAAAAGCTTTGCAAGATACACATATATTAGAAAAATAAAATTATGAATAAATACTCAGGAGACTAAGACTTGACAACATAGAGCAGTTAAAACTCCTAGATTGCTGGTGCTAGTGCAAACCAGTACAGTGACTTTGGAGAGGGTTTGACAGTTTCTTACAAAGTCAAACCATGTTCACCACATAACCAAACTAGAGATTTATTCTAGAGAAGTGTACACCCGTGTTCATAGAACTGTATTCATTATCAATACTGGGAAAAAGATGCCCTTCAATGAATCAACAGATAAACAAGTTGTGGCACATTCATACAATGAACTGTTACTCAACATTGTCAAGAAAGGAATTACTGATGCGCAGGACTGCTTTCAAAGGCATTATGACCAGAGAAAGAAGCCAGTGTCGGGTTATACACTGTATGGTTCCACCTATATGACTTTCTGGTAGCATAATGGGTTTTGTAGGGGAGAGGATAGGGGATAGTGAGACTTGTCCATATCCTGGTTATTAACATGCACTAAAATTGTCACCCAGACTGTCAAGCCAGAGATAAGCTTCCTTCCCATTTTCCTGGGCTGCTGGGCTGAGCAGGAAGACTTCCTGGGCCTGGCTTTATGCAGAAGTGTTGGCGTCAGCCTCTACTTGGCAGGGTTGTGGTCCCTGTGTCATGTCCCAGGTGGGTATCGAAGCTCCAGCCCCAGACATGAGGACCTGGCCAACAGCTACAGCATCAATTTGTATATTTACTTACATGGTTTTGTGTTACTATTCATTTCTGGAAATTGTGGTTTCTTCTTTCTCTTTTGAAAGTCTTTTCATATTAAAAGCCAAGTTTGGGACTTGGATG
This sequence comes from Aepyceros melampus, assembly GCA_006408695.1. Taxonomy (NCBI): domain Eukaryota; kingdom Metazoa; phylum Chordata; class Mammalia; order Artiodactyla; family Bovidae; genus Aepyceros; species Aepyceros melampus. Next base: position 240,675 of record SJXQ01001283.1, read on the forward strand.
TTTCCATTTGTGTATTTTTCATATTATTGTGTTTTTGATCTTGTAGAGATCCACTCGACTCCTTTCACTATGCTGATAGAGTAGCAACTTGTACATTTCTTCATACATAGTAAAGCAACAATTTGTACATAGTAGCTACTCAATAAAATCAGATTGAACCATTTTCCAGATTTTATGGATTTTTAGTGGGATATTGAAGAAGGAAATGGCAACCCACTCCAGTATTCTTGCCTACAGAATCCTGTGGACAGAGGGGCATGGTGGGCTTCCATCTATGGGGTCACACAGAGTCAGACACAACTGAAGCAACTTAGCAGCAACAGCAGCAGCAGCAGCAGCAGGATATTGAGAATCAACACTTTTTTTGGAATATGGTCAGACTAGAGAGTTTTTATTAATAAATTCCCAGATTGGACGTGAGCTGGGGTGTTCAGGAGGGCTTGAATCACCGGTAGAGGACTCTTTCCTGTGAGGAACAGTATTCACAAAGCTCCGTCAGGCAGTCCTGTTGGATCACAGCATCAACATGGGCCAGCAGTCACCGTGGGTCACATTCAGATCATTTGCTATTACATCCATTCATTCAAACCAAAAATATATATGAAGGATTTACTGTGGAAGAGATATTGTGCTATTCTCAATTTTTCCCAATAATAATACTCCACTGAATCTAAAATGCATATTATCTAAATCATTTCCTGATACATTCTAGAAAGTGCATGAAGCTAGACATCTCGTAAAGGACTTTCTTGAATAGTCCTGAAGAATCCTCTCCATGTGGAAGAGAGGATAGTATTATCAAAACTCATTATATCTGTCTGATATGCAAGTTCCAAGAGCCCTTAAAATGTGTTAATAAGAATTACTGTTTTAACCAGAGGGATGTGAGATATATGTATATACAATTATGGTTGATTTGGATTGTTGTATGGCAGAAACCAACACAACATTGTAAAGCAATTTTCCTTAAACTAAAAAAATCATTTAAAAAAAGAATTGCTGTGTTAAGTAGAACTGAAAGAAAGTGGAGATGGATAATATTTCAGCTTGAGATGGGATTTTGCCATTTTCTAAAGCACAATTACATCCATCATTTTGTTTGATGTTCACAATCACCCAAGAAGAGGCAAGAAGCTGATATTTTCACTATTTAAAAACTGAGAATATTGATATTCATAAAGGTTAAATAATTTACTTCCATGTCATCCTAGAGATAGTAAGTGATGGAACAAAAACAAGACATATATCTTCTAAAAGTTTATCTGGTGAACTTTGTGTTCTTACCTTGTACATTCAACTTGAATTTGAACAGCTTTTAGGAAAACTTGTCTTTTGTAACTCTTATATTTTTATTAAATATGGTAAAAGAAGACATCCAAAATACCTGAGGTTATCTAGATAATTGGCGGCTTCCCAGGTAGCTTAGCTGGTAAAGAATCTGCCTGCAATGCAAGAGACCCTGGTTTGATTCCTGGGTTGAGAAGTTCCTCTGGAGAAGGAATAGACTACCCACTCCAGTATTCTTGGGCTTCCCTTGTGGCTCAGATGGTAAAGAATCAGCCTGCAATGTGGGAAACCTGGGGTCGATCACTGGGTTGGGAAGATCCCCTGGAGGAGAGCATGACAACCAATTCCAGTATTCTTGCCCGAGAATCCCCATGGGCGGAGGAGCCTGATGGGCTACACTCCATGGGGTCACAAAGAATCAGACACGACTGAGTGATTAATTACAGCACATCTATATAATTACAAAATTTACTTTCATATTTATACTGATTCATCCTTATTGTTAGTAATCTGCCTTTATATCAAGCATATATAAATTTGGGCCATGAAACCCATTCTAATTGAACAATTTCCATCCTGTAAATGTGAATTAAATTTTATTCACTACCTTCCATTGCCTATTTTCAAGCTGTCAGAGTTTCATTTTAACTATTCAAAAGAAGACACATCCTGGTTTTTATTATTTTAATGCACAGCTTAGGGAAAATGACTATGTGAAAAATCACAAAAGAATAGAAAGAAAATAGAATATATCGCATTCACCTTTATTACACATTTCTTATCCTGAAGGCATGGAGAAATATCTCACAATCAAGATTCTTTGATTTAACATATCAAAAGTCAAAAACCTTTACCTCTCAACATACTCTCCCTTCAATGCTGTTTGCAATCTAATTCATTTGTTTTTATTTTCTATTCTCCTTTTATCAAACACAGATTTTATGATTAATGCCGTGGAAAACGCCAGAAGATATATTTAAGAAATAGAGAAAAGTGTGACTATTTCTTCACTGAAAAAAAAAAAAAAAAGCGTTATAGGGTAACAACCCTGAAAGTGCCAGAATTTCAGAACTCTGGGAAAAATTACTGTAGCCTCACATTAGCCTCTGGCTGGGGATGATTTATGTATTTGTTATGGCATATTACACACAGGGTGGATGAGACCTGCACAAAGGAGTGTTTCAATGAAAATAAAGCATTTTTAAATGTGAGGTCTGACAATCCAAATCAAGATAAGCAATCCTAAAGAGAGTCATTCAACACAACACTAAATATAGCCGTGAATCAGTCTTACCCCTGGACTCCATAAATCAGGCGATCACCATTGCCTTCTTCTTGAGGAAACTTAGACATAAACCAAAAGGAGCAATGGTGATCATTTCCTCTGGGAATTCCTCAACAGCCTAGGTGTGCTTCTTGTCCAGTTTTTTGTATATCCTTAATTACAAATAAGCATCATTTACCTCAGAGAGAACAATTCTGTATGGGTGGAAGAGCAGAAAAGGTATAATAATTTTTTTCAACATCCGGACTAAATGCTAAAATGCTAAGTTGCATAGTCACCTCAGTTCCTATTTCCCTTCTTACATCTGTGGGAACTTCAATTCCCTGGGGGCTTCCCTGGTGGTGCTAGTGGTAAAGAACCTACCTGCCAAGGAAACAGACATAGAGACATGGGTTTGATCCCTAGGTCGAGAAGAACCCCTGGAGGCAGGCATGGCAACCCACTCCAGTATTATTGCCTGGAGAATTCCATGGATAGAGGAGCCTGGCAGGCTATGGTCCATAGTGTCACACAAAGTCAGACACAACTGAAGCTACTTGGCACACACACAAATTCACTGTCTCAAGTTAGGTTTTCATCCTCAAAGACTAGGGTTTTCCTTGTTCTTTATTTATTTATTTTTAATTTTTAAAAGATTTAAAAAAATGTGGACCATTTTAAAAGTCTTTTATTGAATTTGTTACACTATTGCTTCTGTTTTATGTTTGGTTTTTTGGCTGTAAGGCATATGGGATCTTAGCTTCCTAAGCAGGGATGGAACCCACACTCCCTGCATTAGAAGGTGAAGTCTTAACCACTGGACCACCACAGAAGTCCCTTCCTTTGCTTTTTATATGTCCCCTTCTACCCAGCGTCAAAGCTGTATATTGTCACCCTGCTTATTTAACTGATATTCAGTGTACATCATGTGAAATGCCAAGTTGGATAAAGCACAAGCTGGAATCAAGATTGCCAGGAGAAATATGAATAACCTCAAATATACAGATGACACCATGCTTATGGCAGAAAGTGAAGAGGAACTAAAGATCCTCTTTATGAAAATGAAAGAGGAGATTGAGAAAACTTGCTTAAAACTCAAAATTGAAAAAACTAAGGTCATGGCATCAAGTGCCATCACTTTATGGAAAACAGATGGTCAAACAATGGAAACAGTGACAGATTTTGTTTTCTTGGGCTCCAAAATCCCTGGGGATGGTGACTGCAGCCATGAAAGTAAAAGACACTTGCTCCTTGGAAGAAAAGCTGTGACGAGCTAGACAGCATATTAAAAAACAGAGACATCACTTTGCTGACAAAAGTCTGTATAATCAAAGCTATGGCTTTGCTGGTAGTCATGTATGGATGTGGGAGTTGGACCATAAAGAGGGCTGAGCACTGAGGAATTTATGCTTTCGAATTGTAGTGCTGGAGAAGACTCTTGTGAGTCCCTTAGACAGCAAGGAGATCAAACCAGTCAATCCTAAAGGAAATGAAGCCTTAATATTCATTATAAGGACTTATGCTGAAGCTGAAGTTCCAATAATTTCACCACCTGATGTAAATAAAGAGCTGTCTCATTGGAAAAGACTCCAATGCTGGGAAAGATTGAGGCCAAGTAGGAGAAGGTGGCTACATCTGGATGGCATCATCGACTCAATGAACATGAGTTTGAGCAAACTTCAGGAGTTGGTGAAAGACAGGGAAGCCTGGCGTGTTTCAGTCCATGGGGTTGGAATGAGTAAGACATGACTGAGTGACTGAACAACAAATTCTACCCAACACATTCAGTTCAGTTCAGTCACTCAGTCATGTCTGACTCTTTGCGACGCCATGGACTGCAGCACACCAGGCTTCCCTGTCCAACACCAACTCCCAGAGCTTGTTAAACTCATGTTCATCAAGTAGGTGATGCCAGCCAACCATCTCATCCTCTGTCATCCCCTTCTTCTCCTGCCTTCAATCTTTCCCAGCATCAGGGTCTTCTCAAATGAGTCAATTCTTCTCACCAGGTGGCCAAAGTACTGCCATTTCAGCTTCAGCATCAGTCCTTCCAATGAGTATTCAGGACTGATTTCCTTTAGGATTGACTGGTAGGTCTCCTTGATGTTCAAGGGGCTCTCAAGAGTGTTGTCCAACACCACAGTTCAAAGCATCAATTCTTTGGTGCTCAGGTTTCTTTATGGTCCAACTCTCACACCCACACAAGACTAATGGAGAAACAATGACTAGATAGACTTTTGTTGGTAAAGTAACATCTCTGCTTTTTAATATGCTGTCTAGGTTGGTCATAGCTTTTCTTCCAAGGAGTAAGCATCTTTTAATTTCATGGCTGCAGTCACCATCCCCAGTAATTTTGGAGACCAAGAAAATAAAGTCTATCTTCATGTCCATTGTTTCCCCACCTGTTTGCCCTGAAGTGATGGGACGAGATGCCATGATCTTAGTTATCTGAATGTTGAGTTTTAAGCCAGTTTTTTCTCTCTCCTCTTTCACTTTCATTAAGAGGCTCTTTAGTTCTTCACTTTCTGCCATAAGTGTGGTGTAATCTGCAAATCTGAGGTTACTGATATTTCTCCCGGCAATCTTGATTCCAGCTTGTGCTTCATATAGCCTGGCATTTCTCATAAAGTACTCTGCATATAAGCTAAATAAGTGGGTAAGAAAATACAGATTTGACTTACTCCTTTCCAAATTTGGAACTAGACCATTGTTCCATGTCTGGTTCTAACTGTTGCTTCTTTACCTGCATAGATTTCTAAGGAGGCAGGTAAGATGGTCTGGTATTCCCACCACTTTAAACATTTTCTACAATTTGTTGTGATCCACACAGTCAAAGGCATTGGTGTAGTCAACAAAGCAGAAGTTGATATTTTTCTGGAATTCTCTTGCTTTTTTGATAATCCAACGATGTGGGAATTTGACTTCTGATTCCTCTACTTTTTTCCAGCTTTAATATCTGGAAGTTTTTCAGTCATGTACTGTTTAAACCTGGCTTGGATAATTTTGAGAATTACTTTGCTAGTGTGTGAGATGAGTGCAATTGTGTGGTAGTTTGAGCATTCTTTGGCATTGCCTTTCTTTGGGATTGGGATAAAAACTGACCTTTTCCAGTCCTGTGGCCACTGCTAAATGATCACTGGTGAGTGAGTGCACCATCGTGGTTATCCGGGTCATTAAGATCTTTTTTGTACCCAAACCATTACAAATTAAATTGACTTAACATTTAAGAAATTATTGAGAACCAAAGGGAGGTGGGATGACACAGAGTGAAGAGGTGAAGGGACACAGCTACTGGGACATTTCTACATGCATTCAGTCTGATCTGCTTAGTTATCCTACAGATCACAAGCAGGCTAAGATGTACCTACATTAAGGTAAGGTAATAAGTCTGAATTTGGCAATCAGGAGTTCATGATCTGAGCCACAGTCAGATCCCGGTCTTGTCTTTGTTGACTGTATAGAGCTTCTCCATCTTTGGCTGCAAAGAATATAATCAATCTGATTTCGGTGTTGACCATCTGGTGATGTCCATGTGTAGTCTTCTCTTGTGTTGTTGGAAGAGGGTGTTTGCTATGACCAGTGCATTTTCTTGGCAAAACTCTATTAGTCTTTGCCCTGCTTCATTCCGCATTCCAAGGCCAAATTTGCCTGTTACTCCAGGTGTTTCTTGACTTCCTACTTTTGCATTCCAGTCCCCTATAATGAAAAGGACATCTTTTTGGGTATTAGTTCTAAAAGATCTTGTAGGTCTTCATAAAACCGTTCAACTTCAGCTTCTTCAGCATTACTGGTTGGGGCATAGACTTGGATAATTGTGATATTGATATATATAATTACTTGGATATTATTCCTCAGGCACGGCTTTGTGGGAAGCAGAGGGTTATAAACTAAGAAAGTTGTCTGTTCCACACACACCCAGTGTTCAGTGGTGAAACTATGGCAGGATAAACTCAATAGAGGATCTTATTTAAAAGGGGTAGAAATTGAAAGCACAGAATAGTTATTGTCCATAGCAATTCTGTAATCTGGGCACATGTTTTTCAATTCCCCTTGTTCTGAGTTCAGGGATTTTTCCTTAACCAGGATCCAGGTACACTTCTTGGGACTGGTTGTTCAACCTATGGCTCATGTCTACACACTCTTAGCTTTACCCATTCAGCTCCTGGCTTTGTTCTATGATTCATCCATCTTTTCCCATAAGAAATTACATATGTTTGCAGCTAAGGAAATTTCCCAGTCTATTTCCTTCTTGCAGAGGTAAGGGCCCAAGGACATCTATTAATTTGGAACTGTTTTTGCCCCAACTTGATTCAACTCCTTTAGAAAAAGTTATGGGTTTTCTATATATCAAACTACAAATTTACTCCATTTAGAAAAAGCCACATTCATAAATCTCTTCAAGATCAGTTCCCCTCTACTTGAGACTGCCTGCTGTGGAATAATTCCCTAAGAATTATTAGAAGTCATTTTTATCTAGAAGAGAGGGCCTATAAAGCATTTCCTTAAATCTTTTACAGTCTTAATGAAAGGGATTACATCTTCACCTTTTATTTGATCTTGACCCCAAAATCATGTTTTTTGGTAGTACTGTGGATTTCATTTTTGCCATGAGATCATTTCTTACATGAGAACTTTATGCTATTTGGGGAAACTGAAACTAAGAAGGAGTTTCATTTTCCCACCCATCAAGTTTGGGTTGGAAATATCCTTTCTAAATTCTGCTTGGAAATTGACCAGTTCGATCTTTGGTTCTATAAAGAAAGCTGAGGCCAAAGAATTGATGCTTTTGAACTGTGGTGTTGGAGAAGACTCTTGAGTCCCTTGGACTGCAAGGAGATGCAACCAGTCCTTCCTAAAGGAAATCAGTCCTGAGTTCATTAGGACTGATGTTGAAGCTGAAAGTCCAATATTTTGGCCACCTGATGTGAAGAGCTGACTCATTCAAGACCCTGATGTCAGGAAAGATTGAAGGCAGGAGGAGAAGGGGACGACAGAGGATGAGATGGTTAGATGGCATCACCGACTCAATGAACATAAGTTTGGATAGACTCCAGGAGTTGGTGATGGACAGGGAGGCCTGGAGTGCTGCGGTTCATGGGATCACAAAGAGTTGGACACGACTGAGCGACTGAACTGAACAGAACAGTCTCTTTGCCTCTGCTCACTTCCTATCCCTAAGATCAGTGATATATATTTTAGGTGTTTTTTACATAGAATTCCATGTCTGGCATCAGTTTCTGTATCAGATACATATTGATACAGAACAAATTACCTGATTTTAACAGCTTAAACAACTATGCTTTATTCTCATGATTTTATGGATAGTTCTTATACTGCACATGGTATAACTGAATTACTTTTAAATGTCTGAATGTCTGTTTTAAGGGAAGAGTTCAGATAGTGCCAGAAAAATCTAAGATGGCTTCTTTTCCTCCAGGGATTTTAATTTAGTTGTTTGGTCTGAGTGTCTTTATGTCATGGTGTATGCATGGTAGCTGCCTTTCATGAGAAAGAATTCTAGAAGAATTTGCCCCCATGTGCAAATGTTTATCAAATTTGTACTTGAATCATAGTTAATGATGTCTCATTGGCCGAAGTCACATGGTCATTACACAGGAACACTGAACATCCGAGTATGATTCATTAAAGGATACAGATGTACCATTCTACCATAGGTATGGAGAAAGAAGGGAATAATTATTTGCCAGTGAAATCTCATTTGCTGCAATTTAAAAGCTCTCTTGGACTTTTTTCTAATATCTCTTTGTTGTATACATTTTGACCATTTTATAGTATTATCTTCACCCAGGCTACTTTGTCAAAGAAGACCAATTTTTTTTCTAATAATTAAGACCACCAGTCTATGCTCAGAGGCAAGAAGTCTTAGCTAATCCCTTCCTGTCCCACATAAATACAGTCAAGGAGATCATTGCTTAATCACTTTTTGATTGAAGACTGAATTCAATATTTCAACAACAGGCAAGCTTGTGAAAAAAAAAGTGGGTTTTTTTGAAAAATAATTTTATTGCAGTGGACATTTTTAGTTTCCCTTGTCAACTCCCTCAGCTACCTGTTGCTTGCTGTTGTATTTGTATTGAGTGGTTCCTTGCAGCTTCTCTCAGAATGGTGCCTCGGCTTCAAGCACATGATATGCATCTTTCGACTTTTATCCTTTGGGTTTTCTCTGAGCTGCGGTCTGAAGTGAGCATTACTGAGAAGTGTGGAGTCTTTAAGGGTGGGGTATACATTGCCCTTGAGGACAACCCTCAAACAATGGGAAAATAAGAGCTGTCAGTTCCTCTTCAGGTAGACTGTGTTGGAACGCGTTCTGCACGCCTCCCAGAGGTCCCAGAAAAACTGAGTCATGACAGACGCAAACTCAACAATCAGCTCTTATATTTGCATTTTTTACTTCCCTGCCTCTCCCCACTCCCTCACTTCTGCCTACTGGGCTGACCTTCCAATTAAGCTACATGCTCTCACATCCTTGTCTGAGGCTCTGCTTTCAGTGGAGCCAAATTAAGACACATATTTTCCCGAAATACATAAAAAGATTCAAATTAGGTGGTTTTTTTTGGTTTAATTTTTAAAGCAAGCCTATCCTTAATTCTGTTGGTATCATTTTTAATTATCACCATTGTAAGCTTTATCATTCTTAGTACAAGTGAATAAAATATGTGAATATCTTAAATATATTTAAGGGACACATGTAAAGTATTTCCTGAAAGTCTACAAATCAAGACTTAGTTTTTTTTAGCAAAATTGCCTTTCATTGGAAGAGATCATGAAATGAAGGAACAACACTGGGACATAGATTGAAACTGATGTTTGATTCTGCTTGGAAGAGATGAGGAAAAGGAAAAAATATATATATTAGGTAGGCCAAAAAGTTTGTTTGTTTTTCCATACCATCTTATAGAAAAATCTGAATGAACTTTTTGGCCAACCCAATAGAAACCATTTTTCCAATTATTGCTTTATCTTCTGATTATGCATAATCTAGTATTTTAGGAAAAAATTAGGACAGTTCTTAAAGGATATTTAGATACTCAGTATTTAAAACTCACTAATCACAATACACTCTTTCAAAAAACTCAACTCCTAGAATTGGGATGGTAAAATATATGCTATAGAATTTTCTCCCTTTATGTTGTGGCCAGATAAATTACCAGATATACATCAAGATTTGAGCCTCTTTATGTCTTTGCTTTTCCTGAGGCAAAAATAGCTCCACAGTGGAAGTTCTTTCTTTGCTGTGGTCTATTATTCATCTAGGATATGTGATCATATATGAACATAATATAAACTAGGAAAAGCTTCATTGTGACCTCCCTTCAGTGTTAGAATCTGTGAATAAAAAGAACTGAGGCATAAATGGTTAATTTTGACTGCTGCTGCTGCTAAGTCGCTTCAGTCGTGTCCGACTCTGTGCGACCCCAGAGCCAGCAGCCCACCAGGCTCCCCCGTCCCTGATCTACTTCATAATCAGCCTTTGTGCTATTGGCAGAGTGTATGAGGTCTGGAGAATATTTTGTTAATAGATTTAATATTACTTTCTTTTGAACACCCCAAGTGCTGTCTCATTGTAAATAGCTGCTTGAACAAAGATATAGTTTCTATTCCCCTTAAAGTGTGAGTCATATCAAAATTTAATCAAGTAAGTGAAAGGTAAAATGTCATTACATTTCTAAAATTTGCTGTCAATATTTCACACCTGTATGGAAAGCAGATAGCTGTCTAAGCAGCAGCTTGATAACACTCCTAGCTGCAACCCCTAATTAACTCACCTTTTGAATTATCAGCTAGGCTCCATTTCGACCCATGCAGCCTGTTGCAGGGAGCCTGACAACAAAATGCATGTTTAAAATACCAAGTAGGGAGAGACATGCTATATTATTTGGCACAAATACCACCATCCACCTGTGCAGAAGGAATATGCTTTTCCACTTTGCTTATTATAGATGATAGCTACATGCTCTTGGCATCGTTCCAATAAATCATAATCTCTTAGTCCAAGGAATAATAGTAAAGCTATATTGCAGTAGACTCAGTATAGTAAGCTAATTAGATCTAAAAAAACAACAATATTTAGATGCTCTCAATAGCCTGAGTCTGAAATCTGTATAGAATAGTCATATAGTTTGTATCATGAGGTTAGAACTGACTTGGACACATTTGAAACTTGGAACAGAGAAAGCTCATGCCATGTAAGACTTGAATAATGCAAGTATTTGAGAATTTAGTCTGTCTCTTTGTAAATGAATGAGGAGGCTTCGCTATAAATACAGAGTGAGAAAGTGGTGGTCATTAAAGTTTTATGAGGCTGATTATTTTAAACAGCTTGGAATGATAAAATCACTCACTTGAGGCTGTGAACACCATGTAAGTCTTATAGTAATAGTTTTTTTTTTCAAAAGTGACTAGAGTTTACTTTTATTTTTCTTTGTATTTCTCCAGTACTTTTATGTTACCCAGTCCATTAAAGGAAATCTAACATTTGCTGTATTGATCAAATGTTTATCATGAATATTGAAGATTCAGTCATTATATATCGGATACTCTTGTAACAAAATGTTGTCCTCACATAAATGAACATGGTCAGAATGACACACTGGAGAAAACTAGCAAGGTGTTATTTCTGTTAATTTCCCAGAGAGGAGAAGGGAATGATGTAATGTGATGCGTTTTGTAAAAAATGATGCAAACTAAAATTACACTTTTCTTCAATTTTCCCCACCCCCTTTTCATCTTGCTGTCTTTATAACATTAATAGCTATTTCTCTTATTGTTTGTGTCTCCTGGCTTTCAGAAAAAGAAGAGAAAATTCCCTTTTGGTTAGATACTCAAAGACAGAAATACTGAGTTCAGGGGAGGAGGGCAGGAAGATCATCATAAAAGTATGATCCTTTGAGATGTAAGTTCAAAATTCCCTTTTAATGGAAATGTGAGAGTCATTCCCCCCCCCCGCCACCCCAGCCCAATGATAAACTTAACGTAGATACGTCTGACCTCTGCTCTATGATAATCTTTTAAGAAGTCTCTGTCCTTGATCAATCAGATCTACAGATATGTGGTTTAAATCCACTGTTTTGGACTGGGCTGACTGGCTGACCTCTTGAGTCCCTTTGGGTTCTTCCAGTTGCTCTGTCATTTTCTCCATGGGCCCAACACATTTCATGGAGAATATATTTTACTATTTCTTACTCTAGAGCGCTAGCAGATACCTGCCATTTCACTGAAAAGACTGTCACAAATTCAAAAAATGTCAAGTACAACCATGTCAGTTGAAGAACATAATTTATTTAATGATGTTTAAGAACACAGCATCTATTTTTATGAGTGAAATAAGATTTTACTATTAGGCCTGTATATTGATCTGGAATTAAAAGCATTATCCTTCATTGAGTTTTCTACTTTTTCAGAAGAAGATTCACTTACTTTTCCCAAAAAGCCACATTGAGTTCTAAATCTTGTGCCTTTAAATGGCATTATATACCCATGTTATGGTTTCTGAACCAAAGAATTTCTCTTTTCTGCTAACCTCTTGAGGTCACAGTGGTGGTTTGAAGTCTAAGCAGCAATTCCGTTCAAAGAGTCACTCACAGCAGGGTGTGTGCAGTAAGGATATTCGTGATTCCAGTCTTCTCATATATTCTACTTTATTTTTTAGAAAATTTGGTTCTGAGGCTACTACAAAGCAACACCCTTAAAACACGTCATTTTCTATATCTCCCTGAGCCCCAAGCCTTATATAATGACATTGGAGATGTATTACTAGAATTTTCATTGCACAAATGCCATTTAAAAAATACCCAGCAGAGTCCTTGATCCCTCACATGCTCTTTGCTCTAGAGTGCTTTCCATTCACCCCTGAAGGGGGCTCAAGGGTCACCCTCTAGGGTGAGCCAGAAGATGATGGGCCTTGCAAGCCAGGGAGCATCCCTTCTACTTGGGCCTTTTTTTGAGTGATAAGGGGAAATATATATTCTGCTGAATGGTATTAAGAGCATGGATTCTGGGTCCTGGCCAAATGGAGGGGAATTCTGACCCTACCACTTACTAGCTTAAGCTCTTTTTAACTCAGTTTCTTCTTTGCATTGATGTCACAGGTGTGTTGTGAGAATTAAATGAGTTAATGTGTATAAAGAGTAGTGTTGGGCACATCATAAGTGCTATATGTGTGTAATCATTATTATCATCTTCATCCAAATGGGTGGCTGGCTTTATTTGGATTTCCCAGATACTGGATGACAGATTTATTGCCATATACGACTGAGTTCTTAGAAAGCTATGATAGGAATATATGCAGTTGAAAAGGGAGAGGAATAATTACTTTGTTAAAGTTGCATTTACTATGGAGGTACCAGGTTACCAAAAATTTTACATAAACCATAGATGTAAAAAACTTAAGTTTAACTGAAATTTATTGTTTGGCTTATATATTTTTGGAAGGAGAATAAAGTTTGTTGGAGCAGGGGTTGCTGCCACAACAGCCAGCCGCTTCCTCGTAGGGAGAACCAACGCTGAGCATAGCTCATTTGCTTGTTTTTATAGCCGGGAAACAAAGGAATGGGGGTAGAAATCTTGTGAGTCATGAAATTTTTTATTTTAAGAACCCTGTATTGCATTCATTGTGTACAGGGCAACTGTTGTAGGGGAGGCATACTAAGATGACTCAGATAGAGATTGTTGTCAAGGAACTGACAGAAAAGTAGGAAGGTATGACGTATAACAGAAACCATGAATATAAGGGGAGAATTATCAATGAGTTCAGGAAGGGTTCTCTTTTACCTTGAACTTGCAGAGGAGAGAAGGGAAGGGAGGTTTCCTCCTACTGAAGTGTAGGATTTCTTAGAGGCAATGATACTGAATATAGTCCATGAGAGCTGAGTATGCCTTAACATAAAGAGAACTGGAAAAAAATTTTTTTTTCATCACTGAGAGAACAGTTCTAGAATAATGGTTGGAAATATGAACTTTGTACTTGAAACACTAGTTAAGTTTCCTGGAGCCAAGAATCTATGATGAAAAATAAGTTGGAAGCAGTGAACTGGAATTAGTTCATGGAAAACCTGAATGTTAGGCTAAAGGACTTTTTTTCACCAATATAAATGTGTTCATTTTTTTTTAACAACCCAGTGTAAGATATAGTTATGGAAATGATCATCTTTGCTTTTAAGAATCATATAGTTGGGAGTTGTATCAAAGATATACACCAAATCATTCTCATGGACATCCCCCTCCCAGTGTTAAAGAGCAGCATCTCAGGGCAATTCCATATATTTCCAAAAGGCTGAAGAGAGTTACTGTCGTCCAGTCACTAAGATGTGTCTGACTCTTTGAGACTCCTTGGACTACAGAATGCTAGGCTTCCCTGTCCTTCACTATCTCCTGGAGTTTGCTCAAACTCATGTCCATTGAGTCAGTGATGCCATCCAACTATCTCATCCTCTGTACACCCCTTCTCGTCCTGCCCTCAGTCTTTCCCAGCATCAGGGTCTTTTCCAGTGAGTTCTCTTCACATCAGGTGGCCAAAGTATTGGAGCTTCAGCATCAGTCCTTCCGTGAATATTCAGGGTTGATTTCTTTTAGAATTGGCTGGTTTGATCTCCAAGGGACTCTCGAGAGTCTTCTCCAACACCATAATTCAATAGCATCAGTTCTTCGGTGCTCAACCTTCTTTATGGTCCAACTTTCACATCCATCCGTGACCACTGAAAAAAAAAACAGCTTGGACTATACAGACATTTGTTAGCAAAGTGATGTCTCTGCTTTTTAATAAATGTCCAGGTTTGTCATAGTTTTTCTTTCAAGGAGTAAGCAACTTTTAATTTTGTGGCTGTAATCACTGTCTACTGTGATTTTGGAGCCCTAGAAAATAAAATCTGTCACTGTTTCCACTTTTTCCTCTTCTACTTGCCAGAAGTGATGGGACTGCATGCCATGATCTTAGTTTTTTGATTGTTGAGTTTAAAACTGACCCTTTCACTCTCCTCTTTCACTTTCATCAAGAGGCTGCTTAGTTCCTCTTCGCTTTCTGCCATTAGAGTGGTATCATCTGCATATCTGAGGTTGTTGATATTTCTCCTCAGAGTCTTGATTTTAGCTTGTGATTCATCGCTCTCGGTGTTTTGCATGATGTACTCTGCATGGACATTAGATAAGCAGCGTAACAATACCTAGCCTTGGTGTATTCCTTTCCCAACTTTCCACTAGAGAGAGAGACTTCGTTGTAATAGTCCTGTCTCTTGCCTTCTCATTAGCTGTAGACCCTGAAGCCTCCATGGTTTCTCATCTTTCTTTTTCAAGTTGTTGAACCCTTGGAATTATCCTAAATCTTGCATTTGTCTTGACTCTGTCTTGTATCCTTAAATTATTTGCATGTGGCTTACTGCTTTGGGGCTGCATCAGTAACATAGCTCCCTCAAAATCTGGATTAATTATGGCCAGGACCTCCAAATGGAGAAAGAAATTGGGTATATTTATTTGGTAGGAAGAGTTTTCTGTGAACTATTGGTTATTCATTCCTTTTCCTCTTAAGATCTCTGTATGACCTCCTCTGGAAAATAATTCCTGAATCATAAGGAAAATGGATGAAGAGGAAGAGCCTAGAATAAGATAAACCAGTTAGAAGGCTCTTAGAGTTCTTTAGCCAGGGAAACTTATGTGGGGCTTGGACCAAAGTGTGAATGGCAGAGGAAGAGGAATGATGGAGGGGAAGGGAAAAGATCACAGAGACACTGCAGACGAAAATGTGCCGGGATTCACCAACCCAACTGTGTAGGAACAGAGAGAAAGTGAAGAATGAATGAGATTTTGATTTGGGGTAACCCAAGTGGAAGTTTGTGTTATTAAGACCAGCTGGCAGAAAGATGAGAGATCCTGGTGAGGGCTATTGAGTAAGAACTATCCCTAGTCATGCTTTAAAGTTCTCTAAAGGTCACAGGAGAGATCAGTAAAATATTCTTTTGTGTGGGGTCATCTTCAATTTTCTTGTGTTATTAACAGAATAAGGAAAATGCTACATGGAAAATGCTTCTTCTTTTAGAAGAAAAATAGTTCAGTTTTAAACATATTGAGGTATGTGGTGAATAATCAGATGGAGATCAGTATTAAGATGTTGGAAAGGAGGATCCATTATTTCAGAGAGAGGTCAGGCTGAAAGTATATATTTGAGAATTATTTGAGGTACTAGTTCAAGATGATGTAAGATGAAATCATCAAGGAAAAACTTTTTATAAGGGAAGAATTGTTTGGTGAATATCATGAATTTCAGAACTAGGAGGATGGCTGGATAGCAGAGAGAGAGAGAAACAAAAAAGAAATTTAATAAAACAAGAATTAGGAGAAGGACCAAGAAAGACATATTCATTTGGTCATGAAAAAAAGTTAATTTACCCATTTTATTAGTCAAAATTCTCCAGAGGAACAGAACCAATAGGATATGTATGTATATAAAACAAAAGATATATTACAAAAAATTGGCTTATATGAATGTGGAGACTGGCAAGTCCAGCTTCTGCACAGTGGTTGAGCAGGCTGGAGACCCAAGAGAGCTAATGTTTCAGTTTGAGTCTTAAGGCCATTTGATGTAGAACCAGAAAGGACCAACATGGCTGGTGAAGTCTGCCGGCAGTCTACTGGAAAAGTCTCTTTTGCTTGCAGGAGTCTAGGCTTTTTGTTCTGTCCAAGCCTTCGACTGATTGGTAAAGGTCCACCCACATTTTGGAGGATGGTCTGGTTTACTCAGAGGCTTCCCTGGTGGCTCAGACAGTAAAGCATCTGCCTACAATGCGGGAGACCCAGGTTCAATCCCTGGGTTGGGGAGATCTCCTGGAAAAGGAAATGGCAACCCACTCCAATATCCTTGACTGGAAAATCCCATGGACAGAGGAGCCTGTTAGGCTACAGTCCATGGGGTCACAAAGAGTCTGACATGACTGAGCAACTTCACTTTCACTTTCTTCACTTTCTGGTTTACTCAAAGTCCACCAACTTAAATGTTAATCCCATTCAAAACACCCACGCAGAAATACCCAGAATAAAGTTTGACCAAGAATCTGGGTATCCCATGGCCTAGCCAAGTTAACACATACAATTAGCCATCTCAGGTATACCCATTGTTGAGTTGGCATCCCTACACTCCTCCTTAAACCATGCTTATCTCCAAATAAAGATGGTAACTAAGTTATACATCCACAAAACACAAGGCAAATATCCTGCATACAACCTAAAATGTGCTGTTTCCCCAGGAAGAGGATCCAAAGTCCTTTAAATGATGTTTGCTCTTCTCCATGGCCTCCTGTAACTTGAATGCCATGATATACAGTCAATACTTCATATGTTACATTAAGTATATATGTACACAGACACAAACATGTAACAATTAAGGAAGAAATACTCATGACAATTACAGTACTCATTTCTATCACTGACTGTGTGGTTGGCACTGGTATTTCTAACTACCCATTCTATATTCCCTTTGCCTTCCCCAAGCTCCTCAGCTGATTATGGTTCTTCACCTAGTGAGGTGGCCCAAACTTCCTGAACTGGGCTGAGGTTACCACTGACGTTAATCACAGCGCATGTGACTAAGATTCACCTGGCTAAAATTCCTTTGGGGAAAATTTGAACACTCGATCACAGATGACTTGAGTATTAAAGTTTATGCTAAATGTGCATATACGATTAAAAAATTGGATGAAGCAACCTTTGGGCAGTAAGAGTTGAATCCTGCCAGTGTTCTCAGCCAGATGACCTTTCATGTGTAGATTTTGAAGAACTGCGTTCATGTACGGCTTTGTTTAAGCAATATCATGAGTGTCTATAAGATATGCAACACTGGTGTATGTGCACATTTAAAAGTTGAAAGGACTTAGTGGTTTTTGATTGCTGGTGTCTTTTAGTTTAAATGGTATGAGATATAAAAATAGCGCTAATTTTTAAAAAACACTAGAAAAATCTACACTAAAACCTGCCAACTCCTTCCTACCCTTTTAGATAGTAAAAAATAAAAACAAACAAACTGTAAGTCATCTAGATCATAATGGAAGATAAAACTTCCTGTTGCTTTTTTTCCCCCCTTTGTGAAAGGAATAAAGAAAAAAAAGGGAGAATGAGAGTTCTTCTAAAGATAAACATGTATACTGCATAGCTCCTATCACGGCCACCGTTGCCCTTCTGAAGCTGAACAGTCTGGATGGAAAATGTTTTCAAGCAAAGAATTGTTTTTCACGTTTTCCTTTCCCACACCATATTCTGTTTCAATTTTGAAATTTCTTTGAGTCAGAGCTGGAAACAATTGTAATTAATTTGCATATTTTCTCTCTTTTTTATTTTTAAAATTATGAGAGTATGATAACACATTTACAGGAAACTTGGAAACTACAGAACTAAGTTATATATACACCATTTATTACAATTATTTTTAAGCTGATAAATTAAGATCTTTAGTTGGAGTTTCAACATCAAACTCTCAAAAATTAATAGAATGTATAGATAGAGAAGTAGAAGGCTATGCTGCTGCTGCTAAGTCGCTTCAGTTGTGTCCAACTCTGTGGAACCCGATGGATAGCAGCCCTCCAGGCTCCTCTGTCCACAGGATTCTCCAGGCGAGAATACTGGAATAAGTTGCCATTTCCTTCTCCAGGAAGGCTATAGTAGACTATTTCCTTCTCCAAGAAGGCTATAGTAGACCTATAATTTACGTATTTTGTAAAAGACCGCACAAGAAAATTAAAGATGAACCCCACACAAAACAATATTTTAGTGATTTCTCCTAGTGACCTTTAGATAACTTTGGTGTATAAGTAGGGACAGTTTCTTACTCAATATCCCTCACCAGGATATATGTGAGGTTGCATCTTTCCTGCAGCTGGTCTTCGTCATAGGTTTTTAGAGTAAGTGTTTTCCTAGAATGACATCTTTAAAACAAACTCCTAAAGGCTACTTGAGTACTGACAGTTTCAACAAATGCCAAAGCTAGATTTCAAGGAACTCTCTGCTCTAAGTGTCTTAAAGCAAGTTGTGAATTTTACTGATACGTTTGTTCACAATGAAAGATTAGATATTTCTATCACGCACATTCGTTTATTTAAGTCATCCCTAATGACAAAGAGAAACTGTTTCTTTTTATTCCCAGTCTCTCTGATTTTTAAGAGCTAATAAAACTACCTTCACAGAAAGGTTAACTAATCACTAGGTAAAAACCGGCACCAAAATAAGGAAAACAACTGTGACAACTATGATCCAAAGTTTCAGAAAAGTATGGATATACTGATATATTCACGTTGCCTATCCTTTTAGATATATTTGTTTCATTTCAATGCACACAGGTGTTTGAAATAGAAATATTTAAAATAGGGTAATTTTGAAAATGTTATGTTACTATTGACCAACTAGATTAGGTAATAATCTGATATTCATATATATTAATGGTTTAGCTTCTGAGAAAACGATGTGATGATGATGATAATGGTAATGGTGGTGGTGAAGTCGCTCAGTCGTGTCCGACTCGTTGCGACCCCATGGACTGTAACCTACTAGGCTTCTCCGTCCATGGGATTCTCAAGGCAAGAATACTGGAGTGGATTGCCATTTCCTTCTCCAGAGGATCTTCCCAACCCAGGGATCGAACCCGGGTCTCCCGCATTGGAGGCAGACGCTTTAACCTCTGAGCCACCAGGGAAGCCTGATAATAGTAAGTCATTTATATGGGGCTTCCCTGGTGGCTCATATGGAGTCTGCCTTCACTGTGAGAGAGGCGGGATGGATCTCTGGGTCAGGAAGATCCAGGCAACCCACTCCAGTATTCTTGCTTAGAGAATTCCATGAACAGAGCTGTATGTCAGACTCCATTTTCAATACTTTATGTATACTGAGCTGTTTATAAAGAAACTGAAGATAATGTACTCTTCCAGGGTTACTGGTGGAACTGAGATTCTAAATGAAGGGGTCTGATACAGAGTCTGTGCTTTTATTGACTGTATTTTGCTGCCAGGTTTTAGAGGAATGATCCTCACAGGCCCTCCCTCCTTCAGTGACTATGGCCTGCTTACAGTGATTTCTGAAAGTGCCCAAATAAGAAATCTGACCAACACACACACACACACAAAAACTGGCTAAAGCCTAGAAGTGCTTTGCCTTGTAAAGAGAATGTTGAAAAGTCACATTTCTCCTCTTAAAGCAGGCATATTTTGGTGAATTATCCAAGCCACAAATGTCCACCTCTGAACCAGATGGAACACCTCCCCAAAGTCAAGATGCTACTAAGAACATCAGGCAAACAAACCCGTTATTGCCAATGACCCAACTAAATTTTTTTTCCCAAAGCTCTCCTTTCTGATTTCTCCTATCAGAAAGAGAAACAGAAGTTAGAGGAAGCAGCCAGTAAATGTCCTTTTCTTTATCATTTCTGACGAGGCAGCACCTAACCAATTTACTCCTGGGTAAATGGGTGACCTCAAACAACCCTTAAGTTGCAGTTATATCTTTAAAAGACGTTGTTTTTCTAACTAAATGAGTATCTCTGACTAAAAGCAGCACTGTGACTTTAAGTTAGTATCTAGCTAAAAGCAGTACTGTGACTACCATAGTCTTAGTGAATGTAATTCAGCAAAGGAGTTATCAGTAATACTTAAATCCTTGTAGGAGTTGTAGCAGGAAGTAAATGAAGATATTTCTGACTATTTTGTCATAATGTCTACTTTTCTGAAAATATACTTCGCATTCAGCCTTAAATGCCTGGCTGAAAATTACCCTTAACTCAGAAAATTTAAAGAATTTATACCTCATAGCAAGTTCTCTAATTGAGAACCTCTGATGATGGGGAAACAGTGGAAACAGTGTCAGACTTTATTTTTTTGGGCTCCAAAATCCCTGCAGATGGTGATTGCAGCCATGAAATTAAAAGACGCTTACTCCTTGGAAGAAAAGTTATGACCAACCTAGACAGCATATTAAAAAGAAGAGACAATACTTTGCCAACAAAGGTCTGTCTAGTCAAGGCTATGGTTTTTCCTGTGGTCATGTATGGATGTGAGAGTTGGACTGTGAGAAGGCTGAGCTCCAAAGAATGGATGCTTTTGAACTGTGGTGTTGGAGAAGACTCTTGAGAGTCCCTTGGACTGCAAGGAGATCCAACCAGTCCATTCTACAGGAGATCAGCCCTGGGATTTCTTTGTAAGGAACGATGCTAAAGCTGAAACTCCAGTACTTTGGCCACCTCATGCGAAGAGTTGACTCATTGGAAAAGACCCTGATGCTGGGATGGATTGGGGGCAGGAGGAGAAGGGGATGACAGAGGATGAGATGGCTGGATGATATCACTGACTCGATGGATGTGAGTCTGAGTGAACTCCGGGAGTTGGTGATGGACAGGGAGGCCTGGCGTGCTGCGATTCATGGGGTCACAAAGAGTCAGACACGACTGAGCGACTGAAATGAACTGAACTGAACTGAACTGAATGCGAAGTAGGACATAAACTCATGCTTCTGGGCTTTCTCGATCTGAGCCAGGTTCTGATACATAGATGTTTTAGAGAAATGGATTCACTCAAGGGTCAAACTTCTCTTGGCTGTATATCTCAAAGTTCTAGGAAATGAAAAGCTCAAGTCCAATTCGAACTTAAATTATTTATGCATTAAGTAATTACATATGCACTCTATAATATGAAGTAGATAGGTGTTCATTCACATTGGTCTTTTATAAAATTCAGCCTCTGAACAGAAATATAGTTTCTTCTCCTATGTCTCTGAAAAAGCATTATAAGAAGTAGGTGTGATGAATCAAAAGTTTTTTAAATGAAGTGTTTACTGACTAGAATTTTATCTGCCATTGTTTTCTATTTTGATACACATTTATTTATTCTGGTCCATAAAATTTAAAAGTATCGTCTCCTAGGACTCCTCAGTCTGCATTCCCAAGAATTCAATATTTTGCTAATTTCCTTTCACATAGCCACAAGCACCTAATTAAAAATGCATGTGTGACTCTCTGTGACCCCACACTGTGGCCTGCCAGGCTCCTCTGTCCATGGAATTTTCCAAGCCAGAATACTGGAGTGGTTGCCGTTTCCACTCCAAGGTATATTCCCGACCCAGGGATCAAACCTACACCTCCTGTGTCTCCTGCATTCTCAGGCAGATTCTTTACCACTGCATCACCTGGGACATCCTACCAAATATTAAAACTTAGGCTGTATTGGAACAATTTCATATCGGACTGGATTGCAAACAAATGAGTCATTGTACCAATGTAGCGTGGTAATTTTTGGGTATGAATGACATTAAAAGGAAAGTATTTATTGAGAAGGCAGACCCGTTGAATTCTCAGGGCTGAATATACAGTTTGCTTCAGTGTTAATGGCACGTGTGCGTTCACACAGTTGGAGAAACAGGCTTCTGTTCATTTGTTGCTTTCAGTATGGAATACTTTATACCAATAAATTTTAAAATGTTTTTTATTTTGTCTACTTCCACAAAATTCTTTAAATGGGCACTCTTATTATCTAAAGTATATAGTTATTTTCTGACAAAAAAGCACAACACAATTTACATGTTAAAAAGTTGATGTTGATAAATTTAACACTATAGCAAGAACCACCGAAATAGAGCAGATTTTGCGTTTTGATTGCAGGGATTTTGTATTTCTGAAAAGAAAAGCAACAGGGATGAACAGTAATGTTTAATGTTTGGAGACTGCTAAAGCATTCATATATTTTCATTGTTTATAGTCTTGAAAAATGCATGTGCATGGGAAGTGATTCTTATCTTAGATTTGGAATATCTAAGTAATATATCTTTAGACAGCTTTAGCTCCTACTAATGCTCAGAAGAAAGAAGTGCTTAATAAATATATATGCAGCTCTTAAGGCCATATGGTAGCTCAGAATAGTCATGTTGTATTTCTTGGAGATGAAGTAGATGAAATGAGAGGTTTTAGAGCCTTTCCAATGTGAACTATTTTTGTGAGGTTATTACTTTACTAGAGCTTACATTTGTAAGATTCTGACTCTCTTAATTTATGCATATTTTCTTACTCCAGAAAGGTCTATATGTGCTTTATGGTCACTTTCAGTGTTATCAGTATTTTTTCAATAAAATCTTGGATTTCTGTAATAGCAAAAATAATACTTCATATAATATTATGCAACAGTAATTTGAAAGAAATTAATTCTCCCTAGGTCTTCTTAGAGATATATGCTATTGTCCCCAATGTCTCATGAAGACAAGTTTTGCTTCTTTTTTTCTTTGCTTATTCCCTATATTTTAAAATACAATTAAAAAAAATAAAATTCCAATATTCTGATAATGGATATTTCCAAATTTCATATTTCTAAACTTATTAATATAGTGAAAAATAGTTAAGTTTGAATACAGTTTGTATCATAAATTGATATTGGAAGATCTTTTTGATACAGCAGTATTCAAATTTGTCCTATTAGAACACCTTTGTAACTTTCCCAGAATCACATCACAATTAGGGTTTTTTTTTTTAATATTTATTTATTTAGCTGTGCCAGTCTTAGTTGTGGCATGTAGAATCTTTAGTTGCAGCATGTGGGATCCAGCTCCCTGATCAGGGATGGAACCCGAGCCCCTACACTGGGACTACAGAGTCTTAGCCACTGAACCACCAGGGAAGTCCCACACAATTAGGTTTTATTTCAACCCAGAAGACTAGATGGTATGAGCTCTTGTACAGTTTTCAAGGAGGTTAAATTGGTCCCTCCTACAAACAGTTGTTAACAGATATTCAGTTCAGTAAGTTCAGTCGCTCAGTCTCCTGTCCAACTCTTTGCGACCCTAGGCTTCCCTGTCCTCCACTATCTCCCAGAATTTGTTCAGTCTCATGTCCATTGAATCAGTGATGCCATCCAGCTATCTCTTCCTGCTCTCAACCTTTCTCAGCATCAGGATCTTTTCCAATGAGTCAACTCTTGGCATCAGATGGCCGAAGTATTGGAGCATCACCTTCGGCATCAGTCCTTCCAATGCATATTCAGGGTTGATTTCCTGTAGGATTGACTGGTTGGATCTCCTTGCTGTCCAAGGGATTCTCAAGAATCTTCTCTAGCACCACAGTTGAAAAACATCAGTTCTTTGGCATTCAGCCTTCTTATGGTCCAGCTCTCACATCCATACATGACTACTAGAAAAACTGTAGCTTTGACTATCTGGACCTTTGTCAGCAACGTGATGTCTCAGCTTTTTAATAAATGTATAGGTTTGCCATAGCTTTTCTTCCAAGGAGCAAGCATCTTTAATTTTATGGCTGCAGTCACCATCTGCAGTGAATTTGGAGCCCCACCTCAAAACAAAGAAAATAAAGAAAAAATGATCTTAGTTTTTTGAATGCTGAGTTTAAGCCAACCCTTTCATTCTCCTCTTTCACCTTCATCAAGAGACTCTTTAGTTCTTTGCCTCCTGCCATTGAGGTTGTGTCACTGGCATGTCAGAGGTTACTGATATTTCTCTCAGAAGTCTTGATTCCAGCTTGTGCTTCATCTAGCCTGGCATTTTGCATGGTGTACTCTGCATAGAAGTTTAATAAGCAGGGTGACGGTATACAGCCTTGATGTACTCCTCTCCCAATTTTGAACCAGTTCATTGTTCCATATCTGGTTCTAAATTTTGTTTCTTGATCTGCATATATAGGTTTCTCAGGTTGCAGGTAAGGTGGTCTGATATTCTCATCTCTAAGAATTTTCCACACTTTGTTGTGATCCACACAGTCAAAAGCTTTAGTGTAGTCAATGGCAAAAGTAGATGTTTTTCTGGAATTCCCTTACTTTTTCTGTGATACAATGAACATTATTAGGAGTAAAGAGTTCTTTTGTGATAAGAAAATACTTCTGAAGCTTAACTGTATTTAAAAAAAAGATGAAATATTGGGCTTGAGAAGATTTTTTTTTGCAAAGAATTGATCAGGTAGACAGGATGCTAATGAATTTTACTAAGATAGTGATCATTAAACATTGTTTCCTGGGGATATGGGTTATACTCTCCACTGACAGTGATATAATTTGATGCATAAGTAAAACATATTTTGAATCTAAAATCTGTGTAATGGGATAGCAATAGAAAAAAAATTAGTTGTCAGGTGTCCTATGTAATTGAGCCTCAGATGAGGCCACATTGTTAAAAAAATATGTTAATACTTTCCTGACCAGATATTCTGTAAACATATATTATATTATAAAAAGCCTTTTACTTAATATGTTATAAATAATTTTGTCAAAAAACTATAAAATATTCACAGAAAATTATAAAATTCATTAACTTGATATAAAAATTATTGATAATTTCTGTAAAGCAATTGTTATTTAAAAGTTAACAACCTTTGAGACGTTTATGAGATATTTTTCTAAAATATTGATAGTAGCCATTCTGCTTGTATTTTTACACTTTCCAAATTCTTACAACCAACTGAGAGAAACATATAAAAGAGATTTGCAGTGAAATACAATAAACTATTAATTATTTAGAGAATGGGGTCCAATGTGAATTATTTACCCCCGGTCTCTGGTTCACCACCTTGTTGCCATTTTACCCACCAGGTGAAAGTGAAGAAATAAAATCAATCACACATGACTTAGCTTACTTAATATTTAGTTGCTTTAAGAAAATGTTTGATTTGGAAAGACAGAAATTGAGATGTGGGGGGTTATTTCTGATTTTAAATTATCTCAGACTTTTGATGATATTCTTGGGGTAATATAAGAAATTATTGATGGATTTTGTGTGTGTGTGTGTGTGTGTGTGACCAAAAACAATGCCATACAAATAAAGCTAAAATAGGAAACATAATAGAGCATGAACATGTACTCCTCTCAAAACTCATACATTAAAAATGGTCAGCAACCCTAGTGATGGGAAGAGACAACCACTCTTCTTGATGACTTGTAAGGAAGAGGAACCAAGAAGACGGGTTTATTGTCAGATTTAAGACATGTTTTAAGATAGCAAGATCTTCTGAGTTTTGTTTCCTATCAGGTTAGCCTTGAGTGAGTCTTGGCTTTAGGGACTCAACTGTTACAGTTCCCATGTTTGTGTTGGAAACTTGGAGCCCCTGGGAGGACATGTGAGAACCTTAGAGGAGAAAACCTACAAAGTACACGTGTGTCCTCTACAGTGAATCATTAAATTGTCACTCTTTGTTTCACTCTCTGTTATCACTCTTTTGACTTGAACATTGAGAATAATTTGTTCTCCCAAATGAATTATTCAATTTTATTTTCAAAAAAGTCTGTATATTCTTTCACTGATTCTTCTCAGATAGCTGTAAAAGAAGAATCACAAAATGCTTTAATTTTCTTGAATTGCTGGGACCCGAGTTATGTGACTTTGTTGCACAAGAATGTCTAGAAGCCTTCAAAAGGATTCATGATTTGTCTTCTTCATCTTCTAATAAAACTTTCAGCATGACGCTTGGCCCTGGAAAGACATTGAACCAACAGTTTTAAATTGATCAGTATGTACATAGCTACCTCTAATTCATTCTGGGCAAAAGGAAAGAGTATAATCTCGGGGTTAAAAATCATGGCATGTGAGATGATACTTTTAGATTCGGTATGCTGCTGCTGCTGCTGAGTCGCTTCAGTCGTGTCCGACTCTGTGCGACCCCATAGACGGCAGCCCACCAGGCTCCCCCGTCCCGGGGATTCTCCAGGCAAGAACACTGGAGTGGGGTTGCCGTTTCCTTCTCCAATGCCTGAAAGTGAAAGGTAAAGTGAAGTCGCTCAGTCATGTCTTAGATTTGGTATAAAAGAGGCAAATGTTCTTAGACCCAAACTTTTCTAAAGTGCTTGGACTACATACATTGGGTTTTTCTAATTGGTTAGCTATAGAGTGGATATGAAGAATAAGGCTTTGTAACAAAATTATTCATTATTTTTTTTTTCTTTTCTGAATAATTGTCCTTTGTATAGCAAGAACATCAAAAAACAAAACTTGAGGTAAAATGAAAGACGGAAAAAATTGATTTAGCCGCAGTTGTCTGTTATTGTTGCAGGGACACAGCTCTTGCAAGATATATTTGTCTTAGCTAATTTCTCAATATTTTAATTGTGTTATTCATATTATTTATATGAATGAAAAAATGATCTACCTCTCCTAGAAAAACTATTATTTACGGCAAAATATTGTAATACCATTTTTCAACTTTTATAAAACAGAATTATGCTTACAGTGGTTTGTTTCAGTTACATGTCTAATTTATAGATCTCTTTGAAATATTTTGTTGCTTAATGAATGGATCACAGAAAGGTTTACTGAAACAACTTTCATTGGTTTTTAACTTCATTTTTTGTTTTGAATGATCTCCAGTTACAGATTCATTTGTAAGTTTTGTTTTATAAAAGAATTTAATCATGACATTTAACTTAATTCAGAGTTCAGTTGAACTTATTCTATATTAAGTGAAGGAAAAAGCACACTGACATGACAACTACAGTGTACAGAAGATTTTTAGGCTCTATCCTCAGAATAAGTTCCAAATCTTTCTAGGTGCAGAAAGCGAGAGCTGGTAAGAAATTCTTCTGGATCATAAGGAACCAAAAAACCCCTTCCTGTACTTATGACGGTCATGTAGAAAATTTAGTATAGCACTCGGAAGACTATGAAATCTAGCACAGCATTTAGAAGAGAAATGGCATATCAGCCAAAAGATCTTATTTTCAATTTCATAATAGTAAAGAAAGCAGAATTACAAACACACATAGCTGGACAACAACCAGGAAAAGAAAAAGGAACAGTTTCCTTCTCTCTTACGCATTTGTACATTTACCCAGTTTTTTTATGACTCAAAAGAAAAAGAAAAGCCTCATGGTAATTTTAGTTGCTGATCATAGTTTTAACTGCAGAGTGGTAGAAGGGTGTGGGGCCTGGGGGTGGATGGCATCTTGCGGTTGCCTTTACCACAGTCAGCTTGGGTGGGGGGGCGGGGTGCAGGATGGTGCATAGACCCTGGAAGCTAGCCAGTCGTGGCCATTAATTAACTTGAATGACTACGTTTCAGAATTTGTGAGGGACCAAGTCCTTCAGCCTTCCGAGAAAATGAAGACTGCAAGTGAAAATCTTCTGTAGTTTTCCAATCAGCCCTTCAAGGGTTCACATGTATAGGCATGTCAGCCCTAATGGTAATTTTAGTTGCTGATCATAGTTTTAACTGCAGAGTGGTAGAAGGGTGTGGGGCCTGGGGGTGGATGGCATCTTGCGGTTGCCTTTACCACAGTCAGCTTGGGTGGGGGGGCGGGGTGCAGGATGGTGCATAGACCCTGGAAGCTAGCCAGTCGTGGCCATTAATTAACTTGAATGACTACGTTTCAGAATTTGTGAGGGACCAAGTCCTTCAGCCTTCCGAGAAAATGAAGACTGCAAGTGAAAATCTTCTGTAGTTTTCCAATCAGCCCTTCAAGGGTTCACATGTATAGGCATGTCAGCCCTGTCCTTGAAAGGGGGACATTTTCTAAAAATTGAAAAGTGGTTTGGTGATAGTGAAACTGTAATACATAGTAAATACTACATATGCATACTTTGAAAGGACCAAAAAGAGAAATGAAAAAATTCAACCTCCGACTCTAAGCAGATTGAGTAGATATTATCTTATAAGAAAGGAAATGAATTTGCAGAGGACTTAAGCACACCTGGATTATAGAGTGTCTGACACCTCTCTTACGTAGGTAAATGAGGGAAAGGGAGTGATCCCAGTGCCTGGGATTCCTGTTTATTATTCAAGGAAGGCCTTTCTCAGTTGAAAACACAATCATCTGGCAGAAGAGGTGATGGTCTTGCTTTAAGACAAACTAATTCAATGTGATGTTGCTGCTTAAAAATGTAGCATGGACTTAATATCTCAAGTGGAATGAATTACTTGATATTATCTTTGTCTGTATTACTGCCTGTGAGTAGAAATGGTCTCTTTAGACAGGCTGATTGTAACATGAAAAGAGCAGTGCCAGAAATCTCAAACTATTAGGCTACTGATTAATTGGTTACTCCTGTTACATGAAGTAAGAAAAACTGTCAAAGTCAAGGCCACTTTGGCTGCCGTTCCAACTGTAAAAGTCATCAAAACAAAATTATCTCATGACCAAATTACTACATAGATGTTTTCTAATAGTTACTGTTTTGTTTCATTGACTTATTGTAGTTAAAAGCTTGCCGAATAGCTCCTTTTAAAAGCGTCTTGACGTTTTCCTTACACTTGGGTGATTCTGTAATAGAGGTTCTGTGTAGATAGGTGCTTATCAACAAATGACCATTCTTTAGCTTATAGATCAATACCAATGGGGGGAAAAAAGGTTCTATTTCTTCTTTGTTTCAATGGAAATTTTACATAACCAATGAGAATAACAAATACTTGATTAACCTATAGCTCACATCCTTATAGAGAAAGAAATCTCAGAGCAAAATAAAGGAAACCAGAAAATGTTTCAGAACCTTGAGGATAGTATTCAGCTAGCCACGGTGGGAGTAAAAGCTTGATGGTGGTGGAACGTTCTTCCAGGGGCCATGTTCTCGGAAAGTTGGTGAGAAAGGTGAAGAGAGTGAGATTTTCTTATATGCAAAAACATAATTCTCAAACATGGATTTATTTTTCTATTTATTCCAAAATTTTTAATTTAATGTTTACTCTGTACCAGAGATTCATAAGCAATATAATCCAGAGATGATTTAGACAAAATATAACTTGGAAGAACTCTTACTCTTGAGGGGGAATGAATAGTTATATGTGATTCAATAAATATATTAGCTATGTGAATAAAGAAATAATTGATCAAATAATGCAGTTTGAGGGAGGCGAGTGCATTTCAGACAATAGATAAAATAGAAGAGTATGTTGTACATCTTTAGAAGGATAAGAGAAGGGTCAGCCTCAGGGAGAGGCTGTGGGTGAGGAGTCTCACTCAGTGTCATCTGAAAAGATGTCAAGGCTGGATTGCTAAGGGTCTCATTTCTGAGGAGATTCAGTTGGCCCTAGAGGCAATTGGATACCATCAGAGAATTTTAGCTTTGAGTGACATGGTTAGAGTTGTGTTTCAAGAAAATCCCTCCAGTAGCAGTATAGAATATGGGTGGAGGCTGGAACAGGGAATTCTGTTAGGAGGTTATGAAAGATGATGAGAGTCTTTGCCAGGCCAGATGGAGAAGCGTTGGAAAGAAATGAAAAGAGTGAAATTATGGCGATAGACATAAAAAAAATTAACTATTGCTTCTAGGGTAGAGTTGAGAGTAGAGCTAAAAGAAGGTCCCAAGGATTTTAGCAAAGAAATTGGATGGGTATGGTGACTAAATTTTTGCGTGTACAAACAGAAAACTCTCTTCAAATATGTATATGCCCTCTGTTTCTTCCAGCCCTGATTGTATCTCAAGATATTCTAGAGCAGTATGTATTCTTTGGAAAATTTACTCTTAAATGTGTTTGAAAGACAGTTGTCAAAATAAAAAAAAAAAATGCAGGCAAGTTATTGGAATTACACTGTAGTTTATCAGCTTTCTCCAGTCTCCAAATCACTTCTCTGTCTTGCTGTCTCACTCTGTTATTTTCTCTCACTCTCTGGGAAATATGACTATGAGTACTCAGTGGCACTGTGCCTTTTGTGTCAGGGGAAGATACATTTTCCTTGAGGATTTTAGATGCCTTATGTGTCCTTAAGATGCTTTTGGGGACAATAGAGCTGTGTAAACCTTATAACGTTCCATGTCAAATTATGAGTCAATAGGGCAGAATGTATTCTACAATTTATGGCTTCCTGTGAACATTAGAAAAAATCTCCCCAGTGAGAGTTTGGTGGTGGAGTGTGGGAATTTTCCTTGCCTTTTAGCAGGGATGTCAATGACTTTTAATCCAAGTTATCAGTTCAAAAGGCATAGAGGGCCATTTGCTATTCATTTTGCAAAGTGTGGACAGTGGTTTGATAAATGAAGAAGGCTTTGGATGGTTTGAGCCCAAATCCTTTTCTAGGTAACACCTTGTCCACTACAGAGACTGAGAGAATGACATTTTAGATAAAGGAAAAATGTGCACTTGAAGCCTATTGATGGAACATTCTTTTGTATATATTCTGGATCTAAATCTCTAATCATGATCAGCTTAGGGAAGGAAGGAAGGAATCTGTAATCATGTAGGTCTAGGAAAGTGGAGAGGAAATGAAAGACAAGACAGCCACGATGAATGATATCGGCAGCATAGCAGTTAGTCTACTGATCATAGATTTTTACAGAAAAGCAGGATGTTTTAGTGAAAGTTATAAATATAATGTCAACTTTATAGAAAAGAGAATAAACATGCACACTCTCACACATTTCCCTACTACATCCCCCAAAGTCACTAAATTAAAGAGGACAATATGAGAGAAAGCAAGAATAAAACTTGCTGTTCTTTTTTGCACAGAACTATTTTAAACAATAAAGGAAAATATGTCCAAAGAATCACTATTCCAGGAAGCACTTATAGAATGAATGTACTTAGTGATCATTAGGGTTTAATTTGCATAGATGTTTTGGGGCAACACTATAACTCTGTCTCTGGGATTTTACTTGCAGAAATGAAGAGAAATGTAAATAGACTTTTCTCAAGTCTCTTAGATTCTACATTTCAGACTATATCTGGGAGCAGAACAGGCTCCACTCGGACACATTCTGGGAGAACATCAGCATAGAATGTGAAATTTTTAGTCATAGTCATAGTCACTGGAGAGACAGGACTGAACTCTGACTTGGGGGACAGGGAAAGACTGTTTGCTTTCCCAAAAGTTTAAAGTGAAAGTCACTCAGTTGTGTCTGACTCTTTGCAACCACATGGACTATACAGTCCATGGAATTCTCCAGGCCAGAATACTGGAGTGGGTAGTCTTTCCCTTCTCCAGGGGATCTTCCCAACCCAGAGATCAAACCCACGTCTCCCACATTGCACACTGATTCTTTACCAGCTGAACCACGAGGGAAACCCACGAATACTGGGGTCGGTAGCCCATCCCTTCTCCAGTCGATCTTCCCAACCCAGGAATCAAATAGGGGTCTCCTGCTATGCAGGTGGATTCTTTACCAACAGAGCTGCCATGGAAACCCCTATCTATCTCGATAAAAGAAAACTTCAAAAATGGTCTCATATCTGATTTAAAAGCAGCAGAAATGACCAGAACTAATTTGTTTGTGTGCTTTAACTTTGTAACATCACAAAAATTAGATATTTTATTTCATTAATACTAAGAAACCCAACCATTTCACGCTCAAGTAAAATGCAAGAGCTTGTATTTTATTTATTAGTATGTTAAAAAAAATCTTTTGTGGCATATTCACTTAAAATTTCCCTTTACTATGAAAATGTTATTTTATATAAATAATGTGTAGCAAAAGAAAAAGAGGCAGAATTGCATATTTCACAATATTTGAGTAGTTTTAGATGAACTGTTCTAAGAGTCTCTAATTACTTGTCAGCCCAAGGTAAGGAAAACTAAGATGCATCATCTTAATTTTGAAATATTCTGATACTTTATTTGTTTAGTGATAGTGATAGTGAAGTCACTCAGTCGTGTCCGACTCTTTGCGACCCCATGGACTGTAACCTACTAGGCTCCTCCGTCCATGGGATTCTCCAGGCAAGAATACTGGAGTGGGTTGCCATTTACTTCTCCAGGGGATCTTCCTGACCCAGGGATTGAACCTGGGTCTCCTGCCTTGCAGGCAGACGCTTTAACCTCTGAGCCACCAGGGAAGCCCCTTATTTAGATACAGTTGAAAACCACATGACTCATTTAAAGAAATTCTTCCTTTCAATTACATTTCAAGGCAAATGGGATCATGAGGTATAAATTTTTAATATATGACAAATATTTAATAAAACCTAGAGTATTTTTTCAATTGTAAAATTCAAATGTAGATCAATGACCATGAAATTGATAATATATAACATCAGCCTGAGAGTTAAGTGCTAAATACTGCATCAATCTGTTCAGTTCAGTTCAGTCTCTCAGTCGTGTCCAACTCTTTGCGACCCTATGAACCGCAGCACGCCAGGCCTCCCTGTCCATCACCAACTCCTGGAGTCCACCCAAACCCATGTCCATAGAGTTGGTGATGCCATCCAACCATCTCATCCTCTGTCATCCCCTTCTCCTCCTGCCTTCAATCTTTCTCACCATCAGGGTCTTTTTCAGTGAGTCAGCTCTTTGCATCAGGTGGCCAAAATATTGGAGTTTCAGCTTCAACATCAGTCCTTCCAATAAATATTCAGGACTGATCTCCTTTAGGATGGACTGGTTGGATCTCCTTGCAGTCCAAGGGACTCTCAAGAGTCTTCTCTAACACCACAGTTCAAAAGCATCAATTCTTCGGTGCTCAGCTTTCTTTATAGTCCAACTCTCACATCCATACATGACTACTGGATAAACCATAGCCTTGACTAGATGGACCTTTGATGACAAAGTAATGTCTCTGCTTTTCAATATGCTATCTAGGTTGGTCATAACTTTCCTTCCAAGGAGTAAGCGTCTTTTAATTTAATGGCTGCAATCACCATCTGCAGTGATTTTGGAGCCCCTAAAAATAAAGTCTCACTGTTTCCATTGTTTCCCCATCTATTTGCCATGAAGTGATGAGA
Organism: Aepyceros melampus; assembly: GCA_006408695.1. NCBI lineage: Eukaryota > Metazoa > Chordata > Mammalia > Artiodactyla > Bovidae > Aepyceros > Aepyceros melampus. The sequence continues at coordinate 273,830 of SJXQ01001283.1, forward strand.
CCAGATGCCATGATCTTAGTTTTCTGAATGTTGAGCTTTAAGCCAGCTTTTTCACTCTCCTCTTTCACTTTCATCAAGAGGCTCTTAGCTCTTCTTCACTTTCTGCTGTAAGGGTGGTGTCATCTGCATGTCTGAGGTTATTGATGTTTCTCCCGGCAATCTTGATTCCAGCTTGTGCTTCCTCCAGCCCAGTGTTTCTCATGATGTACTCTGCATGTATGTTAAATAAGCAGAGTGATAATATACAACCTTGACATACTCCTTTTCCTATTTGGAAATAGGAAATTTTCCATCAACGTGTAGATTAAAGTAGATTGAAGTTATAACTTCTGGGTGTCCTGGTTTGCAGTTCTTAAAAAGCAGAGAATTGCATGACAATTACAGTTCTGTAAACATTTATTCATTATTCTCAGATATTTAAAAAATTCATGTATGAGATAAAATACAGAGATAGCAATACTGCTGGCTGTGTATGCATTTGGCATTGGGGTAATGTGTGTATGCATGTGTGAACCCTGAGGGAAGTCTGGGAATCTTTGCTAGTAGTTGTTACAGAGAGCAGTATAAAACTGTCCATTATCCAGTCAATTAAAGAAGGATTCAAGAATGCTATAAAATAGGAATCAAATCCTTTGGAAATTGACACTAGACATTGCTACTGTTTCCTAGAGGGCCCCACCTGTTTGGTGCTGCGTGTTCAAGGATTGCCCCTGAAAGTCATCAGAGAGAAGCAGCTACTGTGGAAGGGGATCATTCCTGGGCATTTCATACTAAGTACAGCCTTAGAAGACATAAGATGAAATTGTGCCGAGTCTTTGCTCCTCTTTCTTGAATCAAGACAACTCCCTTAGGAGAGATTCACTTAATATTTGGGTGGTATGGGGACATCAAGAGAGGGAGCGGTGAGATGGTAATGCTGATGGTGACAATAATGATATCATAGTGATTTTATTGCTTCTCACTTAGGAGAAAGAATAACTATTTCACATTAAGAGAGCCAGTGTGGGTAAAACCAAGATAACTCAGTGTAAGAATTTAATTTCTTTATAGCAACAATAGCTCTGCCCTTAGATTCCTGCTAGAGTGGTACAACCTGAAAAAAAAAAGAGGTTCATATTTACCTAGAGGGGCTTCCCTTGTGGCTCAGATGGTAAAGAACTGCCTGCCAATTCAGGAGTTGCAGATTTGATCCCTGGGTTGGGAAGATCCCCTAGAGGAGGAAATGGCAACCCACTCCAGTATTTTTGTCTAGAGAATCCATGGACAGAGGAGCCTGGCTCTCTAAAATTCTAGATTCCTGCTAGAGTGGTACAGCCTGAAAAAAAAAAAGTTAATATTTACATAAACCAATAATGAATTTAATAGCAAGGTACAGATTGACTCAGTGGGTCTTCCAAGATGAGAATGTATAAGTGGAATTTGTAATTTGAGCTCTAGCTAAGAACAACCATTGGTTTAGAGGCAAGATTAACCTGTAGGTTATAGTCCTTCTTTCCTGGCTGTTTAAGCCTGGGAAACCCACCTAGGCACAAGTCCTGCTGGTTCTCAAGAACAGCTACCAATATAAATAAAAGTCTAGGCACTCCATGCTCCTCATCTCATCCCGTGGCTCCCAAATCCAGGAGTCACTTTCTCATCCAATTGACCTCTCAGTGCCTTACTTCTGGTCTCTGATGTCATTGTTTAAAAAACCTCTTGAACTTTTCTTCTAGCTTGTCTTTTTTTTAACTTTACCTTTCCCATATGGCTTTGGTTCTTTCCCCTTCTGTGATTCACTGTGAAGTACAGCTTCTCAGAAGCTGACCCTTGCCTCTGGCCAGCTAGTGAGCATCCAGATGGTTCGTTTTCAGCCCTAGTAGGCAGTGAGTTGAAAACAGTATTTTATTCAGCATGGTCTAAAAGCATCTGAGTGGTGGAATCTAAACACATGAAAATTCAGCCATTTGTGAGCTGTATATTGAAACAAGCTATGAACAGTGTGTTTAATTTTTGATTGCACTGTATTGTTTAACCCTGAGAGTCTAATAGTTTTTAGGTGTTCTGGTTAAAAGAATATTAGCAGGTAATGAAATTAATAGCTTGGTTTAGGAGGACAGTGTCCTCTGGTAGGGACAGGAGATACTTATTGTGGCTGTTTAAACTCAAAGGTTAGATGATGGATAACAGGGCATTGTGTGGAGATTTTGCAGTTCAGGTTCATGCTATCAAACTCTCTCAATGACACCAATATGCAGCTGATAAGGAACCTTAATGGACCTTTCATATCTGTGTGGTAACTAAGACATATACCATGTATGGCTATGAGATTGTTACCTATAAGACTTCATTCTGATAACATAACTTCCTGTCAAGTGATATATTGCAGAAGCTGCTTCCAGCTTCTCATCTCTTTTACTACGAGATTTTCCATGAAAAAAATCACAGTTTAAAAAATTCACAATTTAAGACTTTTAGGGTTATTTTAATGGAGGTTATATATCACTTTGTTGATTATTTTTATCCTATAGATTGTTTATAACATGTATACATACCTGTAATGATCTTATAGACCATATATATATATATATAAAATATATAAATATTCTCTGTGTGTGTGTATATATATATATGCATATATATATATATATATATATATATATATTTAG
>SJXQ01001283.1:276611-308020 GCA_006408695.1 Aepyceros melampus
TATATATATATATATATATATATATATATATATAATTAGGCATATGGGTGTCCCTGGTAGCTCAGAGGGTAAAAATCTGCCTTCAATGCAGGAGACCTAGGTTCAGTCCCTGGGTCAGCAAGGTAACCTGGAGAAGGGAATGGCTACCTACTCCAGCATTTTATATGCCTGATTGCTTTTATCAAGTATTGGGGCTTCTCAGAAAAGTTATGATAGAGATTATGGAGGTTACTGGGACTCACATATGAAACAAGCATTACCTTTAGGACAAATAGCTAGGATATTTTGAATGCATTTGTACTGCTATTTTTCAAATATGTACATATGTATTTGTGGTTACAAAATACACATTTTTAAAAAAGGCAAATTAGGTTTTTTTTTTTTTTTATGATCTTCTTGTTCTAAATAATGGTCTGGTCACTTTGAGGCCAAATAAAAGGACATATAGAGAGTCCTAGGTGACTGAGTAAGTGTTTAGTTTGGCAAAGGCATTTCCAGAAGATGTAAAGGTGTAGTAGTAATGTGATACAAGCTCAAGAATTCTTGTATATCCTTTGATTAAATAGTTTTGGGAACAAAATTCTTCTTATATTTCTTTTGAATTTTAACTTGCGATTTAAAAAGATCATTGAATGAAAAATAAGGTGAAATGACCTGGAGAGTCACTGGGACTCCTTTCCCTCGTACCCCACGTCCAGTTCCTCAGCAAATTGTTGGAAACCCTGTATACCCACTGCATCTATGCCACTTCCCTTCCTCACTTTTCTATGTCAGTGGCCTCCTACCAGTTTGCCTGCTTCCATCCTTGCCCTGCCATAGCAGCCAGAGTGATTTTTTAACAACTTGCCTCACATATTCCAAAAGCATACATTCTCTTAAAACTATTACTGAATTATTGTGTTTCTTATTATATTTTCTTATATATTCCATTGTGCTTTTTTCTAATTAATGAGCAATGTACTATTAAGGTCTTTTATCTTGTGGGTAGAGATGCTTGAATATTTTTGCCATGAGTCCTATTGGAAACACTTGGGATAACTGCTATAGTACTCAGAAATCCAAAGGAACCTGACTTTAGTTTTGGAATAGATTTATGAGCTATTATGTATCATAGATTGAGAAATTTGCTTTTTTTTTTTTTTGGTTATAGAATGACTATAAAGCATTTACTTTCATAATAGTGTATATGTCCCATGACCTCTAAAGTCAAGCTGAAATAATTCATTTCTCAAGAAAAAATCTTACAAAGTAAATATACAAATAAAAAATGCAATTAAAAGCTCAGCCTCTATTGAGTTACTTTAGAAATAAATGTTGGCTAAGAAACTAAGAAGCCGCTGGTCTGCACATGCAAAGGAAAAATTATTATATTAAAAATTAGAGTTTCTAAAACATTTGTTTCTCATCTGGCATCAAATAAAGTTTAACTGCAAGTTGTTTTATGTCATTTTCTCTTGGGGATATGTTTTCAAAATGATACACAGGAGGTTCATATGTACACACATCTCATTATTTCTCAGTAGGATTCATGTTTGTGCCACCTACTCATGATTGGAAGCGCATACTCTAATGTCTCTGATTTAGGCTTGTACTGGGCTTTTATAACAATATAATTCTTATTTTGCTACATGGTTCTGTAGGCTGTTTCAAAATGAGATTCCAAATTGCCAAAAAAACAAACCACCCAACCCAAAACCCTAATGACTCTCAACAGTTTCTTTGACATATTTAAGCAAAATATTCTGTTCCCTTCAACAAAAAAGGCACAAAATTTTGGGTTTGGGTTCGAATTACATTTGGCCAGCAGCTGTTTATAAAATTGAGCAGCAGACAGTGCAATAAAAACAGATTATATGTGGATTCTATTTCTTTCCTGGACAGCCTGTCTTGTAAATATTTGCTTTTACCATCAGCATACGAGAGGAAAGCATTAGCTGCTCCCCATAACTTAGAAATGGCTTGAGAGAAATTGTAAAATAATCATGCAGGGACCCCCACAAAGTGCCCCTTTTGGTTTCTCTGGTTATTATTATGAAAAATTATTGAAGAATTCACTCATTTAGTGTTTAAAATAATTCTATTCTGACCCTTTCTTAATGTGCTGAGCAGACGGCAAAATGAACTCTGCTTCAGGTCTACAGGGTCTCTTGAATTTTTTTTTAATTGAGACCAAGTATTAATTATTAAGAGCAGAGTATCTTATGTATAATGCCATGGATCCTGGGGGGGGGGGAAAAAAGGTGTTTTTGAAGTGTGATAGGGCAGCGACACTAAATCCTGTTTCCCAGGATCTTCTGATTAGTTCAGATGTATCAGTGGCTTCCCATTGCTCTTTGGGATTTCATCCTTAACAGAGCCTTCAAGGCTGCTGCTTTGCCAGCTCTCCACACTCACTTGCTGGGGTACCTGCCTGTTTCTCACCCTCCACCCATGCAGGCTTCCTTGCAGTTGATCTCCTTGCCAGAGCTGCTTTTCAACGTAGGACTAGTGCACAGGCCATATCCTCCACTCGGAAGGCCTCTTGTGCTTCCTCCTTCCTCTCTTAGGCCTGCTCCTGCCTTCTTAGTTGTTGTTCAGTCACCCAGCCATGTCCAGCTCTTTGGGACCCTGTGGACTGCAGCATGCGAGGCATCCTTGACCCTCACCATCTCCAAGAGTTTGCCCAAATTCATGTCCATTGCATCGGTGATGCCATCCAACCAGCTCATCCCCTGTTGTACTCTTCTCTTACTGCCTTCAATCTTTCCCAGCATCAGTGTCTTTTCCAATAAGTCAGCTCTTCCCATCAGGTAGCCAAAGTATTGGAGCTTCAGCTTCAGTCCTTCCAGTGAATAGTCAGGGTTGATTTCCTTTATGATTGACTGGTTGGATCTCCTTGCAGTCCAAGGGACTCTCAAGAATCTTCTCCAGCACCACAGCTTGAAAGCATCAGTTCTTCGGTACTCTGCGTTCTTTATGGTCCAGCTCTCACAACCATACTTTAGCCACTGAAAAGATCATACCCTTGACTATATGGACTTTGTTTGGCAAAGTGATGTCTTTGCTTTTTAACACAGTGTCTAGGTTTGTCATAGCTTTCTGCCAAGAAGCAGTCATCTTCTAATTTCAAGGCTGCAGTCACCATCTGCAGTGATTTTGGAATCCAAGAAGAGGAAATCTGTCACTGCTTCTGCCTTTACCCCTTGTATTTGCCACGAAGTGCCAGAACTCTCTAGTATGACTCATCTGTCTTGAGTGGCCCTGCATGGCGGGGCGCATAGCTTTGTTGAGTTACAAAAGCCCCCTCTCCACAACAAGGCAGTGAGCCGTGAAGGGGAGTGCCTTCCTCAGTCCCCCACATTACTCTCCTCTCATCCCCATGCACTTCTTTTGCAGCACTTATCACAACTGTAATACGTGGTCACCATATTTCTTTGCCAATATACAAGGCTAGGAACTTTGTTCACCATGATAAATATACCAGCAGCATACCTGCACATGGAAGTCTCCCAATATAGGCTGAATGACTGAAAGGACTCCTGGTCTACTACTTCTTCTTCCAGACCCCAGGAAACTTAACAAAAACAAGCCTTATTTTCTGATCAGTTTTTTCCTTCCTTGCAACTCAGACCTCATCAAGGTATTGTTGGGTATATACTAGCCATTATATTTATCTACACCTGGAGTAACAGGCAAGTTTGACCTTGGAGTACAAAATGAAGCAGGGCAAAAGCTAACAGATTTTTGCCAAGAGAACATACTGGTCATAGCAAACACTCTGTTCCAACAACATAAGAGATGACTCTACACATGGACATCACCAAATGGTCAATATCAAAATCAGATTGATTATATTCTCTGCAGCTGAAGATGGAAAGGCTGTATTCATTCAGCAAAAACAAGACTTGGAGCTGACTGTGGCTCAAATCATGAGCTCCTTATTGCAAAATTCAGGCTTAAATTGTAGGAAGTAGGGAAAACCTACTAGACCATTCAGGTATGACCTAAATCAAATCCCTTATGATTATACAGTGGAAGTGAGAAATAGATTCACGGGATTAGCTCTGGTAGAGTGCCTAAAGAACTATGGATGGAGGTTCATAACATTGTACAGGAAGCTGGACCAAAACCATACTCAAGAAGAGAAATGCAGAAGGCAAAGTGGTTGTCTGAGGAGACCCTACATATACCTGAGATGAGTGAAAGGTAAAGGATACCCAACTGAACACAGAGTTCCAGAGAATAGGAAGGAGAGATAAGAAAACTGTCTTAAATGAACAATGTGAAGAAATACAGGAAAACTGTAGAATGTGAAAGACTAGAGATTTCTTCAAGAAAATTGGAGATACCAAGGGAACATTTCATGCAAATTTGGGCACAATTTAGGACAGAAATGGGAAGGACCTAACTGAAGTAGGAGAGATTAAGAAGTGACAAATATACCCAGAAGAACTATAAATATATATTTTTTAAAAATGTCTTAATGACCCAGATTACTGCAATGATATGATCATTCACCTAGATCCAGACATCCTGGAGTATGAAGTGAAGTGGACCTTAGGAAGCATTACTATGAACAAAGCTGGTGAAGGTGATGGAATTGCAAATAATCTATTTAAAATCCCCAAAGATGATGCTGTTAAAATGCTGTACTCAATACGTCCACAAATTTGGAAAACTAAGCAGTGGTAATAGGACTGGAAAATGTCAGTTTTCATTCCAGTTCCAAAGAAAGTCAGTGCCAAAGAATGTTCAAACTACCATACGGTTGTGCTCATTTTACATGCTAGCCAGGTAATGCTCAAAATCCTTGAAGCTAGGCTTCAACAGTATGTGAACCAAGGACTTCCAGAGGTATAGGCTGGATTTTAAAAAGGCAGAGGAACCAGAGATCAAATTGCCAGCATCCGTTGGATCACAGAAAAAGCAAAGAAATTAAAAAAAAAAATCTAATTCATGGATTATGCTAAAGCATTTGACTGTGTGGATCACAACAAACTATGGAAAATTCTTAAAGAGATGGGAATACCAGATCACCTTACCTGTCTCTTGAGAAACCTTTATGCAGGACAGGAAACAGCAGAACTGGACATGAAACAATGGACTGGTCCAAAATTGGGAAAGGAGTATGGCTTATTTAATTCTATGCAGAGTACAGCATGTGAAATGCTGGGCTTGGTAAATCACAAGGTGGAATTAAGATTGCCTAGAGAAATATTAACAACCTCAGATATGTAGATGTTACTACTCTATGGCAGAAAGTGAAGATGAACTCAAGAGCCTCTTGTTGATGGTGAAAGAGGAGAGTGAAAAAGCTGGCTTAAAACTCAACATACAAAAAAATAAGATTACGGTGTCCAGTCCCATCACTTCATGGAAACTAGATGGGGAAAAGTGGAAACAGTGACAGACTTTATTTTCTTGGGCTCCAATATCACTGTGGATGGTGACTGCAGCCACAAAATTGAAAAGTGCTTGCTCCTTGAAGAAAAGCTATGACAAACCTAAATAGCATATTAAAAAGCAGAGATATCACTTTTCCATCAAAGGCCCATTTAGTCAAAACTATGGTTTTTTTAGTAATCATGTATGGATGTGAGAGTTGGGTCATAAAGAAGGCTGAGTGCTGAAGAACTGATATTTTTGAACTGTGGTGTTGGTGAAGACTCTTGAGAGTACCTGCAAGGAGATCCAACCAGTCCATCCTGAAGGAGATCAGTTCTGAATATTCATTGGAAGGACTGATGCTGAATCTGAAACTCCAATATTTTGGCCGCCTGATGCGAAGGATTGACTCATTGGAAAAGACCCTGATGCTGGAAAAGACTGAGGGCAGGAGAAGAAGGGAGTGACAGAGGAATTAGATGGTTGGATGGCGTCACCAACTCAGTGGACAGGGAAGCCTGGTATGCTGCAGTCCATGGGATCGCAGAGGGTCAGACACGACTTGGAGACGGAACAGCAATAACGATAAGCGCTCCCCTCGGAGGATCATGTTTTCTCAAGGTGATCTGGCAAACAGTGATTCTGTGGTAACAGGAACCCTGCCTCATTTTTTAAAAAGCCTTCCGTTTGTTTCTCCAATAGCTATGCTGTACTAAATCCTCAGTGCTTCAAGGGACTCTCAGCCAACGAGAAACCAGTGATTACAGCCTGATATTGTGCAATGCTATCAGAAACGTTCTGTCAGTCCACTTCTCCTAAGTGCTTACCTTGGTTGGTTAGCAAAGGCCATCTATTTAAAATAAATAAAGTGAAATGAAGCACTAATGCAGTGATCCAATCTAGTTAAGAGAGATTACCTAAGTAATCATTATTTTGGAAAGGACTCCTTCTCTTCTGGCTTAGAATGCACTTGCATTTCCACATGTCACTCTGTCAGCCTTCCTCATTATTGTCACTGCACTTATCAGCTTGGTCCTAGCATTTCTATCTTATCTCTTACCTCCCCCTCCCTGTCCTTATCTATTTGGAACCACAGCTCTGGCCCTAGAGTGGACAGAGTCCTTGCTTTTCTGACACCAGCTGGATACACTCAAGGGAGTCAAGGGAGCAGAACAGGAGCTCTTTGCGTTCCTCACTTTGGAAAAGGCTCTTGGAAACTTCCCAAGCCCCAATTTGCAGGTTATTGTAAACTCCTTGTTTTGTCAAAGGGACCAGTCACAAATGCAGGGACAAAATTGTCCCTCAAGGTACTTGCAAAAATAAACATGGGCTGATGCATTTTTTTTGCTGAGTAAACTAAAACATCTTTAATTTCATATTCTAAGCAATAGGACCCTCCCCACTGAATAGTTATAAATGAGGTCCAATGGACTGTCATTAAATCATGCTGACCTTTAGAGATAAAAAATTCTTTTATTGTCTGATTTAGTTTTCACATTGTTTCTGTGCTTGGCAGAAAATGGAAACAAAGCTGTTGGTATGTTTAGAAAATTTCAAGATGGCCACTGTCATCTAAATTAGAATTTTGGCTTGTTTCCAGTTTGTGTAGAGTCCTGGCCCTTTCTGTAATAACAATAATAACAAATGCAAACCTAAAACAGTTTTGGTCTTGAGTTTGCATTCCATCCATCTTCTTTGAAATGTTAAAACATCTGGTTTTAAGAAAAAAAAATCAACTTCAACATGTTTAGAGAGAAAAAGGCAGCCCACAAAATAAATCAGGGTCAAGCGTTGTTATTTCAGGGTAATTATAAAGCAGTCCAATTTATTAGTAAAGCTTGCATCATGCTTACTTATAGCCACAACCATTGTAATTGTTTTTAGACTCTCATTGGAAAGTGGCTGAATTACAGGGTTTAGGAATATATAGGGCCAATGATCATGGCAAAGAACACCATGTGGTCTTGTCATACCTTGCTTTGCTAAGTTTTCCATCTTGCAAGTGAAATTGTGTCTTTGTTTAGTTCATTTTCCCAATTAATTCATGAATTTTTACCAACAGTTACTTGGAAACAAAAAGACGCCCACAATAAATTATTGAAAAGAAAATGCTTGCTAGTTTAATTGAAGAGCAGATGGTTGGCTCAAAGGGTCTTCTTACTGTGTTTCAATAGCACAGCAAGGAAGAGGGGGACAGGTTGCAGTGGCCTTGTTATGCTAACACAAACAACTTGGAGGGTGAGGCTCAGCATTTCAAGAAAGCCAACCAGGAATGCTTGGAGACTTTAATTACAGTTCAAGAAGACTCTTCAGCCTCTCTTTTCAAGCAGAAGGTCTGACAAGGTATCTTGAAACAAATCTTGAAGAGAATATAAACCCTGCTCAAAACATGGAGTCCAAAGGTTTTAGAACTGGCAATACCAAGACTTAAAGCAAAATCAGCTTCAATTTTTCTCTGACATCATTACAAACTAATGGTAGTTTTACACCAATTGCTGAACGTTTGTCTGCATCTCCAAAGAACCAGGAATCTCAGTTTTAATGGACTCTGAGATAGGTTCATCTCCTAGTGCTCTATGGTGGTTTCTTCTGGCTTTGCCAGATCACCTAGGTTAAGGATCTTGATTGAAGACTGATACCCAAACGAAACAGAATTGGCTTAATTGTGAAATTCAGTAATTAGATTAGGAAACCACATTTAATGGTTTCCTCTTTGGGAAATTTGTGTATGTGTGTATGTGTACTGTTTAACCTTTTTTTCCTCTGTCAAATGCATGAAACCAAACATCAAATACAATTTAGTCCTGCTAGTATTAAAAAAAAAAAAAAGGAATTTAGACAGTGATGCAAATATTTGGATAAGAATTAGACCATTTGGTAAAATTGAAAAACACAAACCAAACCTGGGTGTATTGTCCAACTCCAAACTTCTGCTTCTATTAGAATAAATTATCTGACATTTATCTGGATAATTGCCAAAAAATCTGCAAGTGAGTAAAATTTGAATATTACAAATTCTTTAAATTAAAAATTTGTATAGTTTTACTTCTGGGTGTGGTTTCTAATCATTAGCCAGCACCTACATATTCTTCAGTTCTTACTTCCCTTATAATTAAAACAAAGTTGGCTAACTCCCTGCATTGCAATAATTTATACATTGTGATTAGAAGGAAAAACTTGCTTGAGATAGGAATGTCAGTAGCAAAAAGAAGTGACAGTTGACAACAAGGAAAATGACAGAAAAGCTCTTAAAGAACTCAAAAGACATTGTAAACTAGATCTGTTTAATGTGGGATCAAAGGCTATACACCCTAAGGCTATTTATTGTTTCTCAAACATCCCTGGTAATAAGAATCACCAGGGAGGCTTGTTTAAACACTCAGCTTTTCCAGTTCTCTTGGAGAATTCAGTGTGTCTGGGATAGGACCCAGGAATCGTATTTAACAAATAATACAAACAGTTTTCAGCAATGTTTGGTAAACAGTGCTTCAAAAGTATCTGAGCTTATATAAGAGATAGCCCTAGGACATTAAGAAGAGGCTTAATCATATGCCTCATTCTCTGTTTAAATGGTTAAAGGATAGTTTAACCAAGTTATTTAAATATTTTTATGAACAACGGGTTATTTAAAGGGAGGGTAGGTTTTAGTAGGTGTAAGATTCACTTCTTTGTTATTGATCACTCCTTGACAAATTGCTTATTGAGACAAGTGTATAGAGAGCCATCCTCAGTGAAGAACCTGTGGGGATTGTGAATGACATGATTTGGATTAAGCTTGAGCTCCTCATAAATAGCATACTTCAACATCATCATCAAGGAGAAAGCGGGCACTTGTAGAAATCATATTCATTATTTTAGTTGGAATTTCAGTTGGAGTGATCTTTATTTGCATAACTATGAAACTACTGAAAATAATCTTTCAGGACCGTATCTCTTCTTTCAGCAAAGACGTTAGCACTGGGTTGCTATCCTTCTAGGGGACTTCAGCATCCATTTGGATGACCCTCCTGTCTCACTGCCTAGACTGCCAGATCTTAGTCCTCAGTGCCAGTATGTTGTTTGTCTGTAAGCCACTTGAGCTGTCCTATTGCTAAATGCCAGATCTTGTCATAACCCCTGCCTTCTTCCAAGGGATAGAATTCAACCACCATGCTCCCCAGTGTTTGAGTTTCATGGATTCTGTTCTTACATTTGTTTTTTCCTACCACATGGTATCTGGGAAATGAGGGAACTTCTGACCCCTTGCTGCTTCTTCCTTGCCCTCTAAGCAAGTCTGCTTTGCTTAGATATACTGTCAGTATCCTTTACTGTCTTGCCCGTTTCTCCTCCTGTCATAACTTTTCAGAAGTCCCAGTGCTGGGTAAATCTAACTGGGCCAATCCTAGATCAGTGCAGTTCCACAGCTTGGGAAGCTCAAGCACACTTGAAGATAGATGCCACTGTATACACTAAATGTCCAAAGTCAATGTCCCTGGACAGGGTCCAGCCATACTTCTGTTTCCTTCAGTGTATTCTGCTTCCCTCCAGTGTATTCCAGGGTGGTCCTTCAACTCTTCTGTATGTTCCTTGAACCTCTTAGCCTTCCTTTTCCTCCTTCCTCTAGAGATAATCTTGTCTCTAACTTCAGAGAGAAAATGTGAGCCATCATAAAGAAACGATGAGCACCATGCCATCTTTCAACTGCAACAGTACTTCCTTTTGACTGTGATTAACGCTGCTACCCATGGTCTGAAACAGCCTTCTCTCTCTTTTCACTTCATTCTCTCCCTATCAATCAGTTTTCACTGTTCAAATATTTCTCATTAAAAAATGAAACAAAAAACAATAAACTGTATACAATCTCTCTCTCAGAGCCCCTCTGCCTTCACTGTATCTCTTCTCTGCTTCATGGTTAAAGTTATTTACTAAGTTGTAAGCTCAACTGTCTTTATTTCTCACCTTTACTTACACTTTAATCTAAATATCTTGTCTTCTGTTTCTCATACTCTGATGAATTTGTTCTTGCCAAGTTTACGGATCTATGTATTTACTATTAAGTCCAAGGAACAGTTCATAATCCATACTTGACTTGATTTTTAAGAAACATTGGATGCTATAGAGCATGGACTTCTTTGAAATGTTCTCTTTTCTTGGCTTTAGAAGCCTCATTTTTCTTGCTTTTCTATTACCTCTCTTTATCTCTTACAACATCTTTTAACTACTCATTAAGTTTGGTTTTCCTATGGTTCAAATTATTTAGTCCTTTACTTTTCTCACTTGGTATACTAATTTATGCTGTAGTCTCTATAGCATCTATCTTTTAGTGACTCTCAACTCACATCATCAATCCCTATCCCTCTATTAAGATTTCTGTGATGACTAACCCAGGCTTCATATCACTTCTAGGCTGTTCTATAGGTTTGTTCTTGACCTGGAGTATTTTTGCTCCCCAATTCCACCCCACCCCCACCCTCTTTAGGTCTTTTTCTAGGAAGTCTTCCTAATTACTTAAACTGGGCTCGAAAACTGTGCTCTGCGCTTCCATAGCAACTTACAGTTTCCCTCTTTTTATTCATCATCCCATTTGTACTCTTTGTTAAACCAGCTGCTCCTTGGGAAGGGAGGGACTGTTTATCTTGGTCACCACTGGGGTATAGTTCCTAGAACAAAATTTGTACTCATTTAAGAATAAGTCATTTAAACGAAGATCATGGCATCTGGTCCCATCACTTCATGGGAAATAGATGGGGAAACAGTAGAAACAGTGTCAGACTTTATTTTTTGGGGCTCCAAAATCACTGCAGATGGTGACTGCAGCCATGAAATTAAAAGATGCTTACTCCTTGGAAGAAAAGTTATGACCAACCTAGATAGTATATTCAAAAGCAGAGACATTACTTTGCCAACTAAGTCCATCTAGTCAAGGCTATGGTTTTTCCAGTAGTCATGTATGGATGTGAGAGTTGGACTGTGAAGAAGGCTGAGCACAGAAGAAGTGATGCTTTTGAACTGTGGTGTTGGAGAAGACTGTTGAGAGTCCCTTGGACTGCAAGGAGATCCAACCAGTCCATTCTGAAGGAGATCAACCCTGGGATTTCTTTGGAAGGAATGATGCTAAAGCTGAAACTCCAGTACTTTGGCCACCTCATGTGAAGAGCTGACTCATTGGAAAAGACTCTGATGCTGGGAAGGACTGGGGGCAGGAGGAGAAGGTGATGACAGAGGATGAGATGGCTGGATGGCATCACGGACTCGATGGACGTGAGTCTGAGTGAACTCCGGGAGATGGTGATGGGCAGGGAGGCCCGGTGTGCTGCGATTCATGGGGTTGCAAAGAGTCGGACACGACTGAGCGACTGAACTGAAGAATAAGTCAGTAAATGGGAATATGTTTAGATGTAGGAAGTTTTATGCAAGACTGGAGTAAGGCATGAGAAGTAAAGACTTTTTAAGATGAGATAGTAACAAATACAGTCTTGATCAAAAAAGAAAGTGCTATTTCTTTTTTGGAACTTTTGCCCTGAGAGATTTTCCACAGGGCTTGTAAGCATAACTACATTTTTTGCTAATAATAAGAGATAAAATGATATCAAAATATTGAGTTCATTAAGCAGTTATTTTCATTGGTCTCTGATGGCACTTTTCTCTAGTTTCCTTTTCTATAACTACCCTAAATCACAACATTTCTCCAACTTTAAACACCTTGACCATACCTCTCTCTATACCTTTCAATTCTTCCAGAGGGGGAGGGTGGAACATGTGTTTGAAAGAATTTTATCCCTAACACAATCCATGTGACCTCCGTGTCTTCTAAAATGATTTCTGGTGGGAATGCTAGTGATTGCGAGGATCACATGTAATTTCCTGCTGAGCTGTTTAGCATGTGCAAATTACCATTTGACCTCCATAGTGACATATTTGTCATAGCAATTTCACTTCTAGTGAAACGAGTTAAACTGCCTCAGTAAAAGTGATTTTAAGCAGTAATTCTTCATACAAACCTTTCACATGGATCTGCCACTATGTGTTTTACAGATTGATACCTGGGCTTCAGATATTTCTTTTCATGTTGTTTTTAATAAGAAGCACAATATTTCCATAACTCATATTTGGAATGGTTCCTGGTTTTGAAAGCTGATTATTAAAAATGAGCATATGGAGGTCTTAAAGTAGAACCTTATGGAAGAAAAACACTTGATCAAGTCTATTTTGCAGCATTGGAAAATTAAATGCTAGCAAAAGTTTGGTAAAGGAAAATTTATTCTTTGTAACTTTTATAAACCTGGAATTAGTGAACTATCTGTGTTGGGTAAGTTAACCACACTGAAAACTCTTTTGTTATGATTATTTCTAAACAATCAGATTGTTGCTTTGCCTACATTTTTTCTTCTAATGATTGTACTGCTTGGAAGCAGTCAATGGACTTTTAAGAGAAAATCTTGAGAAGGAAGTTGAATTTCCAGTGATTACCTTTGCAGATGAAATATTAGAGAGTAAGATGAGGTTAATCCTAAGTAAATAGAGTAATAAAATGAAAATCTAATTGAAAGAACTGTTTCTTGTGTGCCAAAAATACAGTACTATTGCAGTTTGTTCTTGATTCAAATTTACTACACACATGTATTCACCTCTCTCCTCCATGGACTTGCTGTTGTCTCAAAGGAATATAATCAGAATTTTATACTATCCAAATGTACATAGTGATTGCCTTTATTTCCTTAATAAAATTTCCTAAGTATAAAATGTCCACACTCTGGTATGCATTTGATACACAAAGACAAAGAAGATACTATGCCTTAAATAACTTAAGCAGGAAAAAAGACAATTGCAGCAATATATGTACTCCTGGAAGTGTATTTAAGGGACAGTGGGAATACTGAACTATTTGGGTATTCATTAGATACATACAGGTAGGGAGAAATAGGCCATCTGCAAAACCAGGGAGTTACTATGAGGTATTTGTTAAAAAGAATTGTACTTAGTTTGGTATGGTTTGATTTCAGGATGTGCATGAGGGAGTAACAAATGATGACTTTGTACAGATAAGCAGAACATATTCTTATGGACTGTAGCAAAGGGATCACAGTTTTAAGCCAAGAAGGAAAACATTTTTAGGGCAGATTTGCTCTTGGAAAGATGTTTCTGGCATGGAACATGGATTGAAGAATGGTTAAATCATATTAAGAGACATCTTAGAAGACCATTGCACCCAAAGATGATGAGGGCTCTGAATTCTCACCATGCATTGAGAGAGAAAGGTGGGCATATTTGACGGATTTTAAAGGAAAAAATAACTGATGAGATTTAATGAGCTTTTGAATGTGGGAAAAAGAGAGATATCACAGATGGCTCTTGAGCTTCTCACTGGGGTGAATGGCTTATCTTGGCGCTGTTAACCAAGAGAGGATTATAAGAGAGTGATCGACTCAGGAAGAGAAGAAAAATTGAAATTCACTTCTGGATTCGTTGATTTAAAGGAACCAGTAAGACATCTGTGTAGACAGGTCTAGTGAACTTTTAAAAATATACGTCAAAGACAGAGGAAGTCTGAGGACTAGATTATAAATCTTCATCATACAGAGGTGACATTTAGTAAGATTAGATTACATTTTTTGATGTTTCCATTTTTACTCATGGGATACTTGGACGAAACCATTTTGTTTGCATCCACTTGGTATACAAGAGAATTAGAATTAGTAAGTTTGCAAAAGCTACCTAATACTTAATAGCTATTTTTGAGGAATTAGTAAAAGTTTTAATGACATCAAAACCACAGAGTTGAGGAAACTGCGTCACAAGACTTCTGTAAAACATTTCCTTCAGAATATCTTGCCCCTCAGTTCAGGGAGTGAGAAGTGGATCAGGTTTTGAGAAATTCCAGCGTTTAGGAGGCAAGCAAAGGAGAAGTAGCAAAAATGGAAGGGAGATAGTCAAACTTAAAGGAGCAGGAGTTAGAAGAAGGTAGTGAATGAATATTAGGGACAGAGGATTGGTGAGGAAGAAGAGAACTGATGAGGAGTCAGCAGTTAGGAGGCTATTGCTAACCTTTGTGATATCAGGAGGGGTTAGGTTGTGGGTCAGAAGTCTAAGGAAGACACACTGAGGAAAGAAAGATGGGAAAAAATCCATTGTAATTTTATCATGAAAACAAGAAGGGAAACGCAGTAGTAGTGTGAAAAAGATTTAGGATCAAGATGAAGATCTTTGTTCTTTTGTTTTATTTTGTCGGTTGGTTGGTTTTCAAGGGGCTGGGGGTGAAGGATGGGATATCTGAAGGTATTTGAAATGGGAGGAAAGGAGCTACTAGAGAGGGAGAGCTTGAGCATACAGGAAAAGATGGTGATGCTTTGTAAGGTAGAAGGAAATGTAATTACTACTCTAGGAGAGGAGAAGGAACCAAATCTTCCCCTCTGAGACCAGAAAATGTTTGGTAAAATACAGGTACCAAAATAGGTAGGTTTATATGTTTTGGGGGGAACAGGTTGAGGAAACTCTGAACTTCATTTCAGATGGCTGCCGTTTCCCCTTTGAAGTCTTTGAGTTACTGAATTTATTAATTGAGATGAAAAGGGGGTCCGTGGTGGGCAGAGGGTAAAGGATGTGTGTGTATGTTTAGAGGAACAACCCTAAGTGAGCATAAGTGTAAGTTTTTAGGTGAAAGTAAACACATATACAACAATGCTAGGGGGCAGTGCAATGTTTTAGGAGGAGCAAATCTGGGATTTTAAGGAAGGAAGAAAGGGGGGGAACGAGGGAGGAAAAGAACGCGAGAGGGAGAGAGAGAGAGAACCTGCGTAGAGAAACTTACAGATGTGTGTTTTTCAGGTAGGAGGGGACTGTGAAGAGGAGGTAAAGCAGAGGGAGTTTAGCCTAAAGGGCCTCTAATTTCTGGACTTGGCTGGAGGCAGGCAATTGAAGGGTAGAGTGAGGGGCCATTGATATGGGTGAGGTTAAAAACGGTTTTGAAGAGCTATTTTGGGGGTTAGAAACAGATGTGATGGCAGCACGTAAAATGATTGTATAATAGAACTAGGATGCTGAAAATACCTCAGTTTCAAAAGTGTAAATGTATAATGTCATCAGTCTGCCTGGTGTGCGTGTGTGTGTATTTTTAAGGATAATAAGCAGATCTTTGTAGAAGGGTATTGGGGATTTTTAGGGGGGCCATGAGAACCACAAAGTGTTAAGAAATGTGAAGGCTCTGGTGAGGAAGCAAAGAAGTAAATATGAGTTTAAAATTTTAATGTCTTAAAACCATGAAAATAACTAAATGTTCTCTATAAAGGTTAACTTTCGATTGTCCATTCAATTTCCTGGGATCTGGAGGAATTTATTTTTTCTGTTAATGACTGCTTTGCAGTTCAGAGATACTTAAGGACAGAATTCAGGTGTTTCGGTTTCTACAAAAGTGTCTAGAATAGTCATATGCAAGTAGCAGGTGTTAGCCAATGTTTTCAGAGAAGCGTCATTCAAAAATGATTCTTGTTGTCTAATTAAATATCTTATGAAATTGTTAGTCACTCAGTCGTGTCCAACTCTTTGTGACCCCATAAACTGTATCTCCAGGCTCTTCTGTCCACAGAGTTCTTCAGGCGAGAATACTGGAGTGGGTTGCCATTCCCTTTTCCAGGGGATCTTCTGACCCAGGTATTGAACCCTAGTGTTCTGCATTGCAGGCAGGTTCTTTACCTAAATTCTGAGATGAAACAATGACAATAATGTTGTGTATTTGTTTATTTTACATTTTAATTTCTTAATTTTTCACAGATGTATTGTTGATGAGGATGGGTTTATAGAGAACTCATGATATTATTGAACAGTTTTAGATAAAAAGTTTATCTAGTCTATAGGGTTGGCTATAAAGGCAAGGAAGGGAGAAGAACCAGAGCTCAAGCATGGCTGGAATTAAAGGCTTTGGATATAAAAAGACACTAAATAAGAAGCCAGGCTAAATAAACTCTTATACAACAATATAAATAATTTTATTTATGTAATAACGATGAGCTGAAAATTGGAAGATGGGAGACAAGGAATGAGGGATATCAAGAAAAAGAACATGATTTAGTATTTTCAGTGCTTTTAAAATAATAAAAATAGGACTTTCAGAGGTTAAGACTTTGCCTTCCAGGGCAGGGGGTGAGGGTTCCATCCCTGGTCAGGGAGCTACGATCCCACATGCCTAGTGGCCAAAAAATCAGAACATAAAACACAGAAGCAATATTGTAACAAATTCAGTGAAGACTTTAAAAATGGTCCACATAAAAACAATCTTTCAAAAAATTAAATGAAAGACTAACTCAAGCATGGCTGGAATTAAAGGCTTTGGATATAAAAAGACACTAAATAAGAAGCCAGGCTAAATAAACTCTTATACAACAATATAAATAATTTTATTTATGTAATAACGATGAGCTGAAAATTGGAAGATGAGGAGACAAGGAATGAGGGATATCAAGAAAAAGAACATGATTTAGTATTTTCAGTGCTTTTAAAATAATAAAAATAGGACTTTCAGAGGTTAAGACTTTGCCTTCCAGGGCAGGGGGTGAGGGTTCCATCCCTGGTCAGGGAGCTACGATCCCACATGCCTAGTGGCCAAAAAATCAGAACATAAAACACAGAAGCAATATTGTAACAAATTCAGTGAAGACTTTAAAAATGGTCCACATAAAAACAATCTTTCAAAAAATTAAATGAAAGACTAAGCTCACTTGAATGATCGTTTTTCAAACGTTCACTTCTTCCGACCACGATGAACTTTAGAGTTAGAAGCAGGACACTCAGCCTTAGATCTTTCTTAGAATTCTATAATTATATGACCATATCCTCTTAGCTCACTGGACAAAATAAGAAACAGAAGGTCATAAGTAAGAAACTATTTTATTCCTTATTTCCTCTGACTTGATATTTAATGACGTCTCTTGTCCTCACTAAACTAGAAAAGGATTTGTTATCTAATAAATATCTAATTATCTAATTAGTTCGTGAACAAAAAATAAGATCTTCTATGTTGTTTCCTTGAAAGAATTTTGGTTAATGTCCTGTGGTAGCCCCCTTCGATTTTCTGGATCCTTCAGAGCCTTGCCTCCACTAATGTGATCTGTATCCTGCACAAGTTTGCAGGGCTAACTTTGCTACAGTGCCCAACAGAATGGGGCTTCCCTGGAGGCTCATATGGTAAAGAATCTGCCTGCAGTGCGAGAGACCTGGGTTTGATCCCTGGGTCAGGAAGATCCCCTGGAGAGGAGAATGGCTACCCACTCCAGTATCTTTGCCTCAAGAATCCCATGAACAGAGAAGCCTGGTGGGCTATAGTTCATAGGGTCACAGAGTCAAACACGACTGAGCAAGTAACATTATCACTTAACAGTATGAGGGGAGTGGCAGCAGAGAAACAAAACAACGCATTGACTCTAATCAAGGCTGCTTTTAAACATGTGCTGCAAAGGGAAAGACATATGGTATGTTATATAAGAGATTATGTCTCTGATTCAAGGGTTAGCCTTTTTTTTTTTTAATGTAAATAAAGGTAGAATTTGATGTGCAGGATTTGTCATCATTAAGCTATGTACCTATAACCATGCGTTTCCTATAATAAAATCCTTGTAGATATTTCAGAATTACACGGTCAATTAAGCTCTTAAGTATCTGAAGCTTGGTCAAATTTTAATTGTAAATTTATAACTCAGAGAATTAACCAGATGTATACTTCTTATTTTCCCTTTACTAGACATATGTAAAATGTAAACAAGGTTGTTGAATGCTTTTTGAATTAATCGATAATGTAGTGATCAAACACAAATGCAGTGTATTTCAAGCACTGCGATTGGTTATTGGTGTTAAAAATAAGTTACAAGTTATTTTTTACTCATTAAGATGAGTTTAAAGAACACATGGGCAGATTTTTTTTTTTAATATAGATAAATTGGACTTTGTTTTCAACTGAACTTTGAAATTTAACACAAATAATTTGAGGGTAGTTACTTGGCTATGTTTAAAATTTTTATAATCCAGGATAGACCGATTAGCATTCTACATTTTGATGGTGAGAGTGTATCACTAAGATCACCTCTTTTCAATCATTCAATAGATGCATTCACTATGCTTATTTAGCAACTATTATACTATGTGCTAGGCATTTGCATGCAGGATTCAGATTCATTTGGAAGAAATGGTAAATCAGAAGGAATTTTGGAAAGCTGTTTTTTTGAAAGAATAAGCCTTATGGTTGGAAGAGGGGGGGAAAAGCAAGACTAATAATAGTAAAGAGGAAACTTATTCTGTTTTTAAAATTTTTAATAATAATTTATTTCTTTTAATTTGAAGCTAATTACTTTACAATATTGTAGTTTTTTTTTTTTTGCCATACATTGACATGAATCAGCCATGGGTGTACATGTGTTCCCCATCCTGAACCCAGACTTATTCTATAGGGTAAAATAGGACTAGAAATAAAATATTTGTCTAGAGCACAGTATATGGAACAAACTTTTCCATAACTAGGTCCTTAATAGTATGTATTAAATAAGGACTGAATGAATGAATGGCTTTTCTTTCAATTGCATATTCTAAAGATGTACCCTGACAAACTTGACAGACAAAATCTTTCTGCCTTTTATTGACTGTCTGACAGAGAAACAATGAGGATTGGGAAGACAGGAGTTATAATGAGGGAGGAAAATCATATCAAGAGAACAAGAAAATATCCCCAGGAAGAAAGAAAAAGTGAAAAAATTACTATGATATTTTTCAAACGTCTTCTTCAGGTCTGTTCATTACTTCCACTTATTATAATGTTGTTCTTTAGGCACGTAACTCAACAAAGGCGGAATGTTTGACAGAGTGTACTTTTACTTATATAAAAGTATACTTTATTATTATTATTCTCATTTTTATGTTTGACTAATATCAAGAAAACTAATATGTGAAATACTATTGTTTTAAAAAAATAGTTATCAATGTGTTAGCTACTACTGATCTCTAGAGATTTCTCCTAACTGGGTAATCTAACAAGATTAAGGTGTCTATTACTAAGTCTCTTATACATTTCAATGATTTGTTTTTACCTGGTTTGGTCACTACTTCACTTTTTAGTCATAAATGGCTTTATAAACTAGTTTCCAATCTTGATTTGTTATGTTCAACAACCTGATTCATGTTTCTGGAAATATTCACAACTACTTGTATACATCAATTAAGATAGTTTAAAAAATTGCACATACTATTAAAATTACCTTTTAATTTTTGTGGTAAAGTATACATACCAAATTCACCATTTAAACAGTCTTTTGGACTATATAGTTCTGTGGCGTCAAGTGCAAACATATTGTGTGCAACTATCACCACCATCCAGCTCCAGAATTTTTCAACATTTCCAGTGAAATTCTCTACCAATTAAACACTAACTTCATATTTTACTCTCTACATCTAGCCCTTGGTAGCCACTGTTCTACTGTCAGATATATGATCCACAAATATTATCTCTCGTCTATTTCTATATATTTAGCTGCTTTCAGTTCAGTTCAATCACTCAGTCTTGTCTGACTCTTTGCGACCCCATGAATCACAGCACGCCAGGCCTCCCTGTCCATCATCAACTCCCGGAGTTCACTCAGACTCACGTCCATTGAGTCCATGATGCCATCCAGCCATCTCATCCTCTGTCAGCCCCTTCTCCTCCTGCCCCCAAATCCCTCCCAGCATCAGGGTCTTTTCCAACGAGTCAACTCTTCTCATGAGGTGGCCAAAGTACTGGAGTTTCAGCTTTAGCGTCATTTCTTCCAAAGAACACCCAGGACTGATCTCCTTCAGAATGGACTGGTTGGATCTCCTTGCAGTCCAAGGGACTCTCAAGAGTCTTCTCCAACATCACAGTTCAAACACATCAATTCTTTGGCACTCAGCTTTCTTTATAGTCCAATGCTCACATCCATACATGACCATAGGAAAAACCATAGCCTTGACTAGATGGACCTTTGTTGGCAAAGTAATGTCTCTGCTTTTCAATATGCTGTCTAGGTTGGTCATAACTTTCCTTCCGAGGAGTAAGCGTCTTTTAATTTCATGGCTGCAATCACCATCTGCAGTGATTTTGGAGCCCAAAATAATAAAGTCTGACACTGTTTCCACTGTTTCCCCATCTATTTCCCATGAAGTGATGGGCCCAGATGCCATGATCTTCGTTTTCTGAATGTTGAGCTTTAAGCCAACTTTTTCACTCTCCTGTCTCACTTTCATCAAGAGGCTTTTTAGCTCCTCTTCACTTTCTGCCATAAGGGTGGTGTCATCTGCATATCTGAGGTTACTGATATTTCTCCCGGCAATCTTGATTCCAGCTTGTGATTCTTCCAGCCCAGCGTTTCTCATGATGTACTCCGCATATAAGTTAAATAAGCAGGGTGACAATATACAGCCTTGACGTGCTCCTTTTCCTATTTGGAGCCAGTCTGCTGTTCCACGTCCAGTTCTAGCTGTTGCTTTAGCTGCTTTAGGTGTCTCATGTAAGTGGGATCTTACAGTGTGTGTCCTGCTGTGACTGGCTCATGTCACTTAGCATGATGTCTTCAAGGTCCCTCCATGTTGTAGCTGCTGCTGCTGCTGCTAAGTCACTTCAGTCGTGTCCGACTCTGCGCGACCCCATAGACGGCAGCCCACCAGGCTCCCCCGTCCCTGGGATTCTCCAGGCAAGAACACTGGAGTGGGTTGCCATTTCCTTCTCCAATCTGCTGTTCCACGTCCAGTTCTAGCTGTTGCTTTAGCTGCTTTAGGTGTCTCATGTAAGTGGGATCTTACAGTGTGTGTCCTGCTGTGACTGGCTCATGTCACTTAGCATGATGTCTTCAAGGTCCCTCCATGTTGTAGCTGCTGCTGCTGCTGCTAAGTCACTTCAGTCGTGTCCGACTCTGCGCGACCCCATAGACGGCAGCCCACCAGGCTCCCCCGTCCCTGGGATTCTCCAGGCAAGAACACTGGAGTGGGTTGCCATTTCCTTCTCCAATGCATGAAAGTGAAAAGTGAAAGGGAGGTCGCTCAGTCGTGTCCGACTCTTAGCGACCTCATGGACTGCAGCCCACCAGGCTCCTCCGTCCATGGGATTTTCCAGGCAAGAGGACTGGAGTGGGGTGCCATTGCCTTCTCCACCATGTTGTAGCAGGTGTCAGAATTTTAAGGCTGTATAATATTCCATTTTATCTATATAACATACTTGACCATATTCTCAACAATATTTGTCAATTTCTACTTGTTTTTGTTTTTGATAATTGCCATCAATTTTATGTGCAGTGGTATGTCATTATAGTTTTGATTGACATTTTCCTAATGATTAGTGATGTTGAGAATGTTTTCATATGCTTATTGGCCATTTGTGTGTCTTCTTTGGAGAAATGTCTTTTCAAGTCCTTTCTCATTTTAAAATTGCGTTATATTTTGTTGTCATTGAGTTGTAGGAGTTCTTTGTATATTCTGGATATCAATCCCTTGTCAAATATATGATTCACAAATACTTTCTTGCATTCCATATTGCCTTTTTATTCTGCTGATATTGTTTTTTGATGCAAAAGCATTTTTAATTTTAATGAAGCCAAACTTATCTATTTTTCTTTTGTTGCCTATGATTTGGGTGTAATATCCAAAAATCATTGCCGAATTAATTGTCATCAGACTTCTCTCCTATATTTTCTTTTAAGAGTTGTATACTTTTGTTGTTGTTGCTAAGTCATGCCTGTCTCTTCAAGACACCATGGACTGAAGCATACAAGGCCTCTCTGTCTCTTATTATCTCCTGGAGTTTGCCCAAGGTCAAGTACATTGAATTGGCAATGCCATCCAATTGTCTCATCCTGTCATCCACTTCTCCTCTGCCTTCAGTCTTTCCCAGCATCAGGATCTTTTCCAGTGAGTTGCTATTTGCATCAAACGGCCAAAGTGTTGGAATGTCAACTTCAGCATTGTCCTTCCAGTGAGTATTCAGGGTTGATTTCCCTTAGGACTGACTGGTTTGATCTCCTTGTTGTCCAGGGGACTCTCAAGAGTCTTCTTTAGCACCACAGTTCAAAAGCATCATCTTTCTTGTGTAGGTCTTTTATTCATTTTGAATTAATTGTTTTATATTACACAGGTCATGGGCTTCCCTGATAGCTCAGTTGGTAAAGAATCCACTTGCAGTGCAGAAGACCCTGCATCAAGCCCTGGGTCGGGAAGATCCGCTGGAGAAGGGGTGGGCTACCCACTCCGGTATTCTTGGGCTTCCGTTGTGGCTCAGCTGGTAAAGAATCCATCTGCAATGTGGGAGACTTGAGTTTGATCCCTGGGTTGGGAAGATCCCCTGGAGAAGGGAAAGGCTACCCACACCAGTATTCTGGTCCATGGAGAATTCCATGGACTGTATAGTCCATGGGGTTGCAAAGAGTTGGACATGACTGAAAAACTTTCACTTTCATGTAAGGTCAGGGTCCAAATTCACTCTTTTGCGGTTGGATATCAGTTTTCCTAACATCATTTGTTGAAATGATGTCCTTTTCCCATTTAATGATCTTGGCACTCTTTTTGAAAATCATTTGACCATTTACAAGTGTTTATTTCTGGGCTCTCTATTTATGACAATTACTTTTTCTTGCAAGTGAACAATACACTTTTTATTTCCATTAAAACTCAAGTTTTTAGAACAGTTTAAGCTTCACAGCAAAATTGAAGGTGAGGTACAGAAATTTCCCATGTCTCCCTTGACCCTGCTGCAACAGTTACTTTTTAATGAACTTTTTATTGGAGGATATTTGATAGAAAATAGGTTTACAGAAAAGTTAGAGAGACAGTGCAAAGAGTTTCTATATACCCATTATCTAGTTTTCCCCATTATTAACATTTTATATCACCATACTGCCATTTTTGAAATGAAGAAACCTATTAACTAAACTCCATACTACTACATATCACCAGTTTTTCATTCATGTTCCAGGATCTAATGCAGAGAAACTCATTGCATCTGCTGACCATACAGTCTCCTCTGATCTGTGACAGTTTCTCAGTCTTTCCTTGTTGTTCATGACCTTGAATGTCTTCAGGAGTACTATCCAGGCATTCTATTGAATATCCCCTGATCTGGGTTTGTCTTATGTTTTTATCATGATTATACTGGGATTGTAAGTTTTCTAAAGAATATTACAGAGATGAAGTACCCTTCTCATCTGCTACATCAAAAGGACACATAATACCCACATGTGGCATCTACTGATGTTAATCTTCATTGCTTATTAAAGTAGTTTTTTCAGGGTTTCTCCATTGTAAGCTTCATATTTTCTTATTCAATATTCTGTTTATTAGAAGTGATCGATATTTATAGTCCATACTCAAGAGGAGGGGAACTCGCTCCCAACTCCAGGAGAGTGTGCTCAGTCACTTTAGTCATGTCTGACTCTCTGGGATCCTTTGGACTGTAGCCCACCAGGCTCCTCTGTCCATGGGATTCTCCAAGCAGGAATACTGAGTAGGCTGCCGTGCCCTCCTCCAGGGGACCTTCCCAACCCGGGATCGAACCCACATCTCTAACGTCTTCTGCATTGGCAGGCAAATTCTTTACCACTCTTGCCATCTGGGAAGTCCCCAGGCCTGGGGGTGGGGGTGGTGGGAGAATCTAAAGATACAGGTAGAATCCTTTAAGGATTTGTCTCTTCTTCCTATAAATAAATGGTAAATTTTGCATTTATTTATATCAGTATGGACAGATGGATGGATATTTATTTTTTACTTTGGGTTGTAACCCCGTATCCATTATTTTTATCTCAGCAAAGTTTTCCAGCTGTGGATTTTGGGGCTCTTGCAGGTTGACATCTATGGCCTTTGGGCACATGCTCTAGTCCTTTATTTCTTGTGCTATTACTACAAGATACTCCAGTGTTACATTGTATTTTCCTTGCCCTAGCTCTGGAATCAGTCATATTTCCATTTCTTAGTTACCTGATTTTTTTTTTAACAGTGATATTTAAAAATCAAGAACTGACACAAATTAACTTTTCAGTGCCTATATATTTCCTTTTATTTCAAACTGACTTGTATTGGCTTTCTGTTTAGTTAATTAAAGGGAGTGGTTTTTTTTTTTTTAATCAGTTTCCATATGCAAAGTTGATGTTACCAATGTGGTGTTAACCTGGAATGTGCTTTGTATTACTTTTCCAGTAGTGGTAATGGATTGTTAGTGATTCATCCATATCCTTTGGCTAGAGAAATAGAAGTGGAAACCTTGAATTCATCACACTAGCTTCTTAACAAAACCAAAGCCACGCAAGCAATATGATAAATATACATATCCAGTGGCTTTCTTAAACAAAGAGTTTACTTTACGATTCATCCACATTATAGAAACTGTCTAAATTTATGTATGATTCTTGGAAAATTCACCATCAAGGGAGTTCCAAATTTTCCGGAAAAACTTGCCATGAAGACAGATTCATAGAGAATGATTTCCCATTGGAGATTTTTAAACTTCTTTTTGTTGGAAAACATTGAATCAAGTGTTCTTTACTTTGTAAAATATAGCAGCTTAAGGGAAATTGAAAAAAAAAAAATCTTTTCAATTGGTATCTTTTTAAAAGTCTTTGAAATACAGAAAGCAATGAGTGTACATATCCTTTAGCTTTAGGAAAATTAGCCAATGATCCTTATTCAACATTAATTTCATGGCTTAAACACAATTATTTTAAATGAAAATAGTAATAGTGTACTTTTTAGCATATTTAGCAGTCTTTATTAGTAAAAAATTGAGAGAAATAAAATAAAAAGATGTTATGATACAGATGAATCTTTTTATCTAAAATATAGTACTTATTACTCGTTAGTATAAGTGATCTATTCTGTGTACTTGTGAAATTCCACTTTAAATGATTTTTAGATTTAAAAAAAAGAAACAAGAAATATGCTTAATTTTGGTATTACTTAAAATAATATTAAACACAGTAAATGAGAAGTTATGGTTTTCTTAGGTGCTATACAAGTTCTGTATTCCTTGTTTTCTACATTTGTAGAGTGAATGAAGACTTAATTTCTTCTTAATTATCAACAATCTAGGTACACTATGCATTCTTCTAGCCCTGACTATATAGCAGAATATTTTTTTATAGTTGGAGTCTTCAATCTAAAAAAAAATTCTAGCCAAATGATTTTGACTGAGACTGTCTAAAAATAAAATTCTGCCATGGTTACCATGAGTTTATCATTCCTCCTATGGACCACATTCAGCCCTTTTTTTTTGTGCACAGAATTCTCATTATTGTCCCTCAGTCTGCACTGCTTTTTACATTGGACTTTTAAATATACACAGTTGCTTTCAATTGAGAGATTAAACAAGATATAAAGATGATTACATAGCCTGTATATATCCATTGTGATTGCTACAGGTTTATTTGTATTTTTGTAACACAAAAGTGGCCTTGAGGATTGAATGCCGTATGTGCAATACACTAACAAGCAAGTCCTCATACACTCCCTGTGTACTTATCAGTTCATTTATATAAATACATTTTTTTGTCCTACAGGTACTTAAAAATTTCCCTTAAGTTTATCTTAGGAACATTCTCTATTACTCCCAGTTCTAAGCTCTGAGCAGCGCGTGACCTAATTTTGCCTTGAATAAGTGAAACAAACAACTCTGCCTTCATTTAAGGTAATGGTTAATGTGAGTATGGCTTATGTAACCAAGCCTGTCCTTGATTTCTAGATGTTTCTTGAGAACAGGATCAACAGATGACCTCACTGGCCTACATGAAACTTTCTGTAGAAAAAAAAGCATATTTGTAAGCAGAAGTTTACTCCCAGCCTGTTTTTTCCCTTTTTTAAAAGTTTATCTCTCCGTGTCTGTGCTGGGTCTTCATTGCTGTGTGCGCTTTCTCTTGTTGGAGTGAGCAGGGGTTACTCTTTGTTGTGGTGCCTGGGCTCTTGATGTGCTGATTTCAGTAAAAACTGCCGTGCACGGGCTCAGTAGTTGCGGTACTCAGGCTTGTGGCTCTGCAGCATATGGCATCTTCCCGGACCAGGGAGCCAGCCAAGGTGCCCTGCATTGGCAGGTGGATTCTTTATCGCTGTACCACTAGGGAAGTTTTCCTTAAAAAAAAAAAATCCCGTGACTCTCTGAAATACACCATCTGATGTGCAGCCAAGGGTAACCTGAAGAAAATGGATTGAGATTACATTTGTGTTAAACTCCCTTGTGAGCTGTTGATTTTATTACTCTGTGTCGTTGTTAGCTATGGTGTTCTTCTGAACTCTAGTTGTGGTCAAAACATCAGCCAACAAAGCTAGGAAAAACTTGGACAAATAACTCAGATAATTTTCCAGTTAAGAATGTGATCCTCAAATCACCGTTTAATTGAGAAACTGGTGGGGTAAATAAAATCATTGCTTCTGTCCTATTGAAAACCCAGGGTGAATGAGAAAATGCTAATGAGTTGGTAGCAAGAGGAATGTTTATATAAAAACAATAAAATTAGGTGAAACAGATAAATGGAGAAATGGATTAATCATCATTATGCTGTACTTAATCTAATCCAGTAATGTTTCATTACTTAATCTAAACTAGTAAGTTACCAGTATTACTACAATCCCATAGTAAGACTATGGCAAATAACTCCATTGAATAGGAGGTCCGTTATGGTCACTTGAACAGATAAGGCAGCTTATTGAGTATATTCTTAATTTTGATTCTGTTTATCTATGAGGACTATTTACTATGTTATGGAAAATTTCCTATTTGTACTAAAAAGTAACAACAGCAGTTTCAGTGCTAGTCTTAACATAATTGTATTGTAATCAGCAGGGTTTTAAAAATTGTCTCAAAGGTTAATCTTGGTGATCATCACATTATACTCACTCTTATTCTTATCAGTTATATTTAGTGGCAGATTGCAAGCTTTCCTTATTATCTTGTTAAATCAAGAGGTGAAAGCCTTTCAGTGCTTCTCTTTTTAAACATCTTTTATTAATGCTAATATGCCAGATGGGAGAAATTAAAATGGCTCTGTTCTCATGATGCCACTACCCACAATTTTACCACATCATTTGCTGGTTAAGGAAGCATATGAAAATGATAGGTAGAGCACAGAGTTGTAAAAGTTAAGAAATGATGGAATTCCTGTCTAAGAAAACCCTTTTTTTTTTAAATTTAACTGGAAAAAATGCCATCATTGTCTGAACATACCTAAGGAACATTGACAAAGATAGAATTAACATATTTGTAATCTATATTCAGTGTAATATTTCCCAGTTACTCATGTACACTTTACTCTTTAATTTCAGACAGTAGCTGGCAAGATGATTATTCAAGAATAATCCCCTTTGGTCCATTGGCTTAGTTGTCCAGAGCAACTGCTGCTGCTGCTGCTGCTAAGTCACGTCAGTTGTATCTGACTCTGTGCAACCCCATAGACCGCAGCCCACTGGGCTCCCCGGTCCCTGGGATTTTCCAGGCAAGAACACTGGAGTGGGTTGCCATTTCCTTCTCCAATGCATGAAAGTGAAAAGTGAAAGTGAAAGTCGTGTCCGACTCTTAGCGACCCCATGGACTGCAGCCTACCAGGCTCCTCCGTCCATGGGAGTTTCCAGGCAAGAGTACTGGAGTGGGGTGCCATTGCCTTCTCCATAAAGAGAGCTGAGTGCCAAAGAATTGTTGCTTTTGAACTATGGTGTTGGAGAAGACTCTTGAGAGTCCCTTGGACTGCAAGGAGATCAAACCAGCCCATCCTAAAGCAGATCAGCCCTGGGTGTTCATTGGAAGGACTGATGTTGAAGCTGAAACTCCAATACTCTGGCCACCTGATGTGAAGAGCTAACTCACTGGAAAAGACCCTGATGCTGGGAAAGTTTGAGGGCAGGAGGAGAAGGGGATTACAAGGATGAGATGGTTGGATGGCATCACCAACTCGATGGACATGGGTTTGAGTAGACTCCAGGAGTTGGTTATAGACAGGGAGGCCTGGCGTGCTGTGAGTCATGGGGTCACAAAGAGTTGGACACAACTGAGCTATTGGACTGAACTGAACTGAACTGAGGATAATTGCTTTACAGAATTTTGTTGTTTTATTTCAAACCTCAACATGAAATCAGCCATTGGTATACATATGTCTCCTCCCTTTTGAACCTCCCTTCATCTCCCTCCCAATCCCACGCCTCTAGGTTGATACAGAGCCTCTGTTTGAGTTTCCTGAGCCATACAGCAAATTCCCATTGGCTATCTATTTTACATATGGTAATGTAAGTTTCCATGTTTCTCTTTCCATACATCTCACCCTCTCCCCAAGTCCCTAAGTCTATTCTCTATGTCTGTTTCTCTATTGTTGTCCTGCAAATAAATTCTTCAGTACCATTTTTCTAGATTCCATATATATGCACTAGAATAGCCGAAGAATTGATGCTTTTGAACTGTGGTGTTGGAGAAGAATCTTGAGAGTCCCTTGGACTGCAAGGAGATCCAACCAGTGCATTCTGAAGGAGATCAGCCCTGGGATTTCTTTGGAAGGAATGATGCTAAAGCTGAAACTCCAGTACTTTGGCCACCTCATGGGAAGAGTTGACTCATTGGAAAAGACTCTGATGCTGGGAGGGATTGGGGGCAGGAGGAGAAGGGGACGACAGAGGATGAGATGGCTGGATGGCATCACGGACTTGATGGACGTGAGTCTGCCTGAACTCCAGGAGTTGGTGATGGACAGAGAGGCCTGGCGTGCTGCGATTCATGGGGTCGCAAAGAGTCGGACGCGACTGAGAGACTGAACTGAACTGAACTGATGATATTTATCTTTCATTTTCTGACTTACTTCACTTTGTATATTAGGTTCTAGTAGAAGAATGGAAAAGACTCTGATGCTGGGAGGGATTGGGGGCAGGAGGAGAAGGGGACGACAGAGGATGAGATGGCTGGATGGCATCACGGACTTGATGGACGTGAGTCTGCCTGAACTCCAGGAGTTGGTGATGGACAGAGAGGCCTGGCGTGCTGCGATTCATGGGGTCGCAAAGAGTCGGACGCGACTGAGAGACTGAACTGAACTGAACTGATGATATTTATCTTTCATTTTCTGACTTACTTCACTTTGTATATTAGGTTCTAGTAGAAGAATATTTTTAATCCTTCAATTTTTCCATAGACACACCCAGATAAACTTTGGACTCTAAGCAATTCACTGAGTTTCAATGATTATTCCACCCTATCTTTAAGTTTTGAGAAGCAATATTGAGATGCACATAAACAGGTGCTTTTATTATAGAGATAAGCTTAAACTGATTCTTTTACTTTAAATCATTTGAAACTTAAGTTTATAATATTTAATAATACCTGAATGCAGTTTGAAACAAGTTACTGTCTACCCATCCCCTAAGTGATCAAGTCTTTCTGGTTGAAAACACTAAGTTCAGGAAAGGTCCAAAACTTTTCTGTTCTTTAAGCTGGAAAAACCAAGATTACTAATTTTATCATTGCTTTTATTAGGATCCCCAGTATGAATTGAAGATGGGCACAGTATTTCTTCTTTGATTCTGCTCTTAAATCAGGAAGTGCTCTCTGTTTTCTTTTCTCCTGATTTTGATTTGAATACCTTGCTCTCTATGCATCTCTTTCCCAGTGTATCTCCCATAGTCCAGATTTGTCCAGAAATTAAAGAGAAAATGCTGTAAATTACTGGCCATATAGTTTATAAAGCTGAACATTGCATTGAACTTAGTTTGCCCAGGTGTCTTAGACCTACAGCAGAAGAGCAGATGAAAGTCATTGTCAATTGTTGGGAACAGAGTAATGGGAAGTCAAAAGCACACCAATACTAGGGTGAAAATACCTGTGTTTAAGGCCAGGATCTTAAAATTTATCAATGTGCCTGTATACATGGAATATTACTAGGCCATTAAAAGGAACAAAATTGTAGGATCTTAAAATTTATTAATATGCCTTGTATAATGGAATATTACTAATCTATAAAAAGGAATGAAATTGTGTAATTTTCAGAGATGTGGATGGATGTGGAGACTAGCACATAGAGTGAAATAAGTCAGAAAGAGGAAAACAAATATATATCACTTATATGTGGAATCTGGAGCTTCCCAGGCCTTGCAGTGGTAAAGAATCCTCCTGTCCATGCAGGAGATGTGGGTTCAATCCCTGGGTCAGGAAGATCTTCTGGAGTAGGAAATGGCACCCCACACCAGTATTCTTGCCTGGAAAATTCCATGGAGAGAAGAGCCTGGCA
This sequence comes from Aepyceros melampus, assembly GCA_006408695.1. Taxonomy (NCBI): domain Eukaryota; kingdom Metazoa; phylum Chordata; class Mammalia; order Artiodactyla; family Bovidae; genus Aepyceros; species Aepyceros melampus. The sequence goes on from SJXQ01001283.1 coordinate 307,175, forward strand.
GGCTACAGTCCATGGGGTTACAAAGGGTCAGACATGAATGAGTGACTGAATATGAATATATTTGTGGAATCTAGAAAAATGATACAGATGAACTTATTTGCAAAGCAGAAATAGAGACAGATGTAGAGAATGGATGTATGGATGCTAGTAGGGGATGGAGAGGGGATGAACTGGGAGATTGGGATTGACATATATTTCCTATTATGTATAAAACAGATCAATATCACAATTATCCAAATCTATGCCCCAACCAGTAATGCTGAAGAAGCTGAAGTTGAACGGTTTTATGAAGACCTACAAGACCTTTTAGAACTAATCCCCAAAAAAGATGTCCTTTTCATTATAGGGGACTGGAATGCAAAAGTAGGAAGTTAAGAAACACCTGGAGTAACAGGCAAATTTGACCTTGGAATGCAGAATGAAGCAGGCCAAAGACTAATAAAGTTTTGCCAAGAAAATGCACTGGTCATAGAAAACACCCTCTCCAACAACACAAGAGAAGACTCTACACATGGACATCACCAGATGGTCAACACTGAAATCAGATTGATTATATTCTTTGCAGCCAAAGATGGAGAAGCTTTATACAGTCAACAAAGACAAGACCAGGAGCTGACTGTGGCTCAGATCATGAACTCCTGATTGCCAAATTCAGACTTAAATTGAAGAAAGTGGGCAATACCACTAGACCATTCAGGTATGACCTAAATCAAATCCCTTATAATTATACAGTGGAAGTGAGAAATAGATTTAAGGGTCTAGATCTGATAGATAGAGTGCCTGATGAACTATGGAATGAGGTTCGTGACATTGTACAGGAGACAGGGATCAAGACCATCCCCATGG
>SJXQ01001283.1:308486-359144 GCA_006408695.1 Aepyceros melampus
ACCCTTATGGCAGAAAGTGAGGAGGAGCTAAAAAGCCTCTTGTTGAAAGTGAAAGAGGAGAGTGGAAAAGTTGTCTTAAAGCTCAACATTCAGAAAACGAAGATCATGGCATCTGGCCCCATCACTTCATGGGAAATAGATGGGGAAACAGTAGAAACAGTGTCAGACTTTGTTTTTTTGGGCTCCAAAATCACTGCAGATGGTGACTGCAGCCATGAAATTAAAAGGCGCTTACTCCTTGGAAGAAAAGTTATGACCAACCTAGATAGTATATTCAAAAGCAGAGACATTACTTTGCCGACTAAGGTCCGTCTAGTCAAGGCTATGGTTTTTCCTGTGGTCATGTATGGATGTGAGAGTTGGACTGTGAAGAAGGCTGAGCGCAGAAGAATTGATGCTTTTGAACTGTGGTGTTGGAGAAGACTCTTGAGAGTCCCTTGGACTGCAAGGAGATCCAACCAGTCCATTCTGAAGGAGATCAACCCTGGGATTTCTTTGGAAGGAATGATGCTAAAACTGAAGCTCCAGTACTTTGGGCACCTTATGCGAAGAGTTGACTCATTGGAAAAGACNCATTACTTTGCCGACTAAGGTCCGTCTAGTCAAGGCTATGGTTTTTCCTGTGGTCATGTATGGATGTGAGAGTTGGACTGTGAAGAAGGCTGAGCGCAGAAGAATTGATGCTTTTGAACTGTGATGTTGGAAAAGACTCTTGACAGTCCCTTGGACTGCAAGGAGATCCAGCCAGTCCATTCTGAAGGAGATCAACCCTGGGATTTCTTTGGAAGGGATGATGCTAAAACTGAATCTCCAGTACTTTGGCCATCTTATGCGAAGAGTCGACTCATTTGGAAAAGACCCTGATGCTGGGAGGGATTGGGGGCAAGAGGAGAAGGGGACGACTGAGGATGAGATGGCTGGATGGCATCACAGACTCAATGGATGTGAGTCTGAGTGAACTCCGGGAGTTGGTGATGCACAGGGAGGCCTGGCGTGCTGCGATTCATGGGGTCACAAAGAGTTGGCCATGACTGAGCAACTGAACTGAGCTTAAGTGTTTAGCACAGGGAACCCTATTCAGTGCTCTGCAGTGACCAAACTGGGAAGAAAATCCAAAAGAAAGGGGATATATGTATGCATATAAGCTGTTCTACTTTGCTGTACAGTAGAGTAGAAACTAACACAATATTGTAAAGCAATTATACCCAATAAAAATTTATGAAAAATCCTTTAAAAATTTATTAATGTGCTATCTCTGGTGTCACTTAATTTCTCTGAGTTTCAGTTCTTTCCTGGGAGTCATTCAGTCATATTACATTATATCTGTTTACTAAAACATATTTTTTTGAAGACAAATGATATGTCTGAAGCTTTATTTTCTTTATAATTTTGTTAATATTGATGTGGAAAATACATGAAATATAAAATATGTCATAAATTTATGATCACTTTGTGTCTATAGGTTATTTTGCAAAGACAATGATTTTTAATATTTCTTATGGGTATAGTTATATTTTTGTATTTACTATATTTTAATTCAATTTTCAGATTATTAAAGATAATGGTTTGTTTACATAATTATATATAAAGATAGCTAAGAATTTTTTAATCTATAACGAAGACATATGTTTGGAATTCAGTTTTCCATCCAATTATGGTACAAATTCATATTAAATGAAAAAAGCAAAACCAAAAATTACCTCACCCCTGCCACCATTGTGGACACCACCACTACCATCATCAACACATTGTAACATTGTCAGCTTCTTGCCAGCAGCTGGGGAAGATTTATCCATGTTTTTCTCATATGCAGGTCTTTCAAACTACATATGGAATCTAATGAATATGGGAATCCCTCACCATTAATATAATTGTTAAAGTAATAATGAAGTGTATATAACTGCCAAAATTTAAGATTACAGTATTAGAACTTCTGTAATATATATTTGCATTTTATAAATTGTTTTCGCAATTTGTATTTTCATGAAAACAATATACAGTATTCAACTCCGGCCCCTGTAATTTTCAGGCTGTTTTCCCATTGCCACAGTCTGCTAAACCTCTATTCATTTTAAACAATACATGACTATGAAATGTACACAACTGCTGGAACTGTAATAAGATAGTAAAACAGAGCTGTGTAAAGCAGAGACTGTGGTGAGAGAGGCACCATGAAGGCAGGGTAGCTGATTTCATTTTTAAGTAGGCAAAGGGCATTTCTCAGACACCAGACCAGATAAGAAACACATGATCAGTAAGAGCAGAGTGGCAAACCCTGGAACTGATAATAAGGTCTGAAAGTCCCAGATGTCAGAGAGCTCTTTTAGTCCTCTTGTCTTTTCTAAATCCATTAGAGTTACAAAAATTGCCTAAAAAGGGAATTACATTTCAGTTTCTGTAATTCATTTTCAAAAACAGCAAAAGAATATATTTGCTCCATAAAAATTGTATTAGTTGGCATTCGCTAGTGCCAACTCTGGTCTGCTAGCTATCCCAATCATCTTCCATGACTCTTCATGTTTTTATTTTAGGAGAATTCCAAAATCTGCTTGAAGGAGCTATGCTTAAAGATTTATCTCAAAAACATCATTATTTTTTTTTTCATGCTGTTATAAAGGAGACTAAAGATTCATGAAATACTACTACATCTTTGAACTGGTTAGAGAAGTTGTTAACGCAAGTCAAAAGCTTAATTAGAGAAGGAAAATTTGCCCCATATTTGCTGATCGTATTGCAAAGTCTGGCTTGGTGTGAGACTGTAGGATATTGATGTAAAACCATTCTTATTAATATAAACCTTTCTTATTTATTGGGCTTCCCTTGTGGCTCAGCTGGGAAAGAATTCACCTGCAATGCAGAAGACCTGGGTTTGATCCCTGGTTGGGAAGATCCCCTGGAGAAGGGAGAGGCTACCCACTCCAGTTTTCTGGGCTGGAGAATTCTTCCATGGACTATATAATCCATGCGGTTGCAAAGAGTCGAATATGACTAATGACTTTCACTTTCTTATTTATTAGACATAGTCAAAGAAGTTGGATTAAAATGACAGATTTCTTCCTATGAGATCCTTGTCCAAAAAGACCTTCAACTTATCCATAGAGAAGGTTCATTCAGTCATTGTATTGAGGGCCTGCCAGCCCTCAATACAAAGGGTGGTGCTTTTATACTCCTCTTGTTTGCCCAAGTACATTCATCTTCTCTACACTTTGGTGACAAGGAATTTGTCAATGTCAAGGAAAATACTCAGTGCGAGGAGTCTGTGCACTGACTTTGTTTAGATCTGGTAGCATCCAGATCCAGGCAGATAACCTAACACCTGGTCAAAAAGCTTGTCGGATTACCATTTTTTGCTTTTGGAATGTTTAAAACGTTTTCCATAATAAATAATGATTCTTAAAGATTATGGAAATGTAATGACAAGCATTTATGTAGCATTCTACACATAACTCCTTGGATATTTTCACTGCAGTCAGTTGAGTTATACCAGCTTTTGCATTCTTACCTGCGTGCTGAGAAATAAACTGAGGGTTCCGACACTCTCAGAGGAAGGAAATGAGTTTTCCGAGATTGCATGTGTAGTAAGTGATAGATCGAAGACTCAAAACTGGGAGCTCTGGGTCAAAAGTCTGTGCTCACTATTGCCCATACTATTGCCTTTCCTTCCCAATACAATAAGCAAAGAAACAGTACATCAACAACTTAAGATTTAGCTTATTTTATCAAGAAGCAGAAAGTACAGTACAAGTCTTAGAAGACTGACTAAGACCTTTCAAGATGTAAAGATTGAATGGCCTAGACTCACTTCAGTATGTCTGAATGTATTCTGGGTCTTCTTTGGAAGTGATATTTTGATTGTGAGGGCAAGGAATAGTCTACCCTTGTTTTAAAAAGTCTTCAGAGGTTTGTGATAAATTTTGTGCCACAGGCACATTCAATTGGCAGGCCAACAATCGATGTGGTTTTCATTACACCAAATTAAAAGTGGAAATCCCTTAAAAGTAAATATGTTAATTCAGAATAAGTAGATTGGTTTTATATATGTATATCAACTATTCATTGATTGTTTTCACTTAACCAGGTCCATGTCATAACTGAACATGCATATGATATTGAAGAAGTCATTGATTTCCTGAATGGAAGTCTTTCATAGACCTGAGTTTAAAACTGCAATTGCCCATTCTTGAGTTATCTAAGGAGCCATTTTACCAGGGCAGTACATGTTCTTCCAAAATAAGTGGTGGAACTAAAAGCATGATCTCCTCGTTAGAAAAAGGGTAAGGCAGGCAGTTGCCTGTACAGACTCCCTTAGTTTCTCTGAGTGACCTTGTCTTACTGAAAAATAAGATTGTAGCACATACTATATAGAATCAAAACTTCTCTCAGACCATTTCCTTCTTCAGCTTCAAGTATTAAATATACGAATAATTTCAAAGAAGTCACCATGTGCATTTATATTTTCAGATGCCCTCTCTATTGAATGGCTTTTATGCTAAGGACCTACCCAGACAAACAAATGGAGCTCAGAGTTTAGAATTCTGACTGTGACAATACGTGTGATTTAGCTTGCTGCAAGTTAAAAAGACAAGTCTTAATTAAGATAAAAATAGTAAAGTGCCTAAATATTGAACACATGTATAAGAATATATTGAATCAATACATGGTTTTGAAATGTGGATAAATGTTTAAAATCTTTCCAGTTAAAGCCTGCAAAAGATACAACCTATAAATACAACTGTTGGAACTGGCTTTATTTTTGTTACTATGAATATGATGTATTTGATGTGCTGCTAATAGTTTATTCTGCCAACTGCATTCACTTGGTGAACCGTATCAAATGGTGGGCAGTACCGTAGGTGCTGCTCACCCCACTGCTGGGTGGGGAGGGGTGGTACAGATCAGAAAGGAGGCTGGCTTGCTTTTCCTCCTCTTTTTCCTTCCTTTTTTTGTTTCCTCTGTGTTCTCTTCTTCCTTATCTTCTTTATTTTTTTCTTTAAAAAATCATTTATTGAACCCTTTGCATGATTTATGTACTTTCCAGAACTTGGGGATAAAATGGCGAGTAAGATACCTATATTCTGCCTTTTTAGAACTTTCAGACAATGAAAAAATCAAACTTGTAAACTGGCAATTAGAGTTCAATGTAATAGATTCTCTGTTGGGAAGTAAGTGATTCTGTGGGGTCTCCTAACCAAAACATTGAAGGAAGGAGAGGCCTCCTCAAAGAGGATCTCAACAGAGGACTAATTCATCATTTATTCCTCTTCTTTAGGAGTTTCTCACTTTATGCAAAATTAAGATGTTGCTCAAATCTTTTCAACCTTCAGTTTTCTTTTTCATTGTATCCTTGAGCATGCCTTAGACTTTAGTCCATCTTTACTAATCAGTCTCCACCTCTGATCTTAATTCTCACCCTCCATTTGTAGTATTTATTTCTGCCTATTTTGTAATATTATAGTTTATTGTTTCTATGCCTTTTTCCAGCCAAGAAGGCAAGAGTTGATTCTTATCTTCCTTCTGAATCCTCCACTTAATGAATTATATGCCCTGTAATAACCCAGAGTGTGTCGTGTCTAGAATAGACATCTCTGATGGAACTGAAGTAATTTATGCATTTAAAAAATTCATTTACTTAAAGAATTGATGAATTATCTACTGTGAGCAGGAAAAAGAGAACAAAAGTGAACACCCATCATGAATAAACACTTCTAGTAGTAGAGATCAGATATATTTCCAAATAGGCTCAGTTAAAAGAGTTAGCTTAGGCATCAATTCTTCTGTTCAGCGAGTGTTTATGAATGCCTACGATGTGCCAATCCTGTTGTCATAGAGCTTACATTTTAAGTGGGGGATATTGACAAGCAAAGAAATAAGTGAATGTGATTTCAGATAATGTTAAAAATGCTGATAAACAATAAAATCAAGTAATGGAGTAGAAGATACATGAAAGGATTCTGAAAGATCGAGGCATCAGGGAAGGCCTCTATGAATAGGTGTCATTTGACAGGAGATGAGCATCGTGAAGACAGAGCCAGTCATGGGATGATCAGAGACGGGAACCTAAGTGAAGGCGACAGACAGCAAGTACGAGAAATGCACTTGACCTCTTTGAGGAAAGTAAGAAAATATAGTTAGGCTGATGATCAGTATCCAGGGAAGGAGTGGTTTGAAAGTTAAGTTGAAGCAGAAGGAAGGGGTCAGATCATTATCATATCTTATAGGTCATTGTAGGGGCCTCAGTTTTATTTTAAATGTAATGAGTATATGGCTGTGGTCTTTTCCTTCCTGTCCCAAGGAATCTTCATTTGCTCCAGAAAAGTGTCTGGGTCCGACTTAGAGACAGTATGACCCACGGAGACCAAGTTCCTATAGTTCTCTAACATTACCTCCAAACTATTATATATAGAATGGATGAACAACAAGGTTGTGTATCTCTCAGGAAACTATATTCAGTATTCTGTGATAAATCAAAATGGAAAAGAATCTGAAGGGAAATGTGTATGTGTGTGTGTATATATATATATATGACTGAATCACTTTGCTGTGCAGCAATTAACACAACATTGTAAATCAGCTATACTTCAATAAAAAGAAAATAACTTGCCACAAAGACAGCCACAAAAATAAATGTCATGAGAAATCACTAAAAGAACTTTAAACACATGAGCAGCAAGATATGATTGACACATTAAAGAGAAAGCGCCACATTCTCTGTGATAAAAATGAGTTTTAGGGAGAGGAAGATGGAGGCAGGGAGCCCTGGTTGGAGGCTGTTACATGGCCCATGAAAATGATGATAGTGCTTTCAACAGAAAAAGATGGGAGAGAAAACAGGGAAATAGAAAAACTGGAGATGTACCAGGGAGGTAGATTTCTCAGGAATTCCTGATGGACTAAGTAACAAAAAGTAAAGAATAGATGAATTCAGCAATGGCTCTTGATGTCATTAGTATTCAGAATAGGAGGGAGCTCTGGACACTGTGGGGTAGAGGCAAAACTGGGTTCCCCAGTGTAACAGTGCATGGTGTGAAACCTTAGAGATCTTAGGATGAGCCTTTTCACTGTGTTTGCACACCTTCGAGAAATCTCTCTTTACCCTCGCTAAAGCCATGGAGAATACTTAGAGTCTTTGTTTTTGTCAACTTAGTACTGTAAGACAACTCATAATTAACTTATTTAGTGTAATTTGTGCCATAAAGTAGCTCTTTCAAAATATAGATCCCTTGATGGAGAATATTTAAATATTGATATCCTTGGTGGCAAAAAGTTTAGAACACTTCTATTTAGATTTTTGGATATTTATGTAATTGCAACCCCAGGACCCACCAGGAATTTTCCAGGCAAGAATACTGGAGAGGGTTGTTGTTTCCTGTTCCAGAGGATCTTCCTGGCCAAGGGATTGGACCCATGTCTATTACATACTCTTGAGGGACAGGTGGATTCCTTACCTACTGTTCCACCTGGGAACCCACCTCACCTGATTTGCTTTCTAGTAACTCTTACTCTGTTAGCCTTTGTGTAAAGTAGCAAGGAACTCCAGTGACTCTAAATTAGCCATGTGTGGAGTTTTCTCAGAAGTGCAAAACTTTTATAAGATAATATATTATCGTCCACATTCCAGTTTTCAATATTAAATCTAAAAGTTTCTTTTAAAAATGGCCCTTTAAAAAGTACAAATGACCCTTTACCAGAGAATCAATATTAATTCTATGCAGCATATTGAAATGTGTGTTTCCTCTCATCAAAATTAGTGTACCACTTCTAAAGTCTCACATATACATATATATAAGTATATATTTAATATAAATATATTTTCAGTGGTGTGAGAATTACTAGGGGAGTGAATAGAACAACACTGTGGTCTGAACTGGTAATGAAGATTGACACTGAACTCTAGTGCACTGGCAGCTCTGTCATGAATTTACTGTTTGATTCTATTCAAGTCATCTGAATTCTCTTTCTTTAATTTCACACCTGGAAAATGGTGCAGCAAGAAAGTCCTGATGAAATAGGACAAATATTAGATCACATAAAACAGATAAAAAGGGAAATGAACAACCTTGAGTGCTAAATTAGAACTTTATATTAAAGAGTAAGCAGTGAACTGTACGCAAAGCCTTGTATTTTCTTTAAACATATTTCTCAGTGATTGTATTGATTTTTTAAATATTTGTTTTATATTTGTTGACTGCTGACTATGTGTCAGGTGTTGGTATGAAAATTATTTTATTAAAATTTTATGTAAAGAACACTCAGTTTTGCTGGGGGAATGTTCTTTACTGCTAAAAGTGATAATTTTATCCACATCCATTGACTATTTACTTTGTCTTGGTCTTCTGCTATATTTTTTATGTACTATTTGAGTGATCCAGAAACTTTTAATATAAGTATATATGTATATGTGAGTAGCTGTGAGGTCAGTAGCTTTTAGAATTTTTATACAGCTAAGAAAATAATTTTTATTATTCTTTAAAAGAAGCAAAAGAAATCATTATTAATGTATACGCAATGTTAGAATATAGGAAGCTATAGTGCATTTGAAGTAGATTTCTTTTCATACAGAGAGAAAAAAAGACTTTTTTAAAACATTTGTTGGAAATGTGGGTTTTTTCTTGTTTGTTTGAAAAGGAAGAGTTCATGTTTGTGCAGACTGTCATTAATATGTGGTGATCTTGTGGGTGCATGGGGGGACCTTATTTAGAAAGTCTACAGTTTGATAATCATTTTTATTCGGTTTACTTGCATTCCTTTTAACACATACTTTGGAAGGAAATGGCAACCCACTCCAGTATTCTTGCCTGGAGAATCCCATGGACAGAGGAGCTTGATGGGCTACAGTCCACGGGTCGCAAAGAGTCGGACACGACTGAGAGACTTCAGTTTCACTTTCACTTTCCATCATGGAATGCATTTCATCTAATGTGAGTGATAGGAAATATAAACTGACAAAACTAGGAACTTGTTCATAAGGAAGCCAGGGCCTAGTAGATTATGGCCTTGGTCCTAGTACTGAATTCAGCGAGAAATGCGGATTCCATCAGTTCAGAGCATGACTACCTAATAGAGGGATTTTCATTTTAAGACTTGCTGCCTTTGTCAGAACTGATGCAATATTATACAAAACACTTTGCATTTATATGCTGCTTTACTTTTTAAAAGCAATATTTCATATCACAAACATATATTGTGATCCTACAGTAATTGGGTTATAAAGAAAAAAGGCACAACACCTATGCACTGAAAGAATGAATAATATGGTGAGAAATAGGCATATATAATTAGGTTAAATTACAATAACCCATTATGTATTTTAGTAAATAATTCTGAATAGGGAAGAGGAAGAGGAAATATGCTAATATTTTTATCCTGTTTGAGCCCTCTGGTAACTCCTTGTGATTAGTAAGGAAAGCTGTCTGCATCTGACCAATGGGGAAACACCTTAACTTCTCTGGTGGGTGAAGGGCTTTGCCTGAGTTCAGCAAGGCACTTGTTAGTTTAGTTGGAGTCTTCTGATTCCTCAGCTGGTGCTCCTTGTACGGCATAGTATTCTGGCATAAGATTGCACTGCTTCTTTCACTAATATGTGGTTGGTGCAAAGAAGATGTTAGCTGACAAAAGTTGGCGTGCTAGGAGCTTCCTCTGATGTGAATTCAAATCACATTTTGGAAGGCACTATTCAGGCAGTCTCCAAATAAGGCATCCTTGGGTTTTTGCCTTTTTTATTAGAAAGGGACAGTGGTTTTCTGTACGGAAACTTAATGAGGTTTTATTCATATTTAAATATTTGAACAATTGTATTTGCTTATATGGTAAAAGCAAATCTGAGGCATGTGGCTTTTTGGCCAAAACACAGAATAACAACAACAACAAAAAAATCCTGGTTCAGTCAGACCATAGTTAGATTCAGTAAAGAAGATAACTGGCAAGGCTAGTTTCTGCTTTTCTAAAAAAAACCAGCCGATTTTGATAATTTTCTAATTTTTGTAATAATTCTTATTGCCTCACAAAGTTGAAAATGTGTTTTCTCATTTAGTATTCTTAAAAGAGCATTTAGGATTAGGTTCCCACCTCCTGAAACAGCAGAATGAGTATGAATGAACTTAAATTACACAGTGATAACTATTATATGAACCATGTTGGAAACCTCTGGGTACTGGCAGCCCATACAACCCAAATTATGGAGAATAAAGATTTATTGCTAAGCTACTCTCTGGTAAACTTTGAGAGTGTGAAAAGGAAGCCAATTGTTTTAGTCTTTTCTATATTGATTATGTTGGAGGTCTAATTGAATCAGATAGACATAATATATACATAAGGAGCTCAACTACTGGGCTAATGCAGTTGGACTTTGTTGCAAACTCTGATCTAATTAAGGATTTGTTAACTTCTGTATAATACAACTGCTATTATCAAGGACTTTTAACTAAGTATTAAAAATCACGCTCAGCTGCAACTTGCCATTCGTGGTCTCAGCTAGGAAGCAGTTTCCTTTTTACAATTTTTTTTTTAAGTCTTTCTCTGTAAGCTTTGTAAGTACTTTTCCTTTGATAAAAAGTTTCAGGCATGTGTCTCACTTACGAAGTGGAAAATTCCTGATACATGAGAAGTAAAAGAGGAAATAGTTCATTTCTACTTTTAATGTCCTTTCTCATGAAGTAGAAGATTCCTTTGTTAAAAGAGGAACTCATCCTTGTTCTCAGAGGCTAAATAATAGGTGTATAAGGAAGACATTGAAAACCTACCCATTTATTTCTTAATTCCACCTAAATGGTATCTGTTTTTGTTGCATATTCTCCTACACATTTCCGTGTATTTGTACAAACACATCTTTTATTCCACCACATTTTTGAGAGTCAGCTTTATAGTTATATCTTCTAAATTGCATTCCAGTAGTGGAGTTGGATTTTTTTTTTTTTTTTTTCCCGTGAAGACTGATAGATGGGTCAATGAGCAGTGCTCATTCTTCTAGCCTTTCCTTTCAGAGATTACCTCCATATATATACATCATGAATTTAGTGTCAAGTAATAAAAATAATGGCCTGCCATCCTGTAGTATTTACCCTCAAATAACTTCCATCAAATCCACTCACATTCACACCACTTCTTTGTGTCCTGACAGAAGAAATCCTGAAGGCCGGTGTGGGTCCATGGTGAAGGCACAGTAACCCTTCACCAACGAACTGACTGTGAATCCTCCATTCTCTTGTAGAGGAAAACAGCTGAGACTCACTGCTCCCTTCATTTTAGCTTCAGTGGTTTCTCCTGAACCCATATTTCCCCAAATAACACTCATTGAATGTTTTGATGACTAGATGGAAATATTTTCTAGATTCTCCTCCCTACTCTTGGTAGGAAAATGTAGGTGTTACAGAATCCGGTGAGCACAGCTAGAACACAGTTTTTGCTGAAGGAGACACATGTTGGATGAACCTATCATTTCAGATTTTTCAACATTTAAATTAGTGACGCTGGAATAAATAGCAAGAGAAATAATGATACTGACCTCAACAAATAAATGGTAATTGCTTTGGTCTTCATGATTCATTCCTTTTATGGTTAATTTGTTGTATTTTTTTTTTTTTTTATTGCTGCATGAGAAACATCTTATCCTTATTCCTACACATGAACATTGAAAGACTCAGAAGTAGTTTCATATATTCATGATTCTCACAGTGAAATATGTTCAATAATATGTCAAAATTCTTAAGCTTTGGACAAACAACTTTGGAATTAGGATATTGGGTAGCAAATTAAAGCCCCAGTGGATCAATTCCTTTCTTACCTTTTTGATAGCCTTTCACTGCTAGTTAACTTAGAATAGATGAGAAAACCTAAAAGAGGAAGTTGTGTGGGGTCCATCTGGCTGAAACAGTCAGCAGATATCATTAAGTTTTATTGAAGTAGTTTATTTAGCTAGGGGAATCCAGCTGTTTTTCTCCCACCTTTGTTCCTCATTTGTTTCCGATGTTCAAATATGTGTTGAATAGGTGAAACCTCTATTTTCACACTTATTGAATCATCTCAGAAATTTTCAACTTTACTAATGATGAGACAGGCTTTTGGCCTAAACAACTTGACTACATTTAGACATATTTGGAATAAGCGCTAGTAACTTAATCAGTAGATGACTAGGAAATATCTGTTTGTGTGACCACATAAAGAACTTTCCAAACTACTCAATACGCAACTGACTGAATACTTAATGGAGCCTTTTCAAGCTGGGGGTTGGGGGAATGGGTAAAGTAAGGGAAAGGGGTTAAGAGATATAAGCTTCTAGTTATAAAATAAATATACAGCATAGGGAACATAGTCAATGGTATTGTAATAACTTTATATGGTAACTAGACTTTTCCTAATAATCATTTTGTAATGTATAAAAACATCGGGAGAATCATGGTGTTAGGACTCCATGCTTTCACTGTAACACCTCAGGTTCAATCCCTGATCATGGAACTAGGCTCCTGAAAGCTGTGCAGAGCAAATAGATAACACTGAATTACTATGTTGTGTACCTGAAGCTAATATAATACTGGAAGTCAATTATACATCGATAGTTTTTAAAAGAAATGATTTAATGAGTCAGGGCATTACCTCAACTGGTCCTTCTTTATCCTTCAGTTCAGTTCAGTCGCCCAGTCGTGTCCAACTCTTTGCAACCCCATGAATCGCAGCACGCCAGGCCTCCCTGTCCATCACCAACTCCCGGAATTCACTCAAACCCATGTCCATTGAGTCAGTGATGCCATTCAGCCATCTCATCCTCTGTCGTCCCCTTCTCCTTCTGCCCCCAATCCCTCCCAGCATCAGAGTCTTTTCCAATGAGTCAACTCTTCGCATGAGGTGGCCAAAGTACTGGAGTTTCAGCTTTAGCATCATTCCCTCCAAAGAAATTCCGGGGCTGATCTCCTTCAGAATGGATTGGCTGGTTCTCTTTGCAGTTCAAGGGACTCTCAACAGTCTTCTCCAACACCACAGTTCAAAAGCATCAATTCTTTGGAGCTCAGCTTTCTTCACAGTCCAACTCTCACATCCATACATGACCACAGGAAAAACCATAGCCTTGACTAGACAGACCTTAGTCGACAAAGTAATGTCTCTGCTTTTGAATATGCTATCTAGGTTGGTCATAACTTTTCTTCCAAGGAGTAAGTGTCTTTTAATCTCATGGCTGCAATCACCATCTGCAGTGATTTTGGAGATCCCCAAAATAAAGCTGACACTGTTTCCACTGTTTCCCCATCTATTTCCCATGAAGTGATGGAACTAATGCCATGATCTTCGTTTTCTGAATGTTGAGCTTTAAGCCAACTTTTTCACTCTCCACTTTCACTTTCATCAAGAGGCTTTTTAGTTCCTCTTCACTTTCTGCCATAAGGGTGGTGTCATGAGGTGGCCAAAGTACTGGAGTTTCAGCTTTAGCATCATTCCCTCCAAAGAAATTCCGGGGCTGATCTCCTTCAGAATGGATTGGCTGGTTCTCTTTGCAGTTCAAGGGACTCTCAACAGTCTTCTCCAACACCACAGTTCAAAAGCATCAATTCTTTGGAGCTCAGCTTTCTTCACAGTCCAACTCTCACATCCATACATGACCACAGGAAAAACCATAGCCTTGACTAGACAGACCTTAGTCGACAAAGTAATGTCTCTGCTTTTGAATATGCTATCTAGGTTGGTCATAACTTTTCTTCCAAGGAGTAAGTGTCTTTTAATCTCATGGCTGCAATCACCATCTGCAGTGATTTTGGAGATCCCCAAAATAAAGTCTGACACTGTTTCCACTGTTTCCCCATCTATTTCCCATGAAGTGATGGAACTAATGCCATGATCTTTGTTTTCTGAATGTTGAGCTTTAAGCCAACTTTTTCACTCTCCACTTTCACTTTCATCAAGAGGCTTTTTATCCTTAGTGTTGATGAATATGAATTTTATAGAAGTGTCTAACTACATGCTGCATATCAACTAAATTCTCTACAATCTTTTATTAGTTGCTCAACTAAAAGCTTAATTTAAATAGATTTGATGTTTGTGATACATGTTGGTTGAGCTACTTAGGAGCCTGAGTTGTTCATAGGTTTAAATAAAACTTCCTTATGGTCAAATGTTAATGTAATATAGATACAAACAAAGACAGTGTGGTAATGGACATGGGAGGAAAGAAATCCATGTAGGATACTATGTTCTTCCTCTTTGAAATACATGTTGCTCTAAATAGACACTCCCCAAATTCTTTAACATGTTCAGATTTGAGTATGGATTAATCTTATATTGACAAATTTTAACAAAAAGTTGAAAATTAATTATATGCATCTTTTCTTTCCTTACTTTGTAGAGAAGGACATACTGAAAGAGTGTTATCAAGACATTGCTTTTTACATACATTCATTAGTAATTCAAAGATTTAGTAGCTATGGTGATGTTAGCGTAATTAGCAGGAAAAAAAAATGGAAGAAATGCATGTTGCTATAGCAATATGTTCATCATGAATGATCTACAGCATAAACACCCAGATTAATTTACAAGATGCCAGGTAGAAAGCTGCATGGCTGACTAGGCTACTCTCAGATGCCACAGTATTTGTTTTTATTAAGTATAAACATTACAGTGGAGCTTTCAAGGTATGTGTGCTTGTCACTGTCAATCACACAGGGGTTGCATTCCCAAAGAGTTTTCAATTCACTTTAAATTTTTAACAGATGAAGAGAAACATATTTTTTTCAGAGAATTAAAAAATATATATACCCGCACAGATGACATTTTGACACTGAAACAAGCTAACAGTCTCCTTGTTCATGGGCAGAGTATGGTTCCGTTTCATCTGATCACTTGCTTTTGATACCAGAGGTATGTGAGTTTTAATGTGCAAGCGGATTTAAAAATACCAACATTGGAAGCCATGGTGTCAGGAAACCTCTTAAGAAAGCACTTGTGGATGTGAGCATAAGCCGGATGACATTTTAGCCCACCATAGTTTAGGGTTATTACTAGAAACTCAAGACAAAAAAGGCATCCTTACCTCATTGGGCAAGGAAATGTGATATGTGGGTGTATATATAGGTGTGTGTTTATGAGCAAGTCTGAAAGATACAGTTGCCAACTGGATGCTTGTTGCCAATGGTATTTTGGGGCCTGGAGCCAGACACATGGGACGGTACTAGGGACTCACATTCCTCGGCTTGGCCAGTGGGGTGACCCTCCAGCATTGGCACAAAGATAGATCATGTTCATGATCTGACTTTCTCATTCTCCATTGCCTGAATAGGCCAACTTCAGTGTTGGCTAAATGCTGGGACTTAGAATGGGGTAGAAGGTTAAAAGCTCAGAAATTTGAGAGGCAGTGAAGTTTAGATGATCCTACCAGTATTCCCTTCCCACTGATACTTTATGGCTCAAAGGGTCATTGAGAGGTTTATATGACTTACGTGAATTGTGGTAGTTAACAACATTTTCATGAATTTATTCATCATGTAAAAATAGCAGTAAGTGCTCTCAGGAAGTTGGTCATTGCATTTTATTCAAAGTATTGTATGATAAGACTCAAGAAATGGAGAAGGCGTGTGCCGTAGTGGCCACTGGGGACAGGAGTCAAGTCCACATATACTTCTAGATCACTTGATACAAGTAAGACAAAGTCATTGCCCTTGGGCAACATATAACTTATAAGGATGCCCAGTACAGAATTCTTGATAGAATGCCAACATGTTGAAGACAGGACCTTCAAGGACATCAGGAGGAGTGGAGAGTTGTGGCTGTAATTTTTTCCCCCCCCAGTCTGGAGAAGGATTGGGTCTCTGGGACTAACTCCCGACATCTGGTTAAACCATGCATGTTATGAGATTTGGCCAAGAGAATTTTTAAACTTGAAGCCAGGCCTGGCATTCACTAGTACTATCCCTATGGGATTTAGCCTGGAGGCTAGAGGTTGCCAAACCCAAGTTTGGACCCTACATTACTTAGGTTGGATAGACAGTCACTATGTAGAGGAAATGAACAATAAACATTATGTCCTTTGGGGTTCCACAAAGGAAAACAATAAACCTGCCTCAGTCTTGGTTCCAATAAAGGATGGGTTGCTTCAGGCTACTGCCCAAATAAAGGCTGTTGCAGGCAGTCAGCCCTAGAAAAGAACAAGTAACTTTCTTTTCTTGCCCCACCCTGTTAGGGAGTCAGTTGCTGGCCACCAGTGAAGTTGGTGCTAATCTAATCAGGATGTTTTGCTTTAACTTCTGGTGTGGCTTTTTGTCTGAGTTGAGGAGGAAAAAAGGATTTTTTAAAATGCTCCATTTCAGAGTTGTTTATATTAAGTGTCTCCATTATTTTCCCAGTACAAATTCTGCATCAGTAAAACTGGTTAGGCATTTAGACTTTTAATCAGATTACTTAAGGTATATCGTACAGTGCTGTTTTGCTTGGTTCAGCATAATTTTCTTAAAAAATCCCCACACAATAGGAATGGTCAGACATAACTGAATCTGTCAAGTAATAGGGAAATTCAGGACTGGATTTTATTGTATGTGTTCCTAAGATGTCATAACAATATAATAAAATACAGTCTTCAGGTACAGCACTTTATATCACTCAGGTGAGAAGATAATGTAAATGTCCTGATACAGGAAGGAACTTGGATGAACCTGATTATCTATTTGACTGAACCATATTACAAGCTCATCTAGAGCACAGTCTGGTCTGATGGGCACTTACTTTGCACTTTTTCCCTTGTATCAGGTATCTTGCCTGGAACATATCTTAGAATGTAGCTATTGGTAGATAGGTATTAATGAAGGGCAAAAACTGTTATACAAGGGCCTGGGGAACAGCAATATTTAAGTTCTGCAGTGAGGAAAAAGAGGCAATTAAAGAGAATGAAAGCATACAGGGAACTGGGAGGAAAATCATAAAAGTACACGCCATGGAAACCACGGAAAGGATGCATTGAGAAGAAAGGTGTGGTTGAGAACGCTGCAGAAGTCCCTGGAGCAGATACTTTTTCTGCAGTTGTCCCAGCTATCACTTCATCTTGACAGGCTGATGTTTAGACAGTGGTATCATTGGGGGCATTCTGAAAATGCACCGGAGACTGAAATCCCTGTAGTTTTGTATAATTGAAAATGCTCTGCAGATACGTTTAACAACGTAGACACTAGACTACTGTGTCAAGATGACTATTAAACACCAATCTGCAGCTATATATATGACACTGAACATTGGTAACATTTTGATGGTTTTTGTAATCAATTCACATTCAATATAATGCAATACACAATATATGTGAAATAGTCTTTCTTTTCATAATGGCATCCAGCTAAGCTCATGATATTCAGCTCTCTTTAAGAAAGTGTATGGCTTAACTAAGAGAAGATACTTTAATGGATTTCAGTGAAAACAAAGCAGATGCTATTAAATTCCAAAGTAAAATAAATCACATTTTAAACTATGTTACATCCTTTACACAATACAAAATGTGTAATCTTCATCAATAGCAAAGGAAATATTAAAATTTAGTTAAGCAAGACTTTTTGCTACTTTCTTTGGTTGAAAAAATTAATATTTTGAAAAGTTAACGTATGTTTTCAATTTCTAAGGCAATGCATTTAATTTCAAACCAATTATAGTTTTGTTATAATAACCAATAGTGAGATTAACCTGGATAATTATATTTCCAATAGAAACCTACAAGTTGATTAAATCTACCAAAAAAAGAAAAAAAGTAAAAACAACAGAAAAGAGTAGAAAAGTTACCTTCCTATTCCCTGCATTAGGAACATGTATTAGAGCATTCTTTAAAACAGAGATTGTTAATTGATTTATTCCTAACTAGTCAGGGATAGTATTTAGGAAGAAATAAGAGACTTTATCCAAATTTACAGAATTCTTTGGTTGATGTTCTAACATATATTTTCAAGAAAGATGTAATTATACATCTAAGTGCCTGTTGTCTGCAGATTTCAGGTAGTAACCTACAAATTACTGAATAGTGTGATTCTGCAAAAACAGGCAGGAAATAAAGCAGTTACTTCTTAAGCCTGGACATTGCTTATAGAAGTCAGTCTTGCCCACTTGCTAACCTAGTAATGTGTGTAAACAATGATTTTGCTTTGCATGTTAATGGTCATTGCATATATTCTCTAAATTCAATTATGTAGCAGACATGAGTTTTCAATAGAACTGATATGATTTCCAACTCCATAGCTGGGACCAGGTAAGTCTAAATTTAGGATAATTCTGTCTCTTTTGACATAGTGATTGCTTCTGGAAACCTTCGCCTAAGTAATTAGCAAATGACTTTCTTACTGCCACGAATACTGATCCAGGGTGGGCAGAGACCTAAAGGCAGTCTAAGGATAACAAAGCTCAGGTTGGAAGAGATACTGACTCTCCCTCCTGTGTGTGAACCAGAAAGTGTGAGGCTCAGGCAGGATTGGCAGTCCTCTCCGCGCCACGTGGAGGGCCAACCTAGCAAAAAAACTGCCAGGTGGAGGTGAACCGTGCAAGAGAATCTAGATAATCAGGTGACTCTTCCAACCTCTGCACAGTTTACTGGTATGAGATTGTTGTTTATTGGACTGTTTTGAGCTGGGTGTCTTATCACTTGCAGCTGAACGCTCCTCTGAAGTTATTGAATTATCTCTGATTCCATTTTTTTTTTCTCTCTCAGCCTCCTCAACAATTCAGGTGTCGAAGGCTTCTGCTTATTTTTCCTCGATTGTTCCTGGTTTTGTCCCCTTGTCTCGGTTCCTTCAGGCTTGCTTTGGGTCCTTCTGTTTTCCTATCTATGTTGCTGCACTGACTTGCTAATATGTGTCTCTTATTTGAATATACTTAATACAGTTTTTCAAAGGTTCCTCATTGCTTCCAGGTTAATGATCAAATTCCTCAGAAGTTGTCAGGAAACCTTGTCTCTCTTCTACTTTAAAAATTTTATCTTGAAATCTAACATAAACTGCTTTGATTGTCCGAATGTAATACGTGTTTTATTCTCTTTAGGCCTTTGCCTGTTTATCTTCTGAGATACTCTGACTGATTTTGATCAAACAACTCAGCTTAAAATACCACCTCTTTGGTAAAGTGTTTCTTAATTGCTTTTTTTTTTTTTTTAAACTTCCTGCATGGCAAATTGCTCATTCAGTGTTCTTATGGCACTTTATACACATATACATATCAACACTTCCCACATTGTGTTGTAATGATTTGTTTATAGTTTGATCTCCCTTATGGACTGTGACTCATTGAAGGCCAGGTCTGGACCAAGACACTGTTTTCCTAACTCAGCTTAACACACTTAATACATATTTGCTGCTGATGCAATTAAAGGCCTGAAGTAGTCTTTATGGTTATTATTTCAAAACAAGCTGTCAGAATACACATCTCCAGGAATTGTCCTAAAAATGAAACAGTTCAGAAGGACATGGCACCTTGTGTCTTGTATTTTATAGATTATTCTTCCTGCACTTTAGAACAACTGTAGGCAGAACGGTTGCTTATTAGGTCTCTTAAAGACTCATTTTAAGAATTATAATTTTTTTTTTTCTCCAGAAAGACTTCTTGTAGTTTAGACTGAAGCTGAGACAAAAGACAAGAGGAGCTCTAAGGTCTGCTTGTCTGTATTTGCTTTGTCTAAAAAAAATAGCTCTGGACTTTTGTTATGGGAGGTTTTCATGTGATTGGAGAGGAAAGAGTTTAACCTGCTGCTTTGTTTGAACAGTGATGGCAAAAACTAAAAATAACGCAAGATTCCAAATGTGTGTATGGAAATTAAAACACAATTTTGGGCAATTGCTGTAAAAACTTCCACTCTCTTTATACACCTTAGACTTAGCCGGAGCCAGATCTGCCCGCAAAGGAGACGTTTAACTGATAGGTTCTTTTTATGAAAGGCCTTTTCCAGGGGCCACATCTTGGGGGGTTTGAGGAAGGGAAGTGTGTGGTTCTGTCTAAATTTCATCCAGGACTTCTCTCCCCATCTGACCCTGGAAATTGCTGCAATTTTAGCTTCCTGTGGTAGGCAGTAAAAAAAAAAAAAAAAACTAAATCAGAAATGGTTGAAAGACACTTAACCAAGTACAGGGAGTTTCTGAGATCCCTAGGCTAGAGCCAACTATGTATTCCTAAGCAACACAACATAATTTTAACTTACTCAGGGCATCAGCCATAGTAATTCAAACTTCTCTCTGGATGGGCCTTGAAAATAGCTTGTCATCAGGACCTACTGTTGGTGAGATAGGTTTTTATCAGTCATTTTTAAAAATGAGAGAAGAAAATGATGCTGATTTGTCGAGCACAATTCAAAGAACATCTCTCCTAAGGAGATGTGTGAAATAAGGGGTTGTAGAACAACAGTGTGAATGGGAAATACTGGGTAAGTGAAGTCCTTTGAATAGGTTGCCATAAAAAGAAAGGTCACAGTGTTTGAGCCGACTAAGTAGGCCCTAACTAAGAATACCACAGAACTGCTTGTCGGGCTAAGAAGGCTTTGATGGAAAATGACACGTGAGATTGACAGGGCATCTGAACCCTTGCAGCTGTTTCATTTCAGGCATTCTTCCCAGGATGGCTACTGTATGGATTTAAGAAGCTGCGGACAGCAGTCATTTAAGGAAATGGACACCAGGGCGAAATCATCTTAGAATGCAGCCTAGCGTAGAGGGTTAGTTTGGCCAGAATATGCATATCCCAGCCATTCACCAGCTTAGTAGTCTCTTATCCTCTCCACTGGTTTTCTTTAATACTCTTTACTGCTCTGGTTCACTCCTTACCTGCATTGAAAAGAAGTTTCCTAAGTACAGGTCGTTTAAATGTCTTACTTGCTGAAAGTCCCACAGTGATGGAAAGCATTACAACATATTACAAAAACCATATATGTTGGAATCAAAATGTTTTTAATCATGGCTTGGGTGTTTTCTGCCTTTGTGGCTGTGGGCAAATTCTCTTGTATGAGGTTCACATTCCTCATCTGTAAAATGAGAGTAAAAATAAGAATGTACAATTTAAAGAACTATTATAATACATACTTGATAATATATAAATAGCTAGGCACAGTTTGAATTTTTAATTTGACTAACAGGACAACTAGTATTATGTTGGCATAAAACATTATTTAACAGAACTTTTTATTCAAATGCAGTCTTATATTGCGATAGACATATATGTGTGTGTATATATGCATATGTGCATGTATATACATATATGTTCATGTATATACACGCACACATACACGCAAACATACATATATACATATGTGTACATATATACACATGTATAACAGTTTCAGTTCAGTTCAGTCGCGCAGTCGTGTCCAACTCTTTGCGACCCCATGAATTGCAGCACGCCAGGCCTCCCTGTCCATCACCAACTCCCGGAGTTCACTCAGACTCACGTCCATCGAGTCAGTGATGCCATCCAGCCATCTCATCCTCTGTCGTCCCCTTCTCCTCCTGCCCCCAATCCCTCCCAGCATCAGAGTCTTTTCCAATGAGTCAGCTCTTCGCATGAGGTGGCCAAAGTATTGGAGTTTCAGCTTTAGCATCATTCCTTCCAAAGAAATCCCAGGGCTGATCTCCTTCAGAAGGACTGGTTGGATCTCCTTTCAGTCCAAGGGACTCTCAAGATTCTTCTCCAACACCACAGTTCAAAAGCATCAATTCTTTGGAGCTCAGCCTTCTTCACAGTCCAACGCTCACATCCATACATGACCACAGGAAAAACCATAGCCTTGACTAGACGGACCTTAGTCAGCAAAGTAATGTCTCTGCTTTTGAATATGCTATCTAGGTTGGTCATAACTTTTCTTCCAAGGAGTAAGCGTCTTTTAATTTAATGGCTGCAGTCACCATCTGCTGTGATTTTGGAGCCCCCCCCAAAATAAAGTCTGACACTGTTTCCACTGTTTCTCCATCTATTTCCTATGAAGTGATGGGGCCAGATGCCATGATCTTCATTTTTTGAATGTTGAACATTAAGCCAACTTTTTCACTCTCGTCTTTCACTTTCATCAAGAGGCTCTTTAGTTCCTCTTCGCTTTCTGCCATAAGGGTGGTGTCATCTGCTTATCTGAGGTTATTGATATTTCTCCCAGCAATCTTGATTCCAGCTTGTGCTTCCTCCAGCCCAGCATTTCTCATAATGTACTCTGTATATAAGTTAAATAAACAGGGTGACAATATACAGTCTTGACGTACTCCTTTTCCTATTTGCAACCAGTCTGTTGTTCCATGTCCAGTTCTAACTGTTGCTCCCTGGTATAACAGTTTAGAGCAGTATATTACTACAAATATATTTTAAATTTCACATCAAATTATTTTTAAAGTAAGCAAGGATAAGAGTAAGGCATGATGAAAATAAAAATTGGATAAAAATTTCAATAATAACCAACAGTTGCTGGAGATGTGTGATTCAGTAGGGGTGAATTATCTCATTCAATCTTAAAAGACAGTTACTATTATCACCATTATTCCCATTCTACAGAAAAGGCATTGGGGCCAAGATAGGCTAATTTTCTCTAGAACCCACAGTGAAGTGGGGAGGTGAGATTCCAGCACAAGCAGTGTGCCACTAGAGCCTGTATCTTTGGGATGTCGTTGCCTCTGCAGCAAACTATATTTTGTTTTAGAATCAGAGTATTGGTAATCTTGAGACAGAGATAAGTAGTGACGTAAAACAAAAAATAAATAGTTGGCTTGAAATCTCTGAAGACTGTTAAACTATATTAATGTATACAATTAAAAGTGATGATTAGAGTATTTCCTTTTCAGAGTCAAACCAGTACAATTTCTAATAACTTTTTACCTCCCTTAAATGGTAAAAGTTAAATTTGCATGAAATGCTGTATGGGTTTCCTAGCCAATCATTTAACTAATTAGTTCATCCAAAAATGTTTTTTGAACATATGTTAGGTGGCATATCAATTTAAATATTGCTTGGTGAAAAATTATTATCAAATATAGCTTGAACTATAATGGTATTTTGAATGAAATTATTAAGTTGTTTGCTAACTATGTGCAAAAGCAAAGGTATAATTTTATTATTAACATTCCTTCTTAAACCTAGTAATGTGGTGAGTTAAGCTTCATTAGTTAGTTGAGCTCATTATAATTTGAGAGATGTTCAGCTATTGAGTTTTTAGATCAGGGATATTTAGGGGGTGATTTTATTTCATACAGTATTTTAAAAAACCTGTTCATGGGGTAGCCCAATAAACCTCTATGTTATACACTAAAGCTTAGAATTCAGTACTCAAATCATTACATATAACACAGGAAAGTTTGCCTTAATAAAATTAACAGTTTTTTTAACAAGATCACAATGTCTGCAAAATACTGGCAATTGGATAATGAAAATGAAAATAATGTGCATACTATATAAGCAAGTCATTGGAAGAGGGAATGCATCTGTTTATAAAGATAATGCAGCCGCTTTTTCCTTAGGTGTCTGCTGGCGCTGATGGATCAGGAGTGTCTGTCTTTCTATTTGTATACGGAGGTGTCTATCTATCTAACTATCTGTCTCTTATCTGAACTCAAGTTTTGCATCCATTAGCCCAAATTTTTGCTCTTGCCACTACTTTGAATTACTTTTTTATAGGCTTTTCTTGTTTTGTTATACATATTCATAAATTAGCTTTTGTTTCCCTTCATCCTCTCATTTTCAATTACCCCTCAATATATGTTATATAATTAATTCTCAAAATGGAATACCTACAAGAATCATCTGGGAAACTTGTAAAACAGGTTGATTTCCAGATCCCATCTGCTGGGGTTCTGACATGGCAGGATTGGGCTTGAATCCCCAAATCTGCATTTTCCAAATGTGCCCCATTAATTCTGATGGAGGTGGTCTTCTGAGCACACTTTTGGGAAATTCCTACTGGAGTGAACATGTGAAAATGGAATGAAAATGTAAGTTGACATATTGTGGACATGGATATGTTGAATTTCCAACACTAGCAAGTATTGAAAGACTGTAATTTCAAACTCATATGAGGATAAAATGAATGATTTCTTATATGGGGCAAATTGCCTTCAGTTTATGTACCTTGTAAAATAGAGAAGGCAGAAAAAAATGCTGCTATGATTATTCAAGATAGTTGCTATAAATTAGTTATAAATGTAAATGTTATATGTTTTAATCCAAAGAAACAAAATGATTGGATGGTGGCCTAGAAATTTTTCTCTCCTGCTTATTCCTGTCAATCTCTGCATGCAACCCCCCACCAAATATTATAAATAGTGAATAGAGGGCTATGACCCCAATAAAGGAAAAATAGATAAAGAAGAGAAGCACCTTATTATAATTCAATGGAGATTTCTAGATTCTGCATTGCATAAAGATTGATTCTCTGAGGTTTTCAAAATTGGTATAAATTTGGAATGTAATTTTCTTGGGATCAATTAGTTAAATATTATTTTTCCCTCTAGGATTTGAAATCCCCTCTTGTTTCTTTCCACAGATTTCTTTTTTTTTTTTTTTTTGGTAATTTTGAACATTTCCTATCTGATTTAAAATATATTGGTTAGGTGATATCAAACTAAGATTACTGAAAAATTTTGTGAAATATCTGTATTTCCAAGGGCCATTGGCATAAAGTGAAAATTGCTTAGTATCATCCTACTCTTTGCAACCCCATGGACTATAGAGCCATGGGATTCTCCAGGCAAGAATACTGGAGTGGATAGCCTTTCCCTTCTCCAGAGGTTCATTTAGAATTAAAATAAAGACTCTGTGAGTTTAAAAATCAAAATGTTTTTCTAAATTGAAAACAATTCTTATGTTATGCCTGTTTCTTAGGCAATTTTATTACATGTTGCATTGATATGAGACAGTGAAACTGTGAGGGAAATTTTGAAATTTATAAATTAGATGAAATTCAAACAACCAAATAATTCTACCTTCTCAAATAATGGAGCAAATGTTGAATGATTTTTAAATCAAATCGACTAGGCTAGGCTGAGTTCTGCCCAGTGAGCAACTCTTGCCATAATTTAGCTTAAATTATTTTTATGGAGACTGGATTTTCTTCACAACCACAATGCCCTTTTTAATATTGGCTTTTGGCTTTTATTCTGAGGCAGACTCTTTTAAATTTAAACATGATCTGCTGTATTTACTTTGAATGCTAATATATTGTGTATTACCCACCAAGTGACTCTTTCTTTCTGCTATTCAGAATTAAATAAACCAAGACGCAACACATGTCTCGAAACCACAGTAGTTTATTTATAAGAAGAAAGACAGCCCATCAAACTTTCCACAGGAATTTAAAAAATCCATCGGGGACTCAAAGCCTTTACTTTCTTTCCATTCATATAATTTTGGTTTTGGCTTAACACTTAGCACAATATTCACTTCAAAAGAATATCCCTTGCATTTAAAGTAAACAATCATTGTTCTACACAGACTTTTAATTTTTCCCTTCTGCCCTTTGCCACTTTTCTTCTCTCTGTCCAGTTCTTTGCTTAGCATTATGTTAGAGGATGCCAGATATAAAATCCCTTTTTCATTTATATTTTGATATGGAGACTAACTCATGAAAGAACAAATTGTTTCATTTTGTTTCATTTCCAATTACTCTTGACATCTATAGTTTCTTAACATTTTAAAATGATACTTTGATTATAGGGGATGAGATAGGACAAAATAACTGCAATTAGAATGAAATAATTCTGGCGTTAGAAAGGAAAATTCAGTTTGAACATGATGTAAGACAATGAGGTTTCATTTTGGGTTCAAATTCTTTAGGACTGGATAAGCCAAAGCATATGATCTAGGGTGGCCTTGGTCTCATCCAAAGTAGATCTCATAAAATAACTTCAAACTTCACTGCAAGAGACATGGTTATTAATGACCAAAGGAGGGTCAATAGAAGAGATCCATAAATTGCAAAGTCCTATTTCTTGTTCTTCTGTCTCAGGAAGTTTACAAACTGTGGATCGAGGTATGCTTTGATCACTAAGGCTGTCTGGACTACGTACAGGTTCTTTCTTTTTCTGGCCCACTGGAGTCATGAACAATTGAAAATGTAGTTCAGTTTCACACTTACACTGGAAATCCTGAAATCCTGCATTTCATGTCAAGAAGGCATACTCAGCCAACACACTGTGTGTGATATAGATAGCAATCTTTTACCAAAACACACCGACTTGCCAAATGAACAAAGAGTTTGCTTTTATGACGAAAGTGTTAAAAGTCATGAATTTGCTTCAGGGAAAAGAAAACACCTTATTGACTTGTGGAAGTTACTGTGCTAAGTGCTAGGATAACATATAGTCTTGGCCCTTAGGCAGTTCACAGCTTTGCAGTTTATTCTTCTTTGCAGGTAGTAACCTAAGTCAGATACTCCCTATATTAATATTCTGTTCCCAAAGGCCTTTTGCAAAGAGAATCCTATATGCATTAAAATATGTGATTTATAAATTTATACCTTATTACAGAATATAAATATATAAATACGTGCCTCACCACTTAAAATATTAGATTCTAGTTTTGTATATATCCATATATCCATGGCTGCTATGTAGAAGTCCTGTGTATATGGTACTTGTTACTATTTCTCCAATGTGTTCTGAATTAACACATACTTATGGGTTGGACTTTCTTTCTTTTGGTTGATCTCTCTCAACTCATGATTATAATGCAATAAAAGGGAGGTATGAATAGCCCAAATACCATTGAAATAACAGGGCTTGTATAGAATGAATCACAGAATACAAGAAGAAAAAGACTTCTTTGAGGCAGCTTCTATATTTCCTATGACTTTGCTTCCTACTGTTTGTGCCTACAGCCAACACCTTTGTGTGTCTTAGTAAATTCATTATGTTACTCCCAGTTTTCTGCTATATGCAGTGAAGCTCAGTATTTAGGGTCA
Source organism: Aepyceros melampus (assembly GCA_006408695.1). NCBI lineage: Eukaryota > Metazoa > Chordata > Mammalia > Artiodactyla > Bovidae > Aepyceros > Aepyceros melampus. The sequence continues at coordinate 335,338 of SJXQ01001283.1, forward strand.
CGGACTCTCAAGTCAGACTGTTTTGCCACTTTTTACCTAAGTGACTTAACACAAAAAAATGTACCTGTTTGCATTCTGATTTTCTCACCTGAAAAATGCATGTAAATCCATCATTAATTGTGTCTAAGCAGTACAGATAACTACTCTGAAGTCAGGTTGACTCTTAGAGCTGGTGGAATGTCATGATTTAATTGGTAACTTTTTTTTTTTTTTTTTTTTTGGTGGTACATAATGTAATGGCATATCTAACCATGGATACTGTGATGAAGTATGATAATCAGAACTTCCTTACTGGGTTCTGTTTTGGATTAAGTGAGTTAATGCAAATAAAGCCCTAACACAGTGCCTGGCCAGTGTTTCATTTGCATTAACTCATTTAATTGTAATCAGCAACCTCAGATATGCAGATGATACCACTCTAATGGGAGAAAGGAATGAGGAACTAAAGAGCCTCTTGGTGAAGGTGAAAGAGTAGAGTGAAAAAGCTGGCTTGAAACTCAGCATTAAAAACACTAAGATCCTGGCATCTGGTCCCATTACTTCATGGCGAATAGAAGGGGAAAGAAGTGGAAGCAGTGACAGATTTTATGTTCTACGGCTCCAAAATCACTGCAGAGGTGACTGCAGCCATGAAAAAAAAAAAAAAAGATGCATGTTCCATGGAAGGAAAGCTATGATAAACCTAGACAGCGTATAAAAAGTGGAGACATCACTTTGCTGACAAAGGTCCAAATAGTCAAAGCTATGGTTTTTCCGGTAGTCATGTATGCATGTGAGAGTTGGACCATAAAGAAGGCTGAGTGCTGAAGAATTGATGCTTTCGAATTATGGTGTTGGAGAGACTCTTGAGAGTAACTTGGACTGCAAGGAAATCAAACCAGTCAATCTTAAAGGAATTAACCCTGAATATTCATTGGAAGGACTGATGCTGAAGCTGAAGCTCCTATACCTTGGCCACCTGATGCAAAGAGCTGACTCATTGGAAAAGACCCCAATGCTGGGAAAGATTGAGAGTAGGAGGCTAAGTGGGTGACAGAGGATGAGATGGTTGGATAGCATCACTGACTCAATGGACATGAATTTGAGCAGTCTTTGAGGGATAGTGGAGGACAAAGAAGCCTGGCATGCTATAGTCCATGGGGTCACAAAGCGTTGGACACAATTTAGTGACGGAACAAAAGCACAGTGCCTGGCCATAATTGTCAATTACTGAAATAACGTGCCTAATGGAACATGTTGCTTAGGGTTGAGCCCTGAGAGGGCAATGTGAATGTGTTCTTAGGAAAAAAACAGGTGGTCTGACTTTGGTCTTTGTTATTATAAAACTCAGTTTGGGTGGGGGCAGTTATTTGCTCTAATGTCCCTAGTAGATTCTAAACTTCCTGAAAGTAAACTTAGAGTCTTTCATTTTTAGCAGCTGTTAGACTCTCATGAGCTTCCCTGGTGGCTCAGCTGGTAAAGAATGCACCTGCAATGTGGGAGATCTGGGTTCAATCCCTGGCTTGGGAAGATCCCCTGGAGGAGGGCATGGCAACTCACTCCAGTATTCTTGCCTGGAGAATCCCATGGACAGAGAAGCCTGGTGGGCTACAGTCCATGAGGTCGCAAAAAGTCAGACACGACTGAGTGAGAATATGGTTTATATTCAGTAAATGTTTGTGAAGCATATACCCCCTTCCTAATTTACTTAATTTCTGTTATATTGGCAAATAAGTATAATATTTTATAGTAATTATAAAGGATCTTATAAATAGTAGTTGAAAAATAATTAGTAGTTGAAAATAATTACTAATTTAAAGTACAGCCTCTAATAAATAAAATTATTTCTACTTAGTCATACTTTCTTAAAACTTTTACAAAATTCCCTTTTTAGCCAACACATTTAAAATTTCCTGCCATTTGTTGGATATCTGTAAAACTATTACATAAAGGGAGATTTAAATATCAAATGGATTTACTTATACAGTTACTGAAGTAAATAGATCAGTGGATCTCAAGCATAGAATCAGCTTCATCTTAATGATTCATGATTTTCTTTCATTTGTTTTAAATCTTTAGCATATATGTGTACTCATTTCTTTCTTTTTCTCTCTGCTTCATCAAAGACCTGGGAATGCTGGATAATGTCATCTTATTTTACTGTGCATATTTTACCACTGTATCTATTGTTTCCACATGATTCTTCAAATAAATTGCTCCAGTACAAACTTATCCTTTAGACAGTAGGAATGTATTTATGCAAGAAAGAATAAGTAACGGGCTCTCTGTAGACTCCTTATGGACCTAACAGGTGATAAATTGCAGCAAGCCAGGCCCTACAAGAAGAAAGCAGAGTGTATTTAAAGGCAACTCCAGCCTTGGAATAATGAAGAAAAATGCGTTTGGATGGGAAAGAATACTCTGGTAGGTTTGGCAAGGAGGATGGGAGAGTTTCTGATTCTTATGTCTATAGTAAATAAACTTTTTTCAATACAAGGCCATATAACAACTATCTCAGGTTTTGTTGATCATTTGTTCTCTATGCTGATAAGTCAACTCTGCCACTTTAGCTCAGATGCAGCTACAAACTGTGGAAGCAAATGACCATGACTGTGTTCCAGTAAAATTTTATAAAGTTCGTGAGAGGCAGGGACCTGTACTTGGCCTTTGGATCATAGTTTGCCGACTCCTGTTATATAGGAAGACATTATCTCTATACTTTCATGTATTTATTGAAATACATTGAGCACCTATCATTTGCTTGGTGCTGTGATTTTGAGAGATTCCAAACTACTTTTGTTTTCCCATATGGAAAACTCCAACTTTTGCTCATCTTTCCACGTGGTTCATAGTCGTATGTCTTATTTTGTTCTCAGGTTGTCTCTTTTCCCTATGACAATTATTTTAGACACGAAATCATCCTCATTATTTCATACATGCATTTGAGCCTTAGGTATGTCTTAGGATAGTAAACTTCATGTCTTAGGCCCTCTCTAGAAGATTTGGACTTACCAGAGTGAGGAAGCAGAGAGACAGATGGTGTCATTGTGATAAAGAACACTTTTCATATGTAAGTTGGATTTCCTTCCTCACCACCTACACAGTTGCTGTCAGAAGGGGAGTTGTGTCCTGAAAGATATTTGGAGACTAAAAGTGGGTTTTGAGTTGGGATACCTGGAGCCCTGTATCACTCATTATTATTATTTTTTCTTTCTCTTTGGCATAGGTCTTTGTATCTATAATGAAATAAAATTTGAGCTTTTATATCTTTCTGAGATCCTTTAATTTGCTTTCGAATCCATAGCACTCTGAGCACTCTGCCTGTGGCCCAGAATAGGTAGTCAACAATGTTTGTTAAAATAGTTAATACTGTTGTATTAGGCAAGGCCTCTGAGGTTTGTCCTTGCCAATTAATGTAACTAGTGTAATGTCATGACATTAGATATGAATTATGCTTTTTAAAAAAAGAAATCTTCAACATGTCCACTGCTCTGATTTGTCCTTCTAGCTGGGCTGGAGAGGTAGAGACAAATTTCATGGGGTAAGTTCTATGATACTCTTAGAGAATGTGTAAGTACTTATGACTTCAAGTTTTCTACAGAATTATGATTCATTATTTCTGTCTTTGAACTAGCTACTGACACTCCTGTAAACTTCTGAGACAATACAAAAATTCTTTAAAGCAAATAAAATTTTATTCATGTAACACACGATTAAACATTATGTGTATTTTTGTTCTTTTTTCTGCCTTCTACTGTTGGTTGTCTGAGGAAGCCTGGCAAATAGCTGAGAAAAGAAGAGAAGCTAAAGGCAAAGGAGAAAAGGAAAGATACACCCATTTGAATGCAGAATTGCAAAGAATAACAAGGAGAGATAAGAAAGCCTTCCTCTGTGATCAATGCAAAGAAAGAGAAAAACAATAGAATGGAAAGACTAAAGATATCCTCAAGAAAATTAAAGATACCAAGGGAAAATTTCATGCAAAGATGGGCACAATAAAGGACAGAAATGGTATGGACCTAACAGAAGCAAAAGATATTAAGAAGAGGTGGCAAGAATACACAGAAGAACTATATAAGAAAGATGTTCATGACCCAGATAACCACAATGGTGTGACCACTCACCTAGAGCCAGACATCCTGGAATGTGAAGTCAAGTGAACCTTAGGAAGCATCACTATGAACAAAGCTAGTAGATGTGATGAAATTCCAGTTGTGCTATTTCAAATCCTAAAAGATGATGCTTTGAAAATGCTGCACTGAATATGCCAGCAAATTTGGAAAACTCAGTAGTGGCCACAGAACTGGAAAAGGTCAGTTTTCATTCCAATCCCAAAGAAGAGCAATGCCAAAGAATGTTCAAACTACCACACAATTGCACTCATCTCACATGCTAACAAAGTAACGCCCCAAATTCTCCAACTCAGCCTTCAAAAGTATGTGAATCGAGAAGTTCCAGATGTTCAAGCTGGTTTTAGAAAAGGCAGAGAAACCAGAGATCAAATTGCCAACATCCATTGTATCATCGAAAAAGCAAGGAGAGTTCCAGAAAAACATCTATTTCTGCTTTCTTGACTATGCCAAAGCCTTTGACTGTGTGGATCACAATAAACTGTGGAAAATTCTTAAAGAGCTGGGAATATCAGACCACCTGACCTGCCTCCAGAGAAATCTATATGCAGGTCAAGAAGCAACAGTTAGAACTGGACATGGAACAACAGACTGGTTCCAAATCTGGAAAGGAGTACGTCAAGGCTATATATTGTCACCCTGCCTATTTAACTTATATGCAGAGTATATCATGAGAAAGGCTGGGCTGGATGAAGCACAAGCTGGAATCAAGATTGCTGGGAGAAATGTCAATAACCTCAGATATGCAGATGACACCACCCTTATGGCAGAAAGCAAAGAGGAACTAAAAAGCCTCTTGATGAAAATGAAGGAGGGGATGAAAAAGTTGGCCTAAAACTCAACATGCAGAAAACTAAGATCATGACATCTGGTCCCATCACGTCATGGCAAATAGATGGGGAAACAATGGAAACAGAGACTTTATTTTCTTTGGCTAAAAAATCACTGCAGCCATGAAATTAAAAGATGCTTGCTCCTTGGAAGTGAAGCTATGACCAACCTGGACAGCATATCAGAAAGCAGAGACATTACTTTGCCAACTAAGGTCCGTCTAGTCAAAGCTATGTTTTTTCCAGTAGTCATATATGGTTGTGAGAGTTGGACTGTAAAGAAAGCTGAACGCGAAGATTTGATGGTTTTGAACTGTGGTGTTGGAGAAGGCTCTTGAGAGTCCCTTGGACTGCAAGGAGATCCAATCAGTCTGTCCTAAAAGAAATCAGTCCTGAATATTCATTGGAAGGACTGATGCTGAAACTGAAGCTCCAATATTTTGGCCACTGGATTTAAAAAACTGACTCACTAGAAAAGACCCTGATGCTGGGAAAGATTGAAGGCAGGAAGAGAAGAGGACGACAGAGGATGAGATGATTGGATGGCATCACTGACTCGGTGGACATGAGTTTGAGTAAGCTCCAGGAGTTGGTTATGGACAGGGAGGCCTGGCTTGCTGCAGTCCATGGGGTCTCAAAGAGTTGGACACAAATGAGAGACTGAACTGAACTGTTTATACATTAGATACTAGTATTGTTTCTAGGATTAGATACTTCTCAGGCATTTGTATTAAATTAAATTTCCATATGTTGAAGGCAGTGACTTACGAACACAGAATTTTGGCATTTGCATGTGTTTTATTCTATTGCAAAATTCTATAGCATCTGTAATTATTTAATGATCAAAACAGTTACTTGATCTTGTCAATATTGCTAATTCTAAGTAACATATGAAAATGGAGATGTCCTTTTTTTCTCTTTCACATATTAATTATCACACTAAATTGAAAAACAGAATAAAAAAGTTTTCATTCTCAAATAATTATTGCTTGTCATTCCAAACTGAGAAGATCGAGCTAAGTGGAGAAGTGTTACTTTTCCAAAGACAAAAACTCAATTTACACTTAGCATTTGGAATTCTTCTGATAAGAAACTTACCTGGATGTTAATAATAGTTACAGGGTCTATGTCTCTAATAAGAGAGGAGAACAGTTGCAAGAGCCCTGGGTCTACCTGGCCTGGTGACCTTTGGGTTTTAGTTGAAATGACCTATGAAAAATGTGTGCTAAGGACTCTTGGATACTTTTCAGAGGCTTAGTAATAACAGTATCACCGTATTTCATCAATCCTGAGGCATCTTTCCACATTTCACTTAACGTTTCCATAATTAAGATGTCTTTTCTAGCCAATAGCAGTTAATATTAGGTGAAGTAGAGTATTTAAAAGATAACAATGACTGTTTATTGACCATTTACTGTAAGCCACTATTTTAGACATTTCACAAAGGGCATCTTTTTTTATAAACGTATGAGATCTTAAAACAGAAAGCAGATATCCAGAGAGGTAAATAGCTTGCGTCAGTCACAAGAGTAGTGAGTAACAGAGCTGAGATTCAAATCTGGGTCTGTCTGACTCAAGGTCCCACGTCCTTGACCACTGGGCTACATTGCTGGCATGGCGAAAGGAAAGAAGGAAAACAGCTATGTGGATATAGGGGTGCTTCTCAGAACCAATGGGTAGAAATGCAGTTAAGTTTCAGGAGAAGATGGACCAGAAATTAGAACTATGTCAGGCTTTTCTTAGCTTTCTCTTTGTTGTGTCACTTCTTCCTGAACAGATGCTTTCTTCTTTCTTTCTGCAGGCTGGCTTTCTCTGCTTTGCCACATGGCAGAAATTTGCCTTTTACATCATCCAACCTATTTAAAATAGCTTAGTATCCAATAGTTATGGAAAAAGAAGGAGGAAGTCATTCTGCATTAATGTGAGAGCTGAGATTCACTGCTGTCAATGAGAAATGGGTTCCAGAGACTGTGGACCTGTTAGGTCACAGAATTGGCAGATTCCATGTCTTGTCTGTCCAAAAGTCATGGAGCCACAGGGTGGTGTGGACTATCACAAAATGCACAGGAGTGTGTGTAGTTGGTTCGTACTTTGAAACAAGCCAATCTTCCTTTGATACAGCTAACTTTGGGAAAGGTAGCCCTGTAGTTCATTCCATGACTTGGATATGCACACACAGTCTCTTCATGATGCCTACTAATATTTGAAGCAGAATTTTTCAATAAATAATATGGAAAATAGTGCTCTCTGTTTTAAAGAAGCAGGGATGACCGTGAAGCCATGGAAGCCTCATGGGCAATGTGAAATGTAAACCTTGTTCTGAAAGGTATATGGAGTTTAGATGTGCAGAGAAAGTAGAGACCAAATAAGGTGGATCAAGGGCAGCCTTAGTTGCTGAAAAACATTATAAATAGGATGGGCATAGCCAGGAGTGAATAAATAGGTAAGGAGAAGGAAATGGCAACCCACTTGAGTATTCTTGCCTGGGAAATCCCATGGACAGAGGAGCCTGATGGGCTGCAGGCATGGGGTTGGGAAAGAGTCAGACATGACTGAAGCAGCTGAACAACAACAAGGCTGTATTGATGAAGAGTTTAAAGTTGTTTGGGAGTTTTTAGCAGACTGTGTAGATCTGAGACAGAGAGTGCCTCGCTGTTCAGTAAATCCATTTCTTTCTGCTACTGGGCACATTTTCCAAACTCCTTTGCAGATATTTTGATCACATGACCAATCCTGGCTAGTAGAATGTGAATTGGAGGCCCAACAAAAATCTCCACTTTCTTTCTCATTTGGTGACTTGATTTTATACTCACATTGAAGATCACAGAACCTCTTTATTTCTTCTTTCTGAATGATTGCACGGAGCGGAGGCCCTTCCCTAGTTTCACCTGGAATTTACATGAGTCAGAAATAAATTCCTATTCAGATTAGCCATTGGAAATGGTCATGATAGAAGCTAGCCAAATCAAGAACCTAGTGGTCCAGGCTAAGATGTTTGACTTTTATCTCATAAATGTAACGCTGTTTTTGAGTCCAAAGCCAGAAATAAATGTTTAATAAGATCAACGTGACAGAAGGGAGGCCTAGGACAAGGAGCGACTGTAGCAGGACAGCTAGAAGCAAGGACATGTAGAAGCAAGGAGAGAAATGGAATTATTTCATCAGTGAAATAATAATGAAGGTGAAAAATTAATGATGGTGGGTTAAGGAAGAAATGCACAGTATTAGAAAAAATTTAAAGTTTTCAAATAAGCTGTTAATTTTGACATGAAACTTACATTTTATAAAATAACAAACTACTGATACCCATACAGCCACTGGATGGTTTCAGCAAGTTTCTAGGGCAGTGCTGGCCACTATGAAACATTCTCCTGTTGTCTCATTCTCCTATACTCCTTACTTCATGCAACAGACACTCAGGGGGTCCTGATCCTCCCTTCCCCACTGAGATGACCTTAGAATATTTCTTAAGACCCAGCTCCAGGTATCAATTTCCAATTTATTAGAGTCTGCAACTGAACTCATACTTCTTAGCTGTGTGTTTTACATAGTCTTAAAATTTTTACCTTTTTGAGGACCATGGAAGGAAAACTAAGGAGCAGTAGTACAAGCACTGCTTAACTATACATGACTGGGTCGTATTAGACGTTTCTCAGAACCATGGCAGTGAAAATTTATTATAATTCTGCATTTGTTTCTTGTCTATCAGGCCATTTACTTACATCAATTTTCTCCTCAGTTGGTATCATTATTATTCCACTGTCTTTCAATATCATGCTTTAGGGTCACTTGGCTCTTTATGACTGTCATCACTATTATTTAATGATAACATTCACATAGAATCTTTTCCTCGAAGAATCCTTAGGCATATACTATACTTCATGTAGTTCAATAGATTAAAGGAAAGCTGTGTGAACTCCTCTGTCAAATCCGAGTTCTCTTTTTCCTCTCTTAGGGCTTTCTCTATGTGAGACCGAGTCTGAGCTGTGGGCTCCGTGCCAGCTGGAAGCTGTTCTGGTTTCTGTAAGTGGAGCCACAGCCCTTATAAGTTAGTGTAGCATTACAGAGCTTTTCTGTTCCCATTAGGCATTTAAGAAGAAGCACTCAAATCTGATCTGCATTTTGCAACATACAATCTGTATCACATTGGTAGCCCCAGGACCAATTATAGCACAATGAGAAGGACAATTTAATGGTATTTTTTCCAGAGGTGTAGACCTATGTGAAATTTTGACAAGGTGACTACCTTGATCCATATTTAAAAGTTTCTATGCCACGTGAGGAGATCTACATTGCCACTGTTATCATCTTTTAAAACTATAGCAACAATTATCTTTTTTGCCAATTAATAGTTGATCACTTGGTGGGAACAAGAGGACAGGAAAAGATCCATTCTGTTCCATTCAGTCGCTCAGTCGTGTCCGACTCTTTGCGACCCCATGAATCACAGCACGCCAGGCCTCCCTGTCCATCACCAACTCCCGGAGTTCACTCAGACTCACGTCCATTGAGTCCGTGATGCCATCCAGCCATCTCATCCTCGGTCGTCCCTTTTTCCTCCTGCCCCCAATCCCTCCCCATCAGGGTCTTTTCCAATGAGTCAACTTTTTGCATGAGGTGGCCAAAGTACTGGAGCTTCAGTTTTAGCATCATTCCTTCCAAAGAAATCACAGGGTTGATCTCCTTCAGAATGGACTGGCTGGATCTCCTTGCAGTCCAAGGGACTCTCAAGAGTCTTCTCCAACACCACAGTTCAAAAGCATCAATTCTTCGGCGCTCAGCCTTCACAGTCCAACGCTCACATCCATACATGACCACAGGAAAAACCATAGCCTTGACTAGATGGACCTTAGTCGGCAAAGTAATGTCTCTGCTTTTGAATATACTGTCTAGGTTGGTCATAACTTTTCTTCCAAGGAAAAGATAGAAAACCTGAAAGTTTATCCCAAAAGAAGCACTGTGACAAGAACATTATTAGGACTCATTATATGTGTATACTTATAGACTGAATTTTGAGCCAGGGAATCAGAAAATTCTTGAAGGGAATGAGATGATTTGAAGATATTTAAAGACTGGATAGAAGGTGGAATTTTGTCTCATCTGGCCATTCTCAGTTAAATTAATGTTGAGAAACATTTATTGGGCATTTATTGTACCAGGCACTGCTTATTGTAAGTGCATTTTTTTGTATTATTTCATAGACTTTTTCAAGGAAGAATCAATTTAAATTAGGGAAATTATTAAACTTTCTTAGAAAATATTTTTAAAAGAATATATATGTTTAATAATAAGCATAGAACTTTAAGACTGTTGATTATCACTTAAATATAACCCTAAATTATCTCAGACTCCTTTTTCTAGCTCATTAAAATCACTGGACTTTTAGGACTCTTTTTTCTTTCATTACTATCTATCAACTAGGCTTATTTACTCTGTGTGTGTGTGTGTGTGTGTATGCATGTGTGTTTTACACACTAAGTGTGAGACTAAGAAAACACAATTGTCTAAAGAAAATTATCTTAAAGAAATGTGTCACTAATTTCATTGTCAAGAGAAATTTTACTTGGGTTTAGAGATTTCTTAATTCTTGATTCTATACAGATTAAAAAAAATGAACTATAGTTGAGTTATAATATTATACTTGTTTCAGATATACAACATAGTAATTTGATATGACAATAATACTAACTTTACAGTTAATATTGACTATATTCCCTGTGGTGTCCATTATATCCTTATAACTTATTTTATACTTAGAAGTTGGTGTCTCTGAAACCCCTTTAGCTATTTTGCCCTTCCTTCCACCTCTCTAGCCTCTGGTAACCACTATTTTGTTCTCTGTATCATGAGTCTGTTTCTATTTTAGTATAATTATTTATTTTATTTTTTAGATTCCACATATAAGTAAAAGCATACTGGATTTATCTTTCTCTTTCTGACTTATTTATCTAAGCATTCTGTCCTCCAAATCCGTCCATGTTTAATCAAACTTTCATTCTTTTTTATGGATGAGTAGTATTCCATTGAAAATGTATACCACATCTTCCTTATCCATTCATCTGTTGATGGAAACTTAGGTTGCATCCATATCTTGACTGTAGTAAATAATGCTGCTCTGAAATTGGGGTACATGTGTCTTTTGAAATTAGTAGTTTTGTTTTATTGGGATAAATATCCAGGAATAGAGTTGCTAGATTGTATGGCAGATTAATTTTTAATTTTTTGAGGAACCTCCATACTGTTTTCCATAGTGGTTGTACCAGTTTACTTTCCGATCAATAATACACGAGGATTCCCTTTTCTCCACATCCTTCCCAATTCACCAGTGTTTGTTATTTCTTGTCTTTTGATAATAGCTATTCTGACAGATGTGAAGTAATATTGCATTGTGGTTTTGATTTGTATTTTCCTGATGATTAGTGTTGTTGAACATCTTTTCATGTGCCTATTGGCCATCTGCATACAAATTTTTACCATTTTAAAAATAAAAATTAAGAATACATGGATTCTGATGTTTATTAGATATTTTTGGTAGAAAAATAGGTATACAGATTTTGTTGAATTACTTTTTGAGGCTGGCATTTTTGTTTCCTGAAGAAAAGCAAAAAGTCTTGATTTTTAATGTACCACCTATTGTTTGTTTTTTAACTATTTTCATTTTTAAGAATTGCAACTCTTTATTTTCTGGTGCTGCATTTTATATAGGCTTTCTTCCTAGGATTAGTAGAAATCATACCTTTGCAACATTGTTATATACATGGATACTGTTTTTTCTGTTTTAAAAAGTATAGCTATGTAAATTTACTTAGTTAACAAAGGCTTAGTTAAAAACAAAAAAAGATATTGGTTCCTGGAGGAGTTGGCCTTTAAAATAATGCTGAAATGACATGTTAACCTTAAGAGAGAAACTCTCTGTTTTAAATGCATGTATAATTCTGAATGGGAGGTACTCAGGAGTGCTGTGCAGAATTTCAAGTTTCTGGGCACTGCTTTAGAAGGAGGAATGTCAACTTCCATCTCCAGTACTATTACCCTCAATCCAGGCTAACAAAAAGCATCTCTCTCTGGGAAATTATAATTTCATTCTAACCTGGTATATATAAATGTTATAAATGTGGATTCATACATTGCTCATGGGGATCCATCTTCCAAACAGATTTTACATTGTTATCTTAAAACTATGGTGATCTCCTTCATTGTGTGGGCCAAGTGTAGCCAGGATGGTTTGTGTAGTTACTTCCTAATTATGTCTCAGTGCCTTAAAGGAATTGAATATCATAGACCAGTGCTTCTTAAACTTTAGTATCTATATGGATCACTGGGGGAAATGTTCAAGTGAAATTCTGATCCAGTAAGTTTGCAGTGAGACCTGAAGCTGTCCATCTCTAGCAAACTCAGAAGGTGTTAATGCCATGTTCCATATTTCACACTTGGAGTAACAAGGTCACAGAAACTGATTAGCAAGCAGAAAGAATTGCCTTCTTTTGAGTCTTACTCAATAGTGGTCATCTTCCCTTACTCTGTTCTTTCCACTGGTTCTGGACTTTCAGTTCCTGGTAAACATCCTGGTGCCCCTGGGAACCCTCATGCATGCTCTCTGAAAAAAAAAAAAATCACTTGTCACCTAGCCCATGCCTACCCTTGCATCTCATCTAAGCATCTTTTCCTTAGGGAAGACATTCATGCCCTTCAAGCCTGGGCTAAGGATAACCATGGCACATCAACGTCACCTTGAAAAATAACAATTTCACTTGTACAGAGTTGGGGAATGTCTGCTTTTCCCACTAGATTGAAAGGTCCGTGGACATGATAAGGTCTTTGACATAGGAACTTAGATCTGTCCTCAGAACTTCCTTTAGACTGACATGCAAGAGCCTGGCCTAACTGTACCCTTAGAAGAATCTGCCTTTGAAGTGACTTCCTTGGAATTTACGCTTGTCTCCCATTGCTCTTCGGCAATAGCACAGACTGAAGCCCAGACTGAAATGGGCATGGGCCCTGTCCCTGTTTGCCCCCTTTGCATACTCTCCAAACATGTACCAGCCCCTCTGTACTTCTGTCAACCAGATTCTGGAGCAGCTGTGAGTCTTACCCCTTTGGGGTCATCCTGGGAACCCTAGCTAAGCTGGTTCCAAGAGAGAGGCCTGTCAGGGGCCTCCCACTGTGAAAGTATTGATGCAATTTCTTTCAATGCCTGGTAATATGGGATTGCCAGAATAATGCCAGATATGACACAGCTGATTTGAGGTGATTCAAACTGTTTATCTAGCTAGGGGCTTGCAACAAATATTTTTTAGGATCCTAAGCACCTGAAAAGTATCCCTATCTTGATCACTGGTGTATATTCTTAGGTACTTTAAAATGAATCACCATAAACTTTACAATCAAATTGGGTCTAAATGCTACAAAAGTGGAATGGAAATAGGAGATAACTCTCATCTTGACTTTGGAGTCTCAAGATTTTCCTGGCGACCAAGTGAGATAGGCAAAGTCAAAATACAAGGGACAAATACAGTATTCTCTCAGGATGCGTCTTTCAGGTGGCACTTTCAATTTTGACCACAAGCCTCACATTTCTCCAGAGGTTTCAGCCTTTTTGTAAATCTTTTTCTGTTGCACTGACACCACAATGTGTGCTCCATATGTGAAAGCAAAGTTAAATCAAAAACTGCCTTTTCCCTCTAGAAGTCTCTACTTACTATATTGAGCTGTAACTGTGATATCCGAAGGTAAAACTACATGAGTAATGCAATCTGACATGCTGAATCATAATTGGATGCCAAACAAATACATTGCTCCTGTAAATGATACCTAAAAACATCATTTTTAACCACAGAGTTATGCTACTAATATTTTGGAAATCCTTTCACTGTTGATCTCACTTTAAACAGTGTGCTTTCTTTTCCTTTTCCAACATAGCAAGATAAAGACCCAAAGAAGACTGTCGTGGTTGGGACCACCTTTGATAATTAGGTAGGTTAGATAATTAGAAGGTTGCTGAAAGACAAGGCAGTTGAGATGGACACCTCCCAGTTAAGGAAATATGACTGAACACCTTTCAGGTTAGCAATGGGACTACCAAGATTCTAGGACCAGCTGTGCCATTTGCTCATGAGCAGCTTTGATGGGTAAGACAAGCCAAACCATTGGGCCTCAGCATCCTCCTTTATATATTGAGAATGGACTAATTATTGAAAGGCTCCTTTCCATTCCAAAAATCTATGAGAAAAAAGTCCTCAGATAATTACTTGCTCTGCTCAGCCAGCACAGGCTCAGCCTCAAGACTGCAGTCCCAGTAAAAAGGGAATCAGGGTTGGGGAAACAATTAATATAGCAGTTCTGTGGGGCCTCATCTTCCCACAAGGTAGTTTTGCTTTGGCTTTCAGGCAACTTGGTTGGACTTAGGTTCTCATCTCAACATTGGAAAATTAGGTTGTTTGACATTTCTGTTCTGTGATTTACCACATATTTTGTTCCTAGGTACTGCTTTAAAGGTCAAAGGAGATATCGGAAGCTTCTTTTTGAACTTGCATGTCTGTGAGTGTCATGGCAGTACATGTCATCATCACCATTATCCTGGAATTCTGACACACCTTCCTGTTCTCACAATGCTACTCTCGTTCCCCTCTCCCTGGAACTGATTCTCCAGATGGCAATCAGAATGATCCTGCTGTATCTTCTCTTTGCCCTCTCCTGGTGCATTGAAACTGTTCTCCCTTCAGCTCTGTGCTCCAGAGCGCTGACTTCTATTGAGTTAGATGGGGCTCCTCACCTATTGACTTCTACTGAGTTTTGTTGATTGTGGAGGTACTGGTACTGATCAGTGGAAGGGAGGAGAAAGTAGATTGGATATTTATTACTCAGCCTCCTTCTCTGCCAAGACTGTCTGGCAGAGGAATGAGTCTCTACTAAAGGCCAGGGGTCTGTTTTGTGGCCCTCTCCTTCAGCTGAAACTCTTCCCAAGTTCCGGACAATTTTCACTTGTTGCCTCTTCAGTCGCAGGAGTGACAATGCTGTTCCACTGTTGCTAATTCCAGTACACTTCAAACTCCTCTACTTTCCCCACCTTAACTCTATTATATGTATAAATAGTTCCTTTATGAAGTTCACTTTCATTAAGCCATCTAAATATGCCATCTACTTTCTGCCATATCCTTGACTGGTACAGGAAAGAGTGAGAGATACATAATTCACAGATCATAAAATTTCCATTTTAAATGTACAAATCAGTAGTGTACAAGTCAGTGGTTTTTAGTATATTCACAAGGTTGTGCAACTGTCATCATCTAATTCCAGAATTTCTCATCACCTTAAAAAAATAAAAATATGTTTTTTTGGATCCCTTGTATCCCTTCCTTTCTCTCTACTCCTACTTTCTGGCAAGCACTAATCTACTTTCTATATCTCTTCTGGATATAAATGGAATCGTATGATATATGACTTTTTTGTCTTTTTTTTTCATTAAGCATAGTGTTTGCAGGGTTCATCCATATTGTAGCCTGTGTCAGTACTTCATTCCTTTTTGTGGCCTAATGATTTTCCATTGGATCAGATGTTGTTTATCCTTTTATTGGCTGATACATATTTGGGTTGTTTCCACATTCTGGCTATTATGAATAATGCTGATATGAATACTCACGTACAAGTTTTTGTATGAGTGTATATTTTTAATTCTCCTTGGTATATACCTAGGAGTGGAATTGTTAGATCATACAGTAGCTCTATGCTTAATGTTTTGAGAAATTGCAAACTGTTTTCTGTAGTGACTGATCCATTAACATTTTACTAGCGATGCGTGAGGATGACAATTTCTCCACATCTTTGCCATCACTTTCCATTTTTCAGTTTTTTAATTATATCCGTCTTAGTGTGAAGTGATATCTCATAGTTTGATTTGTGTTTGCCTCATAGCTGGTATCATCATTTCATGTACTTAGCCATTTGTTTAACTTCTTGGGAGACATGTCTGTTCAAATCCTTTGACCATTCTTTAGTTATTTATCCTTTTATTGTTAAATTCTAAGGATTATTAGAATTAGTATTGATTGCAGATATTTTTCTCCTGTGGGTTGTTTTTAATTTCTTGATAGTATCCTTTGACATACTAAATTTTTCATTTTGATGAAGACTCATTTTTTTTCTTTTGGTGTCATATTTAAGAAATTATTACCTAATAAGAAGTCATAATGATTAATAATTAGATTTTCTTCTAAGAGTTTATTATTTTAACCTTACATTTAGATCTTTGATTTATTTTGATTTAATTTTTGTATGTGTTGTGAAGTAATGGTGAGAGCTTCCCTGGTGGCTCAGACAATAAAGCGTCTGCCTGTAATGCGGGATACCTGGGTTTGATTCCTGGGTCAGGAAGATCCCCTGGAGAAGGAAATGGCAATCCACTCTTGCCTGGAAAATCCCATGGACGGAGGAGCCTGATAGGCTATAGTCCATGGGGTCACAAAGTGTCAGACACGACTGAGCGACTTCACTTTTCCTTATTTTTCATTATATAGCCAAATGTTCTAGCAGGACTTTTTGGAAGTACTGTTTCTCCAATGAATGGTCTTGGAATCTTTGGCAACAATCAAATGACCTTAGATGTATGGGTTTATTTTGGACTGTCAGTTCTATTCTATTCAATGCCTGTCGTTATACTAACACTACATTGCCATGATTATTTTAGCATTATATTAGGTTTTGAAATAAAACCATGACTCCTCCAACTTTAAAAAGAAATTGTTTGAGCTGTTTGTGTTCTCTGCAATTCTGTATGAATTTCGGGTTCAGCTAGTCTATTTCTATAAAAAAGGTTGTTGGTATTTTGATGGGCTTTTTGTTTAATCTGTAGATCAATTTAAGTAACATTGCCCCCAGTACTTGATAATATTAATCTTCTGCTGTATGAACACGTAGTATCTTTCCATTTATTAGGCCTTTTATTTCTTTGAACAATGTTTTGTAGCTTTTGGTATACAAGCCTGGCACTTCTTTGACTGAATTTATTAAGTACCTTGCTTTTTTTATGCTATTATAAAAGGAATTATTTTCTCTACTTCATTGTTAAATTGTTCATTACTGTTGTGCAGTTGACTTTGTATATTGATCTTATACCTTGCTGAACATATGTCCAATGCCATTTTATATGTAAATATACTGAAGCTTTAATGCAAAATATGGAATTATTCAGAGTAATGAGCTTGATTTAGATATATTAAAGCTTAACATTCAGAAAACTAAGATCATGGCATCTGGCCCATCACTTCATGGGAAATAGACGGGGAAACAGTGGAAACAGTGTCAGACTTTATTTTTTTGGGCTTCAAAGTCACTGCAGATGGTGACTGCAGCCATGAAATTAAAAGACGCTTACTCCTTGGAAGAAAAGTTATGACCAACCTAGATAGCGTGTTGAAAAGCAGAGACATTACTTTGCTAACAAAGGTCCATCTAGTCAAGGCTATGATTTTGCCTTTGGTCCTGTATGGATGTGAGAGTTGGACTAAAAAGAAAGCTGAGCACCGAAGAATTGATGCTTTTGAACTGTGGTGTTGGAGAAGACTCTTGAGAGTCCCTTGGACTGCAAGGAGATCCAGCCAGTCCATTCTGAAGGAGATCAGCCCTGGGATTTCTTTGGAAGGAATGATGCTAAAGCTGAAGCTCCAGTACTTTGGCCACCTCATGCGAAGGGTTGACTCATTGGAAAAGACTCTGGTCCTGAGAGGGATTGAGGGCAGGAGGAGAAGAGGACGACAGAGGATGAGATGGCTGGATGGCATCACGGACTCGATGGGTATGAGTCTGAGTGAACTCTGGGAGTTGGTGATGGACAGGGAGGCCTGGCGTGCTGCGATTCATGGGGTCGCAAAGAGTCGGACATGACTGAGCGACTGAACTGAACTGAGTAAGAAAGAAAAGAAAGTGAAATTGCTCAGTCTTGTATGGCTCTTTGTGACCCCATGGGCTGTAGCCCACCAGGCTCATGATGCTTTTGAACTGTGGTGTTGGAGAAGACTCTTGAGAGTCCCTTGGACTGCAAGGAGATCCAGCCAGTCCATTCTGAAGGAGATCAGCCCTGGGATTTCTTTGGAAGGAATGATGCTAAAGCTGAAGCTCCAGTACTTTGGCCACCTCATGCGAAGGGTTGACTCATTGGAAAAGACTCTGGTCCTGAGAGGGATTGAGGGCAGGAGGAGAAGAGGACGACAGAGGATGAGATGGCTGGATGGCATCACGGACTCGATGGGTATGAGTCTGAGTGAACTCTGGGAGTTGGTGATGGACAGGGAGGCCTGGCGTGCTGCGATTCATGGGGTCGCAAAGAGTCGGACATGACTGAGCGACTGAACTGAACTGAGTAAGAAAGAAAAGAAAGTGAAATTGCTCAGTCTTGTATGGCTCTTTGTGACCCCATGGGCTGTAGCCCACCAGGCTCCTCCATCCATGGGATTTTCCAGGCAAGAGTACTGGAGTGGATTGCTATTTCCTTCTCCAGGGGATCTTCCTGACCCAGGGATTGAACCCAGGTCTCCCGCATTGTACGCAGACGCTTTTCCTTCTGAGCCGCCAGGGAAGTCACTTTAGACCACAGCAGTAAAGTGAGTCACACAAATTTTGTGGTTGCTCAATGTATATGAAAGTTATGTTTACACTATACTGTGCAGTGTTCACTATACTATTAAGTGTTCAGTAGTATTGTATCTAAAAACAATGTACATACTTTAATTAAAAATAATTTATTGCTGAAAAACGGTAACCATCATTCAAGCCTTCAGCAAGTGATAATCTCATTGCTGGTGGAGGATCTTGCCTTAGTGTTGATGGCTGCTGACTGATCAAGGTAGCAGTTGCTCACGGTTGGGGTGGCTGTGACAATCTCTTAAAATAAGACAACAATGAAGTTTGCCACATTAACTGACTCTCGTTCTTTTATGAAAGATTTCTCTGTGGCATGCAGTGCTATTTGATAGCATTTTCCCCACAGTAGAACTTCTTTCAAATTTTGAATCCATCCTCTAAAATCATGCCAGTGTTTTATCGACTAAGTTTATGTAATGGTTTTAAATCCTTTGTTGTCATTTCAGCAATCTTCACATCTTCACAGGAGTAGATTGTATTTCACGAAACCACTCTTTGCTTATCCATAGAAACAACTTCTCATGTGTTAGAGTTTGATCACCTCTAAAAAGAGATTGCTGCAATTCAGTCACATCATCAGACTCTACTTCTGATTCTAATTCTCTTACTATTTCTGCCTCATCTATAATGACTTCTTCCACTAAAGTCTTGAACTCTTCACAGTCATCCACGAGGAGGGAATCAACTGCTTCAAAATTCCTGATAATATTGATATTTTGACCTCTTCTCAGGAGTCTTGAATATTCTTAATGATGTCTAAAATGGTGAATCCTTCACTTCCTATCAGAGGAACCACTCTCTATGACAGTTATAGTCTTATGGAATGTATTTATTAAATAATAAGACTTCAAACTTTAAATTATTCCATAAGCCATGGGCTACAGAATAGATGTGCTAGCAGGCCTGAAACAACATAATTTTGCTTTATATCTCCTTCAGAGCCCTTGGGTGATCACATGCATTGTCAGTGAGCAGTTATGTTTTGAAAGAAATTTTTTTTCTGAGCAGTAGTTCTGTATAGTAGGCTTAAAATACTCAGTAAAACATGTTGTCAACAGATGTTCTGTCATTCAGGCTCTATCTTTCCATTTATAGAGCAGAGGCAGGGTAGATATAGCATAATTCTAAATGGTCCTAGTGTCTTGGAATGATAAATGGGCATCAGCTTCAATTTTAAGTCATGAGCTGCATTCACCTTTAAAAAGAGTCAGCCTGTCCTTTGAAGTTTTGAAGCCCTGCTTTGACTTCTCCTCTATAGCTATAAGAGTCCTAGATGGCATCTTCTTCCAATAAGAGGCTGTTTTGTCTACATTAAAAGTCTGTAGCTTACTGTATCTTAGCTAGATCTTCTGAATAAGTTGCTGCAACTTCTCTATTAGCACTTGCTGTTCATCTTACACTTCTATGCTATGGAGATGGCTTCTTTCCTTCAGTCTCATTAACGGATCTGTCCTAGCTTCAAACCTTTCTTCTGCAGATTCCTCATCTCTCTGAGCCTTTATAGAATTGAAGGAAGTTAGAACCTTGCCCTGGGTTAGGCTTTAGCTTAAGGGACACTTGTACCTGATTTAGTCTTCTAACCAGTCCACTAAAACTGTTTCCATATCACTAATAAGACTGCTTCACTTACCATTATCATTTGTGTATTCACTGGAGTAGCACTTTTAGTTTCCTTCAAAGACTTTTCCTTTGCATTCACAACTTGGTTGACTGGTTCAAGAGGGCTAGCATTCAGACTTCCTCAGCTTTTGACATGCATTCCTCACTAAGTTTAATCATTTCTAACTCTTGATTTAAAGTGAGAGACATGCAGCTCTTTCAGTTGAACACTTAGGGTCCATTGTGGATTATTAATTGACCTAATCTGAATAATGTTGTGTCTCAGAGAATAAGGAAGCCTGAGGCAAGGAAAAGCGGTAATGACTGGTCAGTGGAGCAGTCAAAACACATACATTTATCAATTCAGTTCACCATCTTATATTTTTATGTTATTATAAAATTATCAGTTCAGTTCAGTGGCTCAATCGTGTCTGATTCTTTGCGACCCCATGAATCGCAGCACGCCAGGCCTCCCTGTCTATCACCAACTCCTGGAGTTCACCCAGTCCCACGCCCATGGAGTCAGTGACGCCATCCAGCCATCTCATCCTCGGTCATCCCTTTCTCCTCCTGCCCCCAATCCCTCCCAGCATCAGAGTCTTTTCCAATGAGTCAACTCTTCGCATGAGGTGGCCAAAGTACTGGAGTTTCAGCTTTAGCATCATTCCTTCCAAAGAAATCCCAGGGCTGATCTCCTACAGAATGGACTGGTTGGATCTCCTTGCAGTCCAAGGGACTCTCAAGATTCTTCTCCAACACCACAGTTCAAAAGCATCAATTCTTCGGTGCTCAGCCTTCTTCACAGTCCAACTTCACATCCATACATGACTACTGGAAAAACCATAGCCTTTTACATATGTTTAACTTCTATGTCATACTGCCTCTTGAAATAGTGTGGAAATAGATATGCAAAGTAGCTCCTCCCAGTGGATGGAGCATAGTTAGGGTTTTTCAGTACTTTCTTTTTTTTTTAATATAAATTCATTTATTTTAATTGGAGGCTAATTACTTTACAATATTGTATTGGTTTTGCCATACATCAACATGAATCTGCCATGCGTGTACATGTGTTCCCCATCCTGAACCCCTCCCACCTCCCTCCCCATACCATTCCTCTGGGTCATGCCAGTGCATAAGCTCCAAGCATCCTGTATCATGCATTGAACCTGGTCTGACGATTCATTTCACATGTGATATTATACATGTTTCAACACCATTCTTCCAAATCATCCCACCCTCTCCCTCTCCCACAGAGTCCAAAACACTGTTCTAGACATCTGTGTTTCTTTTGCTGTCTTGCATACAGGGTTATCGTTACCATCTTTCTAAATTCCATATACATGGGTTAGTATACAGTATTGGTGTTTTTCTTTCTGGCTTACTTCACTCTGTATAATCAAGGAGAAGACAGCCATCTGCAGGCCAAGGAGAGTGGCCACAGAAGAAACCATATCAGCTGACATTGATCTTGGATTTTCATGCTCTACAAATCGAGAACATATATTCCTGTTGTTTAAGCCACACAGATATTTTGTTATAATATTATGACAATTCTAGTAAAGCAATGCATGTGCCATGCCACAAACATTATATTTCCATCTGTTCCACATAATAGCAAAACGTGGAAGGTTAAATATTTTTGAAGACCTTCTTAAGCATATTCTATGATAATTCTTCCTGCATCTGAGAAGAGGTTGGCTAAATCAACTAATATTCCTAAAATGTGGTACCACAAGACTTTGTCCATTTTATCCATGTATTTAGTAATTTACAAAAGTTCTGCCTGTGAAACGAGTTGGAACTCCCCAGATCTTTCTCTAGAATAATGATGTTTGCTACTCTATAGCAATTCTGTTGGCAAAATAATAAAAGCCAGCCCTTCTGGCCTTAAAAGAGAAAATAAAAGTTATTACTAGATGTCATTGCTGTCAATTAACTAAAATATATAGAGGAGAAGCTCAAACAACCTCTTACAATTTTTTGAAAAGAGAAGTAACCACATAATATCTGCAAGATTCTACTGTGGATGCACTTGTTTTTCCCCTGTCTATCTATTCCTCCTGAGGCTGGAAGCCTTATCAGCTCAGATATTTGAAACAAAAGAACAAAACTTCTCTGGCAAAAGGCTGAAAAATCATGGCTAGAAATAGATGCTTTTATTTGATATGCTTACTAGTAGGAAATAAAGACATCTTGTTTTTCGCTGACTTCCATCTCTTCTTATTATGTTCTGAATGTTTCAATAAAGAACCAGTTAATTAATTTGGATCTGACAAAAAAAAGGACATTATCCCTAGTCTTAGCCAAAGATCCAAGAAACAAGTAAGAATTGTAAACAACCACTGAAATGAGGCAAGATGGAACAGCACGGTGTTTGAAGAAGAATGGAGAAGGCTTGAAATGGTTGTTTTGATGCAGAACAGGTGTGGTCAGAAAATAATGAAAAGATTGTCCAACTGAAGAAGGTCCAACTGAAGTTGCAAGCAAAACTTTTAGTGACCATGAGTCAACCTTAATACTTCTGCTGGGAGAGACTGGGGGCAGGAGGAGAAGGGGATGACCGAGGATGAGATGGCTGGATGGCATTACGGACTTGATGGACGTGGGTCTGATGAACTCCAGGAGATGGTGATGGAGAGGGAGGCCTGGCGTGCTACGATTCATAGGGTCGCAAAGAGTCAGACACGACTGAGCGACTGAACTGAAATTAACTGAACTGTCTCCTTTACCCCACACCACTTCCTATCTTCTACCTTTAAGCAGTCACCAAGATGTGCCCTTTCCAGTATTTTCATACTAGGAGGAGCCACCCTGCACCTGAGGCTGGGCTCGGCGGCCGGGAGGAGCAATCCAACGTGCAAGGAGTGATGGCTGCATGGGTGCAGGAGGGCCTAGAGGAGCTATCACACATCGAAGGTCAGGAAGGGTGGCAGTGAGGAGATACCCCTCATCCAAGCTAAGGAGCAGCAGTTGCACTTTGCTGGAACAGCCGTAAAGAGATACCCCAAGCCCAAAGTAAGAGAAACCCAAGTAAGAGGGCATCAGAAGGCAGACACACTGAAACCATACTCACAGAAATCTAGTCAATCTAATCACACTAACTTGCCTTGTCTAACTCAATGAAACTAAGCCATGCCCACTGGGCAACCCAAGACAGGTGGGTCATGGTGGAGAGGTCTGACAGAATGTGGTCCACTGGAGAAGGGAATGGCAAACCACTTCAGTATTCTTGCCTTGAGAACCCCATGAACAGTATGAAAAGGCAAAATGACAGGATACCAAAAGAGGAACTCCCCAAGTCATTAGGTGCCCAATATGCTACTGGAGATCAGCGGACAAATAACTCCAGAAAGAATGAAGGAATGGAGCCAAAGCAAAAACAATACCCAGTTGTGGATATGACTGGTGATAGAAGCAAGGTCTGATGCTGTAAAGTGCAATATTGCATAGGAACCTGGAATGTCAGGTCCTGAATCAGAGCAAATTGGAAGTGGTCTAACAAGAGACGGCAAGAGTGAACATCGACATTCTAGGGATCAGCAAACTAAAATGGATTGGAATGGGTGAATTTAACTCAGATGACCATTATATCTACCACTGCAGGCAGGAATCCATCAGAAGAAATGGAGTAGCC
>SJXQ01001284.1:0-104669 GCA_006408695.1 Aepyceros melampus
TAGAACCAGTCTGTCGTTCCATGTCCAGTTCTAACTGTTGCCTCCTGACCTGCATACAGATTTCTCAAGAGGCAGGTCAGGTGGTCTGGTATTCCCATCTCTTTCAGAATTTTCCTCAGTTTATTGTGATCCACACAGTCAAAGGCTTTGGCATAGTCAATAAAGCAGAAATAGATGTTTTTCTGGAACTCTCTTGCTTTTTCCATGATCCAGAGGATGTTGGCAATTTGATCTCTGGTTCCTCTGCCTTTTCTAAAACCAGCTTGAACATCAGGAAATTCACGGTTCACATATTGCTGAAGCCTGGCTTGGAGAATTTTGAGCATTACTTTACTAGCATGTGAGATGAGTGCAATTGTGTGGTAGTTTGAGCATTCTTTGGCATTGCCTTTCTTTGGGATTGAAATGAAAACTGACCTTTTCCAGTCCTGTGGCCACTGCTGAGTTTTCCAGATTTGCTTACATATTGAGGGCAGCACTTTCACAGCATCATCTTTCAGGATTTGAAACAGCTCAACTGGAATTCCATCACCTCCACTGGCTTTGTTCGTAGTGATGCTTTCTAAGGCCCACTTGACTTCACATTCCAGGGTGTCTGGCTCGAGATGAGTGACCACACCATCGTTATTATCCAGGTCATGAAGATCTTTTTTGTACAGTTCTTCCGTGTATTCTTGCCACCTCTTCTTAATATTTTCTGCTTCTGTTAGGTCCAGACCATTTCTGTCCTTTATCGAGCCCATCTTTGCATGAAATGTTCCCTTGGTATCTCTAATTTTCAGGAGGTGGGAAAGGGAGTAACTGCTTAGTAGGTACAGAGTTTTGTTTTTTTGTTTTGTTTTTTGTAGAGGGTAGGGGTTGATGAAAATGTTCTAGAATAGATAGTGGTAATGTGGTGCTAGTGGTAAAGAACCCGCCTGCAAATGTGAGATGAAAGTTTGTTCCTTGGGTCAGGAATGTCACCTGGACAAGGAAATGGGAACCCACTCCAGTATCACTGCCTGGAGAATCCCATGGACAGTGGAGCCTGGTGGGCTACAGTCCATGGGGCCACAAAGAGTCAGACATGACTGAAGCAGCTTAGCTTGCATGCACTCAATGATGGCACAACATTGGGAATATATAAAATGCCTCTGAGCTGCACACTTTCAGATGGTTCAAATGATAAATTGTATATTTTTCTATAAAAAAAAAAAAAAGCCAGTCTAGAGCACCTTGTTCATCCACGCTTCCAGCACACAGTCATTGAGGGCACCTGTAGCATCAGGCCCTGGGGACTCAGAAGTGTTTGGGATTAGGGGAAGCAGACAGACATGCAGCAGATTGATGCTTCCTGTTTTAACAGCAAACTATGTACCCTTAAAACACTGGGAGGTTGCTGTGTTTGCCCCTGCTTTGTAGTGAGCAAACTAGGAATCACAAGGGCAGGGTCTGGCCAAAGTCACAGAGCTCCTAGATAGATGTGAACCCAAGTCTAGCTGCTGCAGACCCATCATATTCCCAGTGCCATATGCTTCCTCTTCCTCCCAGTTTCAGGCCTGGTGCTCACCATCTAACTTAAGGACAACACAGCCAGAGGCTGGAGAGCCTGTGTGGATGGCAAGCCAGACATGGCGAAGTTCAATTCTCCCCCCTCCTCCGTGGGTTGAGGGCCCTAGCCTCTCTCCTCCTCAGTCCCCCCGCCCCACTCCATCGTCAGCACTGCCAGCACGCTGATCTTTCTAATCTGATTAGCTAGCTGCTCCCTGCTAGATGTTTGTATTAGTGCCCCAACCTTCTTCCTAAGCAATAATTTTAGGAACCTGTGACTTTGGAATGACATTCTTTATGGTTGTGTTTATTTTTGAAAATATGTAGACTCAATCCCCATCTCACAGCCTCTGCTTTTGTGCTTAGCTGAAATGTGTTGAAAGACTTAAGAGATAATTACTGAATATTTTCCCCACATGTAAAAAAGATATTTGCTCTAATGAGGCCATTCTTTAACCTGGTTGGGGTGCAGTGGGGGGAGTGTTAGAATTAGAAGCCTTTGTTTGGTTCAGGAAGCTCAGGAATCCCCATCTCAGAGGCCAAGCCCAGATGTAACCCTGGAAGCATGAAGTTCAAAGACAGAGGGATTATGGACTGGTGCAAAACTGGGTAAAAATATATCACCATTGCCCTTCCTTCAGACACTGGCGCATTAGCCAGGATCTGCATGTAGTTTCGGTTGGCCTCAGTGCAGAACTTCAGAGAGAGGAAGAAAAGGTTAAATCCCTCTTCTGGAACTAAATGGAGATAAAGTCCAGTCCACTGGTGTAGGGGAAAGAGGGTTATGGGGGTGGTTAGTGTAGGCTATTTTCTTTTGACTCTAGATCTCATATTCTTTTCCCTAGGCTTTTTTGTTCACTCATCCATTCCTGCCTTCATAATTCATCAGATGTTCATAGAGAACCTGATGCTTCCAGGTCCTGTTCAGTGATTGTAGACAGAAATGTGGGCCTCCTTGGTAGCTCAGATGGTAAAGAGTCTGCTACAACATGGGAGATCTGGGTTCCATCCCTGGGTCGGGAAGATCCCCTGAAGAAGGAAATGGTGACCCACTCCAATAGTCTTGCCTGGAAAATCCCATGGACAGAGGAGCTGACAGGCTACCGTTCATGGGGTCACAAAGAGTCTGGTGTGACTGAGTGGCTAACACTTTCACTTTCACACTTTCATGATTTCTGTAGCAGTCAAATAGGTTAATTATGTCACAATAACAAGCAGCCCTAATATCTCAGAGGCTTTGCAGAGTTTATTTCTTGCATCATGTACTCAGCACATCGGAGGTGTCAGGGAAAAGGGTTTCTCCACATTCTCTCTCCAGGACCCAGGCATAGGGGCTCTGCGATCTTGTAGCTGCATTGTCTGGAGCAAACGGCCTTTTTGTCTGCTTCTCACAGCCCATAGGCCTGACTTAGTCATATAGCTCCTTTTAACTGCAAGGGAGCAGGGAAGTATATACCTCCCTTGTACCCAGCTTGGTAAGCACCAGGAGGCCCTATACCACCTAGCATAAGAAGGGCTGGGGTATAGGCACAGTGGAATATCTGCCCTTGAGATGTTTCCATTCAGTAGAAGGGATGAATAAAGAGACATAACAGCTCGGGGAAGTCAGGAGAGGGGGAAATGAGCTGTGATGTGAAATCTGAGAGGCGGGAGATGGGGGTGCTGGCAGGCTGGCCAGGCAGTGCATGGCACATTCATGCGGGCAGGTGTCATGTGGCTGCTGAAGTGTATCAGGGTGACTAGTTTGCCAGGTTTAAACCTAGAGAGCCAGGGCCTTGGGAATCACCTGTCGGTGTCTGAACCCTACTCTGGGGAAGAGGGAAAGCCAGCGAAGGGTTTTACGCAGGGATGCGAGCCACCCTCTATGTGTTTACGGAAAGATCACCCTAGATTCCACCTGAAGGTGGAGAGGAAGAGATGAGTGATGGCCCCCAAAGTCAGAGCAGTGTCATGGGGACAGAATGGAGAGGTACTTAGGTGGAGGGACCAATAGAATTTGGTAACTGACTAAATGTGGGCTGTGGCAGAGGAAACGGATGCAGGCCTGTATTTGATCGGAGTAGCACCGTGGATGAGTGTGGACATGCTGGAGCACGATTGTGGAGAAAGATGAATAAGCTAAGTGGTAGACACTGTTGAGTCCGAAGTGCCTGTGAACCTCCAAATCAAGATGTCCATGGTGCACTTGGATGCTTGGGCCTGAAGTGTAGAGAAGAGTCCACCCACCTCTCGGAGCATCTAAGAAATTACAGGTATAACCTCAGCCAAGAAGAGCTCTTTCCTCCAGGGATCTCACCTTGCACTTCTGTGGGGACCAGAATTGTTTTTCAAATTGTGTTTCAATCTGGGTGCTTGCAAGATGGAGTCATTTCTGGCTGGTCAGCTTCCCAAGACCCAGCTCCTCAGGTTGAGAGAAGTCACTGCTCTCTGGGCTACTGCAGCTCCCATCATGGTCTCTGTTAAGTTGCTACCCGTGTTCAGACAGGGAGTCCCCAGAGGGCTGGCTAATGCTTATTCATCTGGCCTGGCACCCAGGTGCTTAATCAGTGTTTCTTGAACAAACAAATGAATTAACCACCAGCTGTGGGGCTTCCCTGGCCGCTCAAGTGGTAAAGAATGTGCTTGCAAAGTGGGAGACTCGGGTTTGATCCTTGAGTTGGGAAGATCCCCTGGAGAAGGTAATGGCTACCCCCTCCAGGATTCTTTCCTGGAGAATTCCATGGACAGAGGAGCCTGGCATGGTGGGCCCCGAGCTTTAGTAGCCCCCAGTGGGGTCTCTATCAAGCTGCTATCATTGTTGAGTCGCCAAGTCCCCAGAGGGCTAACTCTTGTTCATCTGGCCTGGCACCCAGGTGCTTAATCAGTGTTTCTTGAACAAATGAATGAATTAACCACCAACCATGCAAAACTGTTGGGTCCCTGGTGGGAACATAAATAGTACTTCCATTTTCCAAAAGCCTTTAATAAATATAACTCACCAAATTAAAATAAACATTTGTTTATTTTAATAACCAAGTCTCTGGAGGAGTCTCTGGAGGATTTGACACCTTTTCATCTTCAAAGTGCTTTCAAACCAAGAGATGGCTTCTCTCAAAGGTCCCTTTTTGAAAGTTTTAGATTGTAAACAGATACAGAAATGTATTAACATTCAGGAGCAAAGATGCCTCAGGCCAGTTTTAAAGAAAATTTTTCCAGGAAAGAAAAGCAAATCTTTGATTATTTTTTTTGAGTCCTTCAGGTGTTCCAAGGGTTGCATTAAGGGCTTTCAGTATGTTATTCCCTCCATGTTTTTTATGATGTAGGTACTCTCATTCCTACTTAAGAGATAAGAAAACTGAGGCCAGAAAGATATAGTGATTGGCCCAAGGACACATAGCTGGTAAGAGGGAGAACTAAGAACCTATCTGAAGTTCTTCTAACTCCGGGACAGCTGACCCTTCCTTTGCATCACTATTTCTCAAATTGAATCCGCAGATTACCTGTAGTAGGTATACACAAGGTGTAGATTCTGGGTCCCCATACCGCACTTATTGGATGAAACTCTGGAGAGAGAGGCTTGGAGTCTATTTTACTTTTATAAACATGAATTTTTTATTAATCTCTTTTTGTAACTGGAGTACAGTTTACAATGTGGTGTTTCAGGTATACAGCAAAGTGGGGAATCTGCATTTTAAATAAACTTCCCAGGTGCTTCTTATGCACACTGAGATTTGATAACCTACATTTTATACCCGTAGTGGGAGTCTAAAACTTAGATTTTTGTCTAAAGGGATGAGCAGGAAAAAAAGGAGAAATCTAGGCCCTGGACACCACGTGCCTTTCATTGAGCTTGGCAGCGCTGGCCTCCTGCACACTAAGTGTGGCAACCTCTCCCCCCACCCCACCCCTCCATCCCCGCCTTCCCAGGCTGCACTGGCTGAGATGGAAAGCTTTCTCTGTTCCCCTGCTTTTCATGGCAAGCTTGGGTTGATGTTTTTTCTCTGTTCCATATGATTTTGCAATTAACTCACTAGAAAAGTAAATCACAGGATGCCTGGAATAATAAGTGCAGTGAATACGAGGTCCCAGCCAAGGAGTCTGGGACCAGATCCAGCGCATGACGAAGGTTGCTGGGTTGGTGCAGGAAGGAGGCAGGAGGCAAGAGGCAGGCAGGTCCTCAAGGCTGCACAAAGGCAGCAGATGGAGGAGGAGAGGGGATCACTGCTGGTTGAGATCGAGCACCTTTTGTACATGTTCAACATATTGCTCAGAGTTTTACATTCTGCATTTCACCAATTCCACAACAGCTCTTTTTAGTCAATATTACTGTTCCAGGTTTGATGCAGGATGCAGGGTGCTTGGGACTGATGCATGGGGATAATCCAGAGAGAGGGTGTAAGGCGGGAGGGGGGAGGTGGGGGTCGGGATTGTGAGTTCATGTACACTCGTGGCTGATTTATGTCGATGTGTAGCAAAACGAATACAGTATTGTAAAGCAAAACAAACTAAAAAAATAAAAATTAATAAAAAAATCAATATTACTGTTCCTATTTCACAGGAAAAGACCCTGAAGCTCAGAAAAACAAAGACACTTCCCAACTTCCAGCTTCTTCAGGCAGCCTTAATGCCTTCTCACTGTAATCTTTCCTTTCTCTGAGCAGCTAGAGTCAGAAAAGCTTCTAACAAGCAGGCAACCCAAAGATAGCTGGAAACAGTGAGAACTGGTCTTGAGGAACCTGCCTCCTCACCTGTGGAATGGGATGTTGACTGTGGCCAGGTGGCAGGGCTGCTGTGAGTACTGAATCTGACCTCTTACATGGGAGCACATCAGACATGGCCTGGGCTTCCCTGGTGGCTCAGACAGTAAAGAATTCACCTGCCATAAGGAGACCTGGGTTCAATCCCTGGGTTGGGAAGATCCCTTTGAGGAGGGCATTGTAACCTACTCCAGTATTCTTGCCATGGAGAATCCAATGGACAGAGGAGCCTGGCCGGCTACAGTCCATGGGGTTGCAAAGAGTCAGACATGACTAAGCACAGCACACACACGGCTGGACACACAGTAGATGCTTGGAACATTATTCCCCTTGTACTTCCACATTAGTCACTTAAACCATTTCCTGTCACAGAATGAGTGGCACTTTTTTCAGAGGTGAAACACCCACTGGGTTGCTCAAGAAACAGGGATGCTCTCAAGCTAGCTCAAGGAATAGAGTTTATAGGAGGGTTATAGGTGGACTGATAAAGTAGTTGGCATGGAAATCAAGAGTAGGTGTCAAAGCAGCCTGGTTTGTACTGGATTGGAGACCTCAGTGGAGGCTCTGAATAGGAGGTGGAGGAAATAAGGCTTTACCTGACACCCTTGTCTGCTCCGGGCACTTGGCTGTGTTTTGGCTTCTTGTTTCTTGGAGAGGCATTTCCTGCTTCTTGTTTCAATTTCTGAGAGAAAGAATCTGATTGGCTGAACCCAGCTCTACGTATCAAGCCATAGGTCAAACGTAAGTGGGTGGGGTCAGACAGGGCAGTCACGTGATAGGCACCTTGGCAACCTAGGCCGGAAGTAAGCTGCCTGCTTGGAAAGAGGCCATGGGCAGCCAAGCACAAGGTGATCTCTTTGCCCCAGAAGGCCCCTGTCTGGACTTTTCCCTCCAGAAGAAGAAAGACTTTGTCATCTTGGTCTTTCTGTCCTCTCATGCTGGGCCTGCATGCAGTCCTCAGAAAGGGCGGGTAAAGAGGAAGAACGAACCAAGGGTGTAAAGATGTAGAGAGGTCCTGTTTGTTCTGCTGCCTGTGGACTTTTTACAGAAATGGCCTCACTGAAGATTTGGGTGCCTGCATCTCCATCTGAGGCAGTCCTGCTCCTGCCCACCCACTGGTAAACCGAGTTCTTTTCTGTGAAGAAACTCTGCCAGGGACTTATGCACTCCTTCCCTGTAATGTCCACACCCAACAAATCTGTTCAGTTTACGAGTCAAAAGATGTTTTCTCTTCTTGCTTCCAGAGCTTAAAAATCATTCTGGCTTCTTTTTGCTTCTCACAGCTTCCTGAGCAGTGAAAGATGCTGGGATGTGAGCCAGGCTGGTGGTGCTGGGGAAATGTCAGGCTGGGGTCTGTCCTCTGTTCTGTGGCATTCAATCTGCTGTCATCACAGCTCCAAAACCCTTCTGGGGCTCTAAGGCAAGTGGGTATGACTCAGCAAAGCAACCAGAGCAGACAGACACAGGGAATCAGGAAAACACTCTGGCTCCTGACAGAGTCTGACCCTTGTTTCTTAGGACAAAGTGGACAGGACTGAAAAAGGAGGCACCACTTTTTAGGCTGGAGTCAAGGAGTCACCCACTTCCTCTAGAATTGCACTGTCCAAGGGAGCTTATGAAAATGTCCTGTATCTGCACTGTTCCATACAGTAGCCATTTGCCATGTGTGGTTATCCAGCACTTGAAATGCAGCTGGTGCAATGGAGGAAAGGACTTCTTTATTTAGTTGGTTTAATTTTAAATCTAAATGTAAATAACCATATATAGTTAGTGGCTACCATCTTGGACAGGACAGCTTTTGAATCAGGAGTCTATTTCCGTTTTCTGAGGGCAAGTATCAAGACTTATACCCAGGTCCTCAATGCCTAGTGCAGTGGCTACCATGGGCTCAATAGTATTCATGTGAGTGAATGAAGTAGACACTGATAGTGATGAAATGGAGACTGCTTTCATGTATTAATAGAAGGTAAAATCACAGGATTTAGAGTTCATTAGACCTGAATTCATGTTCTGGGCTTCCCTTGTAGCTCAGTCGGTAAAGAATCTGCCTGCAGTGCAGGAGACCTGGTTTCGATCCCTGGGTTGGGACGATGCCCTGGAGAAGGAAATGGCAACCCACTCCAGTATCCTTGCCTGGAAAATCCTATGGACAGAGGAGCCTGGTGGACTGTAGTCCATGGGGTCACAAAGAGTCGCACATGACTGAACGACTGACACTTACTTATTTAGACTTGAATTCATGTTCTCACTCTGAAATTTACATCTCTCTGCCTGTGGGAATGTTACCAACAGCTTTAAGCCTTTTGCATCTGTGAAATGGCTACACCACCTACCTCTTTCATAAAGTTATGTTATGACGAATAAATGAATTGACATATACAGTGAGTAGAACAGTGCCTGGCATTAAATAAGCCCTGGCATAAAATAAGAAGTAGCTTCATAGAAAAGGCAGAGAAAGTGAAAAACAGCCCTGCTGGCAATCAGACTGTGAAGTTCTCAACAGATGCTCTGAGCAAGACATAAGCGGAACCTCCCTGTGACCACGTTCAGGGCATAAACAATAACAACCTTGGAGATGCCTCATAAGATAAAGGCCTGTTGGCGTTAAGGCTGATTCAAACATTGCTTCTTAGGCACAAGTCCTCTTGCTTTGCTCCACCGTATGAGTCATTTTCTAGCAGCATTGTTCTGATGTGATTAGGAAAGAATGCTCAAAATTCTCCAAGCCAGACTTCAGCAATACGTGAACCGTGAACTCCCTGATGTTCAAGCTGGTTTTAGAAAAGGCAGAGGAACCAGAGATCAAATTGCCAACATCAGCTGGATCATGGAAAAAGCAAGGAGTTCCAGAAAAACATCTATTTCTGCTTTATTGACTATGCCAAAGCCTTTGACTGTGTGGATCACAATAAACTGTGGAAAATTCTGAAAGAGATGGGAATACCAGACCACCTGACCTGCCTCTTGAGAAATCTGTATGCAGGTCAGGAAGCAACAGTTAGAACTGGACATGGAACAACAGACTGGTTCCAAATAGGAAAAGGAGTACGTCAAGGCTGTATATTGTCACCCTGCTTATTTAACTTATATGCAGAGTACATCATGAGAAATGCTGGACTGGAAGAAACACAAGCTGGAATCAAGATTGCTGGGAGAAATATCAATAATCTCAGATATGCAGATGACACCACCCTTATGGCAGAAAGTGAGGAGGAGCTAAAAAGCCTCTTGTTGAAAGTGAAAGAGGAGAGTGGAAAAGTTGGCTTAAAGCTCAACATTCAGAAAACGAAGATCATGGCATCTGGCCCCATCACTTCATGGGAAATAGATGGGGAAACAGTGGAAACAGTGTCAGACTTTGTTTTTTTGGGCTCCAAAATCACTGCAGATGGTGACTGCAGCCATGAAATTAAAAGGCGCTTACTCCTTGGAAGAAAAGTTATGACCAACCTAGATAGTATATTCAAAAGCAGAGACATTACTTTGCCGACTAAGGTCCGTCTAGTCAAGGCTATGGTTTTTCCTGTGGTCATGTATGGATGTGAGAGTTGGACTGTGAAGAAGGCTGAGTGCACAAGAGTTGATGCTTTTGAACTGTGATGTTGGAGAAGACTCTTGAGAGTCCCTTGGACTGCAAGGAGATCCAACCAGTCCATTCTGAAGGAGATCAACCCTGGGATTTCTTTGGAAGGAATGATGCTAAAACTGAAGCTCCAGTACTTTGGGCACCTTATGCGAAGAGTTGACTCATTGGAAAAGACCCTGATGCTGGGAGGGATTGGGGGCAGGAGGAGAAGGGGACGACCGAGGATGAGATGGCTGGATGGCATCACGGACTCAATGGACGTGAGTCTGAGTGAACTTGGGAGTTGGTGATGGACGGGGAGGCCTGGCATGCTGCGATTCATGGGGTCGCAGAGAGTTGGACATGACTGAGCGACTGAACTAAGCTTTTCTGATGATTCTCACACAGGTTAGATTTGTGAAAGGTATATTACAAATGCATATTTAGTTCCCAATTGCCCCTTGCATTCTTTGCTTTGGATATTCTGATGGATTTGAATGAAAACCATGTGCAGAAGTGTCCACTGGCTTTCCTGGGCAGGTTTCAGTTACTTGAGAGGAATGATATTTACATACAAGTCAGGGAGAAAAGTCTCTCGCAACAGCAAAGAAAATGTGAGAGACATGGTGGTCAATTGAAGAAGGGATTTTCCTTGAGGGTTTGAGCTAAGCTATTCTCTAGGAGCCCACGGCCTTAAAAAACATGAAGCAGAATGAAAAGTGATGTGCTTAACTGTAGAAACTGAGAGTGATGTGTTTTCCAGGTTCTTGTTGTACTGTTACTAACCAAGCAGAAACTTGGGGAACTTCAGGGGAACTTCCCGACCCAGGAATCGAACCGAGGTCTCCTGCATTGCAGGCAGATTCTTTACCTTTAACAACACAGGGCTGTGTTGTTTAGGGCTCCCTTATATGTGCCCAGGTGGTGCTTGTGGTAAAGAAACCACCTGCGAATACAGGAGACATAAGAGTTGCAGATTCAATCCCAGAGTCAAGAAGATCCCCAGGAGGAGGAAGTGGCAACCCTCTCCAGTGTTCTTGCCTGGAGAATCCCACGGACAGTGAGCCCGGTGGGCTACAGTTTCTAGTGACACAGAGAGTCAGACACGACTGACGCAAATTAGCACACAGATGTGCAGCAGCTGATGGCAGGAGAGCCTCCTACTGGGGCCACTCTCGAGGCCAGAGCAACAAGTTGATGAGAGAGCAGAAACAAGATGCTTTCACTGTCTCGGCATTTCCATTCCGCAGCCTCCATCCACCACTTCAACTCAGTTGCTGGAAAATGCATGACCGCTTTAGCTAAACTGGGATATCTAAACTCACTGTGCCTCTTTGGGGCTCTCTCCTCCATTGAGGTCAGAATTTCCTCCTCACTTCTGCTCCCCTTGGATGTGTTTTGGTCAAGCATCCGTGTCCCGCCTTTTGGGAGTTCGGCTCTCCAATCATTGTGTCTTCTGATCCTTTGGCTCTTACTTCCCTGCAGAAAAGACCTAAACCCTGAGTTGCCTTTTTATTGTGAGACCGAGATCCCCAGGAACTCCATACCACCACTTATCCCACTTCTTGAGGGAGATTCGTGTATTAGGCTTAATTCTGGCCAGTCAAAGAAAGCCAGTGGTGCCAGGGCTGTAGGAGGCTTGAGAGAAATGGCCGTCTTGGAGTTTGTACAAATCAAGGAGAAGCATGAAGGATTTGAGTAGTTATGTACCTTGAAGCCTTGCTCCTCAAACTGGACCTGCAGCATGAGCTAGATAGAAAGACAGACTCTCGGCCCCGCTCCACACCTGCTGGATCAGAATCCGGTTTTTAACGAGATCCCCAGGTGATTCATCCACATGTTGAAGCTGAGAAGCATCACCCTAGCATTTTAAGAAAGTTGATTTCAGAAACTTACAAGAAAATACTAGGTTGCATTTGAAGGCCAGACATTTTGAAAAGATGATTCAAGAGGGTTGAGAAATAAAACAGCATAAGACCGTCTTTTATGTCTTTAAACATCAAGTGTGGAAATAAATAGGAAAACATCTATATAAATACAACAGTGATTTCCTCAGGAGGCAGGTAGGACAGGGTGGGAAGGAGTGAAGGAAAACCTGCGTTTGTTTTCAGCTTGCTTCCTTGAATTCAAATACGTGAATACACTTTAGTGTTACTTTGGAGATAAAAAGTATGCAAATTAACTTACACAACAAAAGAAGGATGTATGATTTTGGTAAATGTGAGTTTGACAGCACAGCAAAGAATAACCCCAGGAAGCACAGGCATTTCTCAGATGAGCCAAAATTGAAAAGGGACACATCAACAGCCTACTTCCCAGTGGTGGAATTACAGGGTGATTTTGTTGTTGTTTTTCTTGTTCTCTTATCTTTTTAAGCTCTCCTGCATTGAATGGGTATCCCTATATAATAAGAAAATTTGCCCAAAAATGTTTTCAGGAAGAATTACTGAAGCACTATAAAGAGACATAAAGCTGACAGGGAGGCACAGGGAAATGACGGAGAGCTGTGCATTTCAGATGACCACAACTAATGGTGAGCTCAGATTTTCAGCGTAAAAGATAAAGGCAACGGAAGAATGTTGCAGATGTTCTGGATGTCATGTCTAGAGCCTCTGCTGTGTGCCTGCTGTGTGCCAGCATGTAGCCTGCAAGGGAGCATCATTGCCCTTGGCGAGCTGAGAGGAAGAGTTTGGGGGAGGTCAGTCCCTGCCCTGAGGTCAAGGAAGGAGTGAACCGGTCTTCAGGCGACAGCTCTCACTCTGTCCTGGACCCCTTGGTTCAGAACAGGAAAGGCATCATGGGTAGTATAAGCTGAACAAAAGACCTCATGTCCTCATCTATTCTAGAGGAGTGGTTCTCCACGTCTTAGGGGAGCTGCTCTTCAAAAACATGGGGGCTGTCTCAGTCTGTTTGAGCTGCTGTAAAAAAAAAAACAATCACCTGGGTAGCTTATAAACAACAGGAATGTTTTGCTCATGGTTTTGGAGGCTAGAAGTCCAAGATCAAGGTGCCGCATGGTCAGGTTCTTAGGAGAACCCTCTTCCTGGTTAATTACCAATGCCTTCCTATGTCCTCATGTGGTAGAAGGAGGGAGGACCCTCTGAGATCTCTCATCCTTTAATAACAGGGCACTAATCCCATTCACAAGAGCTCCACCCTCATGACCTAATCAACCCAAGAAAATGAAAGTGAAGTCACTCAGTCGTGCCCCACTCTTTGCGACCCCATGGATAGTAGCCTGCACCAAGCTCCTCCATCCATGGGATTTTCAAGGCAAGAGTACTGGAGTAGGTTGCCATTTCCTTCTCCAGGGAATCTTCCCAACCTAGGGATCGAACCCAGGTCTCTCACATTGTAGACAGACGCTTTACCATCTGAGCCACCAGGGAAGTCCAATCAACCCAAAGGCCCATCTTCTAATATCATCAGGTTGGGCATTAGAGATTCAACATGTTTACTGGCAGGAAAGGTGGTGTGAACTGCCACACATTCAGACGGCAGCAGGAGCCTTAGCTCCAGCCCTCAGGAGCTCCTGAGATCTCCTCTAGAAACCTTTGGGATTCTGCTGAGCACAGTGTGAAAACCTGTTGCAGAGCAGAGGTTCCGTCTGAAAGTTGGTTCTGTGAAAAGCCAGTCCCCGAGTTGATCTGAGAAATAAAGGTTCCTTAACGTACATGGAAACCTCTGCTGCTGGGCCTCAGGCTTGGCGGTGTGCTGTGCGCACAGCAAGGCACGTGCCCTGACATCCCACAGCCCGGCGTTAACCCTGTCAGTGGGCCTTTCCCAGGCCTTTTCTGACCTTAGATGATTTTTTTATGGAAGGCCCCTTGACAGGAATAGTGTCCGAAAAAACAGTTTTTGAGGTCCTTTTTAAACCCTATTAAGACCTAACTTAAAAAAAAAAAAATTTAATGAAACTTCCACAATACTTGCTACATGGTGGTTTATGATGTCCAGAGAACATTGTGTGCTTTGAAGAAATTTCTAGAGAGCTAAAAATGCCTTTAATTATACCCACGGGGAGAGTGGGGACTCCAGTCTGCACCTCTCGGGGCTGGAGGTTAACAAGGAGGTACTAGCGTAACATGTGGGTCGCACTAACTATGCTGCAAATTATAAGGTTTCCTCGGCCCTCGCAGCAGTGGGAGAGGAAAGGCGAACTCAAAAACCCAATATTCATGAGCCAGCTCTACCGTTGGACTCTCTTCAGGGTGGTGGTTTCTACTTTTAACTTATTCAATGCACATAATTAAAGCTGCTTTGAGATCAAGTGCTCATGAGTGCATCAAATGCCAAAATTTCCGGAGCAGCTGTAATTGCTAACGCCTTTGCAGTTTACAGAACTGCTTTCAAATCATTGTCCTTAGAACAGACCTGATTGATCTGGGTGTTATTATGCCCATTTTACAGATAAGAAAACGGAACATCCACTAGTGACTGATGGAGTGTGACCCTACGCTACTCCTCTCTCTCTCCCTCCTGTATTTTTCCCTCTTAATGCTAAATTGCCTCTATTGTTAATGATCATGGCCACACCCTAGGTTTCCTGGAGTAGACTGGATTTCAAGGGATTAAGAAACTAAAATCCATTCATTCAGTGCTTAGCAGAATGTAGTTTGTTTGTGTCTTTGTCGGACTTTTCAAATAGCTTCATAAATCAAAAGTCCACAGATCAAATCGGTTGGTTTATTTATTTAGGGTTAGGGATAAGTTCTAGTGCTCTGATAAGAAAGAGAGCCATTTTTGTTAAATGTCTGTTAGATAAATAATATGGGCTGAAACTCTGATGTGACAAATTCCTGCCAGTTCACATAGGCATCAGCGGAGTTTTACTGAAGCACAGAAAGTGCGTTGTGTGGCGAGAGGCAGCCTGATAGACCAGGAAAGCTTGGGCTCTGGTGCTGTACCATCGTGGCACTCCGAGCAGTCTTGTCCTCATCAGAGAACTAGGGAAACGATAATGCTTTACTTACAGGCTTGTCAGGAGGACTAAACCGGTGATCGTAGGTGCCTTGTGCTACATTGTAGGGCATCAGGAAGTTGTAGCATCCTTCCTTCCTTTGGTAGAATCTGAACATCAGTATTTAACCCTCCATCCCCAACTCCTACCCTCATTCCTCCTCTGGGGTACCCCTTCTCCCTATTTTACGTCAGTAAATTGAATATTATTGCACACCTACTGTTGTGTCTACCCTTGTGCCAGCCCCTTGGGATGGGTCTCATGGTGCAGTAGAGGAGATAGGCAAGTTCACTAACGCATCGGGGGCTGGGATAGATGCGTGCAAAGGGTCAGTGGGTCATCACACAGTGCAGGTGTAATTCTTCCTTGAGAGGGAGTTTAGGAACGCTTGAGAGGGTGGGTGATGCGAAGCAGAGTCTTCAGAGATGTGTAGATGGATAGAAGGTGGAGGGCAAAAGCAGTTACTGCTCCACAACTTGCTAAGCTCTTTCCCACTTCTCCCACTGAGGCTGCATTCTGTAATTTTTACTCCAAATGAGCTAATTGCTGGCATGTTCTCCCTGGACAAATGAATAGCAGCTTTTGGTCATCAGAATAAGCCTGGAGGGCCTGCAGTGTGGGGAAGATATATTAATGTCTGTTTTTTGGTGCTAAACTTTTTATTTCCTAGCACCACCTTTCCTTGGGAAAATAAGGGGAAACAGTCTAATTATTTATAAAATCCTCTCAGTCTTTGGTGTGCCTGCAGGCTTAGTTACTTCAGTCATGTCTGATCTTGACGACCCTGTGGACAGTAGCCCACCAGGCTCTTCAGTCCATGGGATTCTCCAGGCAAGAGTACTGGAGTGGGTTGCCATGCCTCCTCCAGGGGATCTTCCCGACCCAGGGACTGAACCTGCATCTCCTGTGTCTCCCGCACTGCAGGCAGGTTCTTTGCTTCTGAGCCACTTTGGAGTCCCTCGCAAATACTTAAGGACATCTTCAAGCAGTTACCTTTCTCTCCAAGGTGAGTTATTCATCAAAAACACAGACTTCCACCAGAACCTTCTCTTAGGCTCTTGGTCCCTGAACAACAGTGAGCCTCAGCTGAGCAGCACCTGATAACCTGCACGTTTGAAAGGCTTTCAAAAAGTCTACTCATATATGTCATGTACTCTGCAGTATTGCAAGAGACCCTTTGGGGAAACTTCAGTCACCAGAGGCTCTTCTCATCGGAAGAGCACTCGACTGGCAGTGTGGGGCCCTGGGTTCCAGGCGTGGCTCTGCCACTCACGTTCCCTGGACCCTGTCAGCTGTCACGTGCCTCACAGTACCTCATTTGTGAAAGGAGGCGGTTGGGGACAGATGTTCCTATGACCCCTTCCTGCTCTGAGGTCGGGTCTGTGCATTCCAGGAGGATGACGGGAAGTCCCAGGCGCAGAGCTAGCTCCCCGTGGCTGTGCTGGTGGTGATCCCCAGGTCCCTCGCTGGGTGGTACAGCTGATTGTGTTCCCATTGGGCTTCTCTGAGTCCTAAGCCACTGTCATCCCTTTTAAGGAAAAACAGGATGACAGGTATATCTGTTTTTGTCTGTCGGGGCTCAATACATCTTTATTGATGGCAGTGGTCTTAATTTATGGTGACAAAAACACCTCGAAATGAGAGCTGGGATCCAGGGTGGAGGGTGAGGACTGTGGTACTCCCACAGAGAGAGCTGTAGCATGTGGGGTTTCTCAGCCATCACATTTGGACCAGATAGATCATCATTGCAGGGTCTGTCTCACGCATTACAGGATGCTTACCACAATCCCTGGATTACCCACTAAGAGGTCAGTAGCAACCCTCCTCTCTATGACAGAACTGTCTCCAGACATTGCCAGATGGCCCCAGGGGCTCAAAACCACCACTGTTGAGAAATCACAGGCCTAGAATGAAGGCAGAAGCAACATTCACTCAAGTTGACCCGCAGGCACTGAGTTGTAAGCTGGGGCTCATCTTGTCTGGCCCAGCATTCCCCTTGAGCCTCTGTGCCCACCTCACAGATCACATTATCCTTCTGCAGGTACAGCCCTAAACCCTTCACCTTGACCTGCTCAGCCCCAAATCCTGTTCTCATCAGCCCATTCAGCAAACAAAGGCTGTGTGCATTGCAGGCCTGGATTCATGCTGGATTCTGAGAAAGCGGTGATGACCTCCAGACTCAATCTCTGACTCCCTACCAGCTCCCCGCCCCCATTCCAGAGCTTACTGCCTGCTGCTGCCACGTTCCTGCTGCCTATCAAGAGGCTCCTTTCTCGTCTGATTCCCCACCCTGCCAGCTTTGAGGCCCCAGGCCTAGACTGGTCAGAGGCAACCCTTGGCCTTCAGCCCCCAATATAGTCTCCATTTGGTGCTTCTACGATATATCTGTCCTACAAATTGGGTCCCCTCCAACCCCTCTAAAATACTGACTGTCTGTAAGTAGGCATGTATGCAGTCAGTCAGCAAGGACGTACTGAGCAACTCATATATGCCAGGACCTGTGTTCTACACTGTTTATGTCTATTTTCAGTCTCATTCAGTAGAGTCTCAAAGCAGAGACATTACTTTGCCAACAAAGATCTATGTAAGCTATGGCTTTTCCAGTAGTCACGTATGCGTGTGAGAGTTGGACCATAAAGGCTGGGTGCCAAAGAATTGATGCTTTTGAACTGTGATGTTGGAGAAGACTCTTGAGAGTCCCTTGTACTGGAAGGAGATCAAACCAGTCAATCCTAAAGGAAATCGGTCCTGGATATTCATTGGAAGGACTAATGCTAAAGCTGTAATACTTTGGCCCCCTGGTGTGAAGAGCTGACTATTGGAAAAGATCCTGATGCTGGAAAAGATTGAGGGTAGGTGGAGAAGGGGCAACAGAAGTTGGAGATGGTTGAATGGCATCATCGGCTCAATGTACATGAGTTCGAGCAAGCTCTGGGAGGTGGTGAAGGACTGAGCTGCAGTCCATGGAGTCGCAAAGAGTTGGACACGACTGAGCGGCTGAACAACAAAATCCTCTTATGTCTCTTTATTTTCATTCTCATTCAGTTAGTACTTAGGAGCATCTCCTGTGTGTCAGGCACTGTACTGGGTTCCCACAGCCTAGGAGTGAGCAAAACCAGATGTGGTCCCTGCAGTGTGGTGGGAGGTGCAGCCTCTCACTGCGAGAGCATCGCCCACATAAATGTCCTTTTTCCACCTCTCTGCCTCCATCTGTGTCTTCTCACTTTCCCTCTGCCTCTCCCTTCTTACCCCAGCCTCCTTTCTCTCTCTGGCTCACTCCATCTTTCATCCTCATCCATAACCAGGGATGTTTGCTGGGGCTGGCTAAGCACCTTCCCAGGGGCACTGAATCTCGTTCAGATCCCTGCATCCTGGCTTCATCCTGGTGGGAGAATTACTGTCATTTAAGGGGTCTGCCAAGGCTGTTTGACAGGAGTCAGCCAGGCCGGATGCTAAGGAAGAAGAATCACTCCTCCCAGGGGGTGGTAGCATACGTGAGGCCCATCATCGCTGAGAACTGGCCCGAGCAGCACACGGCTCCATTCTGTCCACTGTGTCACCGAGGATGTTCCTGGACATGGACGTGAATCGAGGGCATCACGCAGAGAAGGCTGGCTTCCAACACCTGTGTGGGGTCCTCTCCCCTCCCTGCCATGTTTTGCTTGGTAGCGTGTCCAACTGAGACGGTTCTTTCACTTATTGAAAGAGGCACAGCCTTCCCATCCTCAGGCCAAGGTGGCTCCAAGGCCAGCATCTCAGCCA
This sequence comes from Aepyceros melampus, assembly GCA_006408695.1. Lineage (NCBI taxonomy): Eukaryota > Metazoa > Chordata > Mammalia > Artiodactyla > Bovidae > Aepyceros > Aepyceros melampus. Next base: position 18,554 of record SJXQ01001284.1, read on the forward strand.
AGGTGAGAGAGGGTCTCTGAGACTTCGTGGTTTACAGTGAGGACTTGGGAACCCAGCTATCCCAACCCAGTACTTGGCTCCACATAGGCCCAGGTAAGCCTGAGCAGGCGCCTTCACTTCTTGGAAGCTCAGTTTCCACTTACGCAAAATGGGAGTCACCTCGGAAGCCACATCACTCAGCAGGAGCGAGGAGTCTGTTAAATTGTGCTTGTAGACGGCTTCGCACAGTCCCTGGCACCAGAAGTGCTCTGTAAATGCCAGCTCTGGCCCCTGCATTACTCTCTGGGTTTCCCAGTTTCTTCCTCTGATGACTGCTGATTGCTGAATGCAGAGGAGTCAGGCTGCTTGCTTGGAACCCTGGGTGCATTCTGATTGGTGGGGCTCTGCCTAGTGTCTTTTACTACCTTCTTCCAAGGTCCTCAACCTCCCTTTCTTTCACTGGAGCAGTGCAGCTGTTTAACAGCTGTTCCCTTTGTTCAGGAGATCAAGTTCACTGTCGGTTGATATGACTTTTCCTCGTAAAGGACTTGGGGATTTCTCAACATGAAAGCTGTTACCAAAGTGCATAGTGTTATTAATAGGGCTTCCTGGAAAGAAGCCATCTGGATGGAGAGGCCTCCCGTCACAAACACCAGCTCACTCATGTCCCATTTTATGCCCAGGCCTCTTCTCCTTCACCCTTCAACTTTGTAAGTCCTTTCTGAACTGAGATCCCAACTGCGAAGGGCCCTCTGGAGCTGGGACTGAGAAATGTGGATGCCTGGAGGTTTGGAGGAGTTCTGAATCCTTCATTTCTCTTGGGTCTTATGCTCCCACCAGGCCTCCTGGGTTTCTAAGACAGCCAAACATCTAAGATGAAATAGATGGCTGCATTTGGATGAGAACATTTTAATGATCCAGAAAGCAGAGAACACAGGCGGGGGAAAAACTAAACCAGCCATACACTGCCTTCAGAGAGAAAGAAATGGATTGTTCGTGGGGAAGGTAGCAGGCCCAGGCAAAACAAGTTTCTGCTGACCTCAGAAGAGGGTTGTGATTAGCGCCTAGAACACAGATTCGAACGCAGCAGACAGGGGAGGCTGGGGGCAGGGATTGCAGCCTGGAAGACGCCCTGTGTGGTACCTCTCTGCTAGACTCTGAGCTTCTTGAGGGAAGAGGCTAGGTCTGAATCTTTGTGTATCTCCAGCAGGTGATGAAGGTACACAGCGAGTCAGCTGGATTTGCTCAAACCTGGGGTGTGAGTATCCCTGGGCCTGAGTGGAGGTTGTCAGGGAAGACAAGGGTGACCTGTATTTCTGAAGATATGAGGGGAAGATATTTGTGTGTGAAAACAGATCATGTGTATATCATGAAGGAAGATACACAGCTGGAGTGATTTCTGAAGATGAAATGAGAGAGTTTAATGAAATGTCAGGCAGCTGACTGCCTCAGGCCACTCTCTCATACTCTTCAGGGCAGTGGATCTCAGGTTTTAGGGTACACATATACTAGCTGGGATACTTGTTCAACTTGCAGAATCCAGGGCTCCCCACCCAGAGATTATGACTGACAACAGTTTTAAGGTGGACTCAAAAATCCTGGGCACATTTCTTAGTGCCCAGGCAATTTCAGTGCAGTGACACTCACACCAGCCCTGTCTGGGCAGGAGGACACTTGCCCTCTGCTCTTCCATGTGGTGCTGGATGCTGTCTGGCCTTACCCAGATACCCCGCAAGACGAGGCACTCATTTTCCCAGATGCCAGTGAGTGCTGGCAGCTCACGGCTCATGCTAATTTTGGGGATGGAAATAGCCTTCTCTGAGGGAGCTCCTCACCCAGCCCAGGTTGACTCTAAAGGCCACCAGCATCCAATTAGTCCTTTATGGAGAAGGGGGTTTGGAGTGAGGATTGTCAAAGGGTCTAGACTCCTCTGTCCGATTTGAGACGACTCCGAAAGGCAGGCTCATCTCCAGATCTCTGAATGAGACTGGCTGAGGCCAGCTTTGCAACTGCATTGCAGCTCCAGGCTTCTCTCTGCTCTGTCCCACTTCCGTCACTCCCTTCTGGGAGGTGATCTTGAGAACAAGAAACCTCCTGCCAGGAACTTTCCATCCCAGAGCCTGTTTCCCAGGGATCCTGACCAAGAGGCAGGGAAACGTTAGATGGAGGAGCGTACATAGTCTCATGAATTAGACCATCTGATATGTAATAGTAGTTGTCATTGTGGTTCAGTCACCCAGTCATGTCTGACCCTTTGTGACCCCATGGACTGCAACATGCCAAGCCTCTCTGTCCCTCACTATCTCCCAAAGTTTGCCCAGGTTCTTGTCCATTGCATTGGTGATGCCATCCAGCCATCTCATCCTGTGATGCCCTTTTCTCCTTCTGCCCTCAATCTTTCCCAGCATCAGGGACTTTTCCAATGTGTCAGCTGTTCACATCAGATGACCAAAATTACTGGAGTTTCTGCTTCAGCATCAGTCCTTCCAACAAATACTCAGGGTTGATTTCCCTTTAGATTGACTTGTTTGATCTCTTTACTGTTCAAGGGACTCTCAGGAGTCTTTTCTCCAACACCATAGTTCAAAGGCATCAATTTTTCAGCAGTCCACCTTCTTTATGGTCCAGCTCTCACAACCGTGCATGACTACTGGAAAGACCATAGCCTTGACTGTGTGAACCTTTGTCTGCAGAGTAATGTCTCTGCTTTTCAACACACTGAGTTTGTCATAGCTTTCCTGCCAAGAAGCAAACATCTTCTGATTTCATGGCTGCAGTCTCCATCCTCAGTGATTTTAGAGCCCAAGAAGAGGAAATCTGTCACCACTTCTACCTTTTCTTCCTCCTTCTATTTGCTGTGAAGTAATGGGGCCAGATGCCATGATCTTAGTTATTTTAATATTTAATTTTAAGCCGGCTCTTTCACTCTCCTCCTTCACCCTCATCAAGAGGCTCTTTGGTTTCTCCTCGCTTTCTGCCATTAGAGTGGTATCATCTGCATATCTGAGGTCATTGTTGTTTCTCCTGCCTGTCTTGATTCCAGCTTGTAACTCATCCAGCCCAGCATTTCTCATGATGTGCTCAGCGTATAGATTAAACAAGCAGGGTAACAGCAGACAGCTCTGTTGTACCCCTTTCTCAATCTTGAACCAGTCAGTTGTTCAACAGGGTTCTAACTTGCTTCTTGACCCACATACAGGTTTCTCAGACCAGTAACACAGTCTGGTATTCCCATCTCTTTAAGAGCTTTCCACAGTTTATTATGATCCACACAGTCCAAGGCTTTGGTGTAGTCAGTGAAATGGAGGTCGATGTTTGTTTTTGTTGTAATGCGCTAGCTTTCTCTGTGACCTGGTGAATGCTGGCAATTTGATCTCTGGTTCCTCTTCCTTTTCTGTATGCTGCCTTTGCTGAGAATCAGGCTGAGGACTGACTTTGTCCAGTCCTGTGACCACGGCTGAGTCTTCAGACTTGCTGACATATTGAATGCAGCACCTTGATGGCATCATCCTTTAGGGTTCTGAATAGTTCTGTTGAAATTCCGTCACATCCACTAGCTTTATTAACAGCAGTACTTCCTAAGGCCCACTTGACTTCGCGCTCCAGAATATCTGGCCCTGGGTGGCTGACCACACCATTGTAGTCATCTGGTTCATCTGGACATTTTTTTTTAATACAGTTCTGTGTATTCTTTCCATCTCTTCTTAATCTCTTCACCATCTACTAGGTCTCTACGGTTTATGCCCTTTATTGTGCTCATCTTTGGCAAAATGTTCCCTTGATATCTCAGATTTTCCTGAAGAGATCTCTAGTCTTTCCCCATCTGTTGTTTTCTACACTGTTCATTGAAGGAGGCCCTCTTGTCTCTCCGTGCTGTTCTTTGGAAATCTGCTTTTAGTTGGATGTACCTTTCCATTTCTCCCTTGTTTTTGCTTCTCTTCTTTCTTCAGCTATTTGTAAACTCTCCTCACATAACCACTTTGCCTTCTTGCTTTTCTTTTTCTTTGGAATGGTTTTGTTTGCTGCCTCCTGTACAGTATTACAGACCTCCATTCATAGTTCTTCAGACACAGTTTACAATTTCTTATCCCTCCTGGTAGTAGTAATTAAATGGCAACAGTAGCAATTCCTGTGTATTGGGTTCTTACTATGTCCTGAGTGCTTTATATTTATTTTTTCCCCAAATTTTACAACAACCTGATTGCCTCTGTGTGTGTGTGTGTGTGTGTGAATGCACACTCAGCCATGTCTGACTCTTTGCAACCCCATGGACTCTAGCCAGGCTCCTCTGTCCATGGGATTTTCCAGGCAAGAATACTGGAGTGGATTGCCATTTCCTCCTCCAGGGGATCTTCCTGACCCAGAGATCAAACCCTCATCTCTTATGTCTCTTGCATTGGCAGGTGGTTTCTTTACCAACTGTGCCACCAGGAAAATCCCAACAACAACATGACTACTATCCCATTTCACTAATGAGGAAACGGTGGCACGGAAAAGTCAGGCGCCTTGCCCAAGGATTGCATAGCTACTAGGTGGTTGTCAAATCCACCAGACTGGATGGTGGTAGAACCTCAGTTCTACCACTTCCCAGGGGTGAAATTGAGACTCTTCCCAGCAATAGCTGGGCTCTTCTGTGCTGGAGAACCCAGCTAAGCTTGGGTGCCCTAATCTGTGAAATGGGGGTTGTGGTGCCTACATTGTAGGACTGTTGTGGGCTGAATTGAGGCTCAATCTGTATGAAGTAGTGATGTGTCTGGGCCCACAGGTACCAGGTAGACAGGCAGGCCTAGTGATTCTGCAGCCTTGATGGGCACTCAGTAAATACTTTTCAGAAGATGCATGAAGGAGATGTGTGCTTCCACAGGACGTCCTGAGATGGTTGAGGTCAAGGAATGTTGGAAAAGAATGGCCAGGAAAATAGACATGGATTTAAGGGAAGATGTGAATGTGGACTAAGATGCAGGAAACGGAGAAATAAGTCACACAAATCTGTAACTGTTGAGAAGGCAGGAACATCAACTCAGGAGGCTGAAGATGAGGCTGAGAATTCTGGCTTCTAGGTCTTCATAGGAACTGTGACATGGGAGATGAAGGGTATTCTGATGGGATCCAGGCTCTGTGGTCACCTAGCCCAAGAAATCATCAACCCTAAACCACTAAACTTTGACTTGATGAGGATCTCATCCTGGCTTTGTCACAAAATAGTTGGTATTATCTGGAGCAAGTCACATGCCCTATTTGGAAATGGAGGTGGAACTCAGAACTCATGATCTACAAAACCCTCCTAGCTCAGAAACTTGGCAACTGCATGAATCTCTACATAAAAGTCCCTTAATTTGGTGAGAATTGCTAGCCCTCTGTGGTTTGCTGAAGGAAACCACAAACGTACTGTTAGAAGCATTTTCTGCCCTAACCTCTTCCTCAGAATTGCCCAGGGTTTTATTTTCGAACTTTTATGTCCAGATAATTCTAAGTTCAAGTCTCTTGTTTAGTTCACGTTCACCCCTTCTCCGCCTCCTCACTCGCCACTTAACCTCTTGCATTATATGTGTCTTTCAGCATCTTTGAGATAAACATCTTTATTCTTCCTATTTCTGTGTCAGATTTTTTTTAAAGTAGTGGGAGGAGGTGATGATCTCAGGATGAAACATCCAATCAAAATATCTAGAATCCTGACTTACAGAGTCTCATTGCCACCCCCAGCATCCTCCCCAAAACTCCCACCTCTCACCCTCTCTCTCACTCTCCAGATACAAAGATACATAGGTCCATAGATTAATGCCTAAATAGATACACATCCATCACACAGGCAGAAGGGCACCAGAATCTGTACAGAATGGCCAGCTCTCCACAAGGTTGATTGGAAGGGAGGCTCCCAAGAAATTCTAGCTGCATTGCTCTTGACAAGGCCCAAGAAGCTCTGTCCCTTCTCCTACACGATCACGCTGATTAATCCATTCTGTGAAGGAAGCCCACAGCCACTTTGTAGCGTTTGGGGATCAGATCACCTGGTTTTTTAGTTAGCCTAACAAGTCATTGGATTCCCTTCGCTGCAAAGCTGGATAATAATCACCTTTCTAGGCTGTTGGAAAGATTAGGTGTGACTAGTCATAGAAGAGCTGCAGCCTGCCTGACCCACAGTAGGCATTCTAAGAGGCACTGAAGTATTCCTCCCGATACCATTGCTGAGGTCCCAGGAGGGCCGAACTGTCTGTGTTCAGTCTTTGAGGCCTTGCGCTCACGTTCAGTTCCTGCTCAGTTCTACCAGGTTTCCTTGGCAAAGAATAGTCATATGCACTGTGTCTGTGGTTCTCTTTATAGACCTTCCTTCTCCTCGGCGGGTGATGATCATTTGTTCTGTTGCCTGACTACTGTCACATAGGACTCTGCCTTGAATCCTGTCTGCGAACACTTATCGTTGTTCCTCCCTGAGACAGCAGCGCCTGGTCGGCGGGGCAGCCTCCTTAGGTTGGTTTTACCATAGTCCCTGTTACATGTTAACTATCTCTGGCCTCATACCCAGGGTCATGCAGGACTGCCAGAGTACCCCTGATGAATGTGAAACAAAATAAAGGTCAAGAGAGTAGCCTTCAGGTGCTCTCCACACAAAAATAAGTTAATAAGTATGTAAGGAGATGATATGTAAACTAGCTGGACCATAGTGATAATTTTATTCTCTATGTGTATATAAAAATCATCATTACGTCCCTGGAATAGATACAGTTTTCATTTAAGAAAATAAATACACCGCCCAGTTTTTTTTTTTAGTCACTCTACCTGCGATTCTTCTCAGGACCAAGATACACCCTCCAGTTCACACCTGGTCGGGCCCTGCCCTGAGTCCTGCTCACACACGCCATAATACAGAATTACTTTCTGCTGCTTTCCCACAGGGACCGGAAGGCTTGCAGCAACCAGGTTATTTAAGAGAGGAGATCTGAATGGGTCCATTCTATTTCTGCCTCAAGGAAGATAACTCGCGCACACACACACACACACACACACACACGCTCTGTACACATACACTCATAAGCAGTGTGCACGTGACCCAGGGCTAGCCATGATGGTCACATGCAGACTCATTTCCCCTGTAATTTATTGATAGGGTTTGTCGTTGCTCTCCCTATATAATTCGCAATTAGCCGCATTCATCCTGACAGCACCTTATTAGGTCACCCACCCCCAGGCCTCAGGAATGTTCATCCCAGCAGCTTGACCCTAGGTAGAAAATGCTCAGGTTTGGAAGTCGGATAGTTTGGCTTTAAATAAAGTTACTGCCCAGGTGACTACACAGGTTACCTTCTGACGCCTCAGTTTTCTCATTGGAAGAATGGAGATAATAATAGTATCTATCCCAATAATAATATCTATCCTAGAAAGGGGTTGTTGAGGGCTATTTACCAGCAAAGGGTTTGACACAAGCTTGGTAAATGGCTGCTACTTATACTGTGTCTGTGGTCTTGGGCAAATCTCCCAAATTGAGGTCAGAATCCTTGCCCTGTGAAAGCATATACAAAACTTCATAGAGCCACGGAGACGTTGATTAGCGTTATTATCCATTAAAAAGCACAGACTGACTTTAGTGACTGTGAGACCGTACCTGCTGTTTGCAAGCACCCAGCTGTCCCCCAGTGTACGGACTAAATTCATCCATCCCATTCATTTATTCTGACGTTCTGCCAGATCTTCCTGGGTGTAGGTTGGGGGGTAGGATTTGTACACATGCACGTGACTCAGAGCCCAGGAACTCAGACTAACTCGAGGGACAAAGAGGCACTTCAATAGCCAAGCCCTCTAGCAGGAAGTGGCAGTTCTGTGAACTAGAGGAAGGAGTCAACCTACCCCTGTTTTTCCCTTCCCCTGGCATCGTCCTAGAGTTCCCGAAGCATCCATGATCATTATCATACTACCACCTCTGGCAGGCTTTTCCAGAGGTTGGGGGCGAGGGGGGCTTCTGTCTTCAGGTGAGGCAGTTCCTAACATCCTCACCCCTCTCCTTTGAGAAGAATTGGTCCCTCTGGCAAGGGCTGGTGAGGAGCCTTGGCCTGGAAATCAAGAGGCCCAGTACCACCCCCAGCCCCACTGTTTCTTGGTTGTATGGCCTCTTTGGCTCCTCTGAGCCCACTTTCCATCTGTAGAAACTGGAGAGTATTCAAAACGTTGTTCAAGATGACCTCTGTTGTAGTACAAGAAGGTGCCATACACAGGTGCCGAGATGTTACTTTTCATGAAAACTCAAGCAACAATGCTTTATCAGTCCCTTCCCACATGCAGGCTGTGCTGGGGTCTCTGGGGATGTGAAAGCAGCAGACGGTGCAGTCCCTACCCTCAGCCACTCACCTTCTTAATGGAGAGAAAAATGAACCCAGGTGATCTCGGCAGGGAATGAGAGAATACAGGGAAACAGATCTGGTTTTAGAGTGTCAGCTAGTTTGCTAAATACTGAATCTGGCTTTTCCATTAAGGTACCTCTTCACTCCAGGGCTGTGTTTTCTTGGATGTGAATCATTTTATAGTATCCTGTCTCTCTGTTGAAGCTGCATAGACCCCTCCACCCTGCCTGTCTTGTCCCCTGGAGTCCTTGTGATCAGATGAGTTGAAGAATTAGGTGAGCAATCTGTAAACCGGAGACTTAGAAGTTTGGGGAGGCTGGAAAACACTCAAGAGATCCCACAGACCCGCCACTCCTCTTTACAGACCAAGATCCAACAGGACAGAGGTATCGCCAGCATCCTCACAGCCGAGGTCGGTCACAGAGTGGACCCTAGAACCCAGATTCCCAGGCCGCCAGCCCCGTTCTGAGCCTTCCCCAATCCTTCCTTACATTAGTCCTTCCCACTGTGACATCTCTTAGGTCAACTTACAAACCTCATAGACAGATAGAGGCAAATCTTAATTGCCCCATTTACTAACCAAATGATCTAGAGAAGTCATTTAACTTCCCCAAACTGTAAAATGGTAATAATAATGCCTCGTGCTTCTCTCATGGTGCCACTGTACAAATGAGGCCTCTGGCAGTGGCAGTCAGTAATAAATGCTAGAGAATCAGGCCACCCCGGGGAATAGAGGGGCAGTGAGTGGCGCCCAGATTTTAAGCCTTGCTTGTCTCCCGAGGGTCAGCCCACACTGTCAGCCCTTCAGGAGCTGTTCCTAGGTGCTGGTCCACCCTGGTCCCCTGGACCCCTGCCTGGAGCGCAAGTTTCAGTGAAAGTAAGACAACCTCTCCCCTCACCAGCCAATTAAGGAGTGCTTTTTGCTGCCACATTAATTAACCGTGAAGCAGATCCTTGTCATTACTTATAGGAGCTGAAAAATCATTAATGGCCCTTTTCACACTAGTCTTGGGGGCATTCATTGTGATAAATCTTGATTTGAATCCAATTCATCCTCATTTTCATTTATTTTGATTGTGAGAATAGAGGCTTGCTTTTTTTTTTTTTTTTTTTTTTTGACACGTTGAGGATTAGAAGGGCCTAGCAGCTATCTTAGGTATACTTGGAACTAAATAAATATTTCGAATAGATGAATGGATTTTTGAAACAGTTAGGCAAGTGGAGGAGTACATGAGCAAAGCAGATAGGCGAGTGGTCAGAAGTGCAGGATTTGGAGTTAAAGTTCACACAGTAGTCTCTATCAGTGCCTTTCATGCTGGAGCTCTGAGGCTGGCAGGTTATTTCACTTCTCTGAGCTTCAGTTTCTCGTGTGTCAAATGGGGATGCCAGTCCTCATCTCATGAGGGTACTGTGATAAGCAGAGACAATGTATGTGAAGTCCTCAACGTAGTAACTGACTCATGCAGACGCTCAGGAAATGGCAGTGGCTGTCATCCCCATCCTCATCACCACTGTCTTCATTATCATCACTGTCTCAATATGCTCATCATTGTGATCAGCAGCATCTTCATCCATCGTCACCACCATCGTCATTGTCTTCCTCATCCTTATTTCTTGCAGAGCTTTACAGACTTTGATCAGAGTTCATCTTTGTCCTTTCAGGGAATATCAGTTTCAGAAAAACAAAGCGCTATCTTTTCTGTGTGTCTTTTAGAAACCTTTGCTTTTGAAATAATTGCATTTCCAGACAGGACCCTTTATTCTGCAGTCTGCAGAGTAATTGCTGTAGCCACTACCGCGCTGAAAGGTTTCCAGGGCCGTGTGAGTGGAGGAATGCATGGGAGTGAGGACTGCTCTCCCCTGGGGTCCTGGGACTGATTATCTCATTTGCCTTTAATCACAAATCAGCACAAAGATCCTTTGCTGGGTCTGTTTACTGCCTAGCTGAGCCCAGTGGCACATCCTTTGAAGGTCTGTGGATGAACGCTGTAGGGAAGGGCACCCTGGGGTCATGGAACGAGGGGCAGATTCTCATTCCCACCTGGGGTTTGCATTTACTGTTGAGCCTCTCTCATCCTCAGTCTCATCATCTGCAAAATGGTATTTTTATAGCATCCTCCAAGTTTTTGTGTGTGACGATTAAATGGTACAGATTAGGGTGGACAAAGAGAGCAGCGCAGGGCCTGGCTCAGAGCAGGTGGTTGGTGAGTGTCCGATGGTTTGGTGGAGGCCCACAGGGTGGCTGGATCCCATTCACACTGCATGTTAGGACTCTTGGCCACCATCTCTCTGTCATCGTGGGTTTTCTCACTGTCAGTGACCCTGGGTTTCCCTGCACATCTGCCTTCACTTAAGAATGGTTGAGCCACACCACCTAAATATCCCCCATCACCCTCCTGTTACACTCATTCCTCTGTTACTTTCTCAATCCAAAGACAAAAGACTTTTCTTCTAAAGATGGTCTGGCATTTAGAAGCTAAGGGGCACATGGAGTCAGCAACATTCTAAAATGCTAGGTGCCCTCTACTCCTGATCTCCATGTATAGGATAAATGTCTAAACCCCACAATCCTCTTTTGGACGCACTGGGGAGTCCAGTGTCATCGTATGGTCAGAATTCCTCATCTGCAGCTGCTTCAGAGACTACCTTGTCCATACCCTCTGACCCCTGCAGTACCGTCAGCTTAACTTCCAACTGTACTGGAAGGCTGAGGCTTCCTCTGGCCTGAAAAGCCAGCTCTGCTTATGCATGGGGCAGGTCAGAAGAGACAAGGAATTAGCACCTGCTGGAAGCAGCTCCCAGTCAGTGGTTGAGGGGTGTGTGTGCCTGCTAAGTCGCTTCGGTCGTGTCTGACTCTTGGATATCCTATGGACCATATCCCGCCGAGCTCCTCTGTCAGTGGGATTCTCCAGGCAAGATTACTGGAGTGGATTGCCGTGCCCTTCTCCAAGGGATCTTTGCAACTCAGGGATCAAACTCACATCTCCTGCATGGGCAAGTGGATGGGTCTTTACCACTAGCACCACATGGGAAGCTGGTTGATTGGCCTCGATGTATAAATACCTCAGTTCCCTCACTGTGCAGGTGGGATAATTCAGAGGATATACCCATTACTGGCTGCCTCCTCTGTCCTGCCCCTTCTTCACCCATGTTGCTTTTACTCTGAGATGCTACTTGCTCCTGGATCTCTGTTTCAGGATTTGCCCCTTGGGGAACATAAACAGTCGGACCCTAGTCTTAGATACAAGGGGAGACGTGACCATTCACTCAACAAAAATTTCTAGAAGGCCCATGAGTGAATCAAAGAATAGCCTTTGCCTTCAGATGCCTATATTCTTGGGAAAAGACTTGGACACATTCAAGTTCACTGTGATAAGGGGCTCTGGAAGGGGCTACTCTCTGAGCTGCTGTGAGAAGTCAGTAATGTATATAAAATTTCAAGTGATTAATTAAAATTCAGCAAACATTTGTTGCATTATCTGTTATCCGCAGGGCTCTGGGCTGGCCCAGCAGAGATGCAGAGATGAATAAGATACATCCTCTACCCTGAGGCACTTGCTGTATGTTGGAGGGGATGTAAGCAGGAAAGGTCATTTCAGCACCGAGTGATGAATAATTGGTGGAGGTGTGCAGCTGGCTGCAGAGGGTATCATGGGAGCTCAGAGGAGCAAGGCACGTGCTTAGCAATTGTTTTTCTTCACCTGTGGAATTATCTCTATGGACGTGGATCTAGCTCAAGGCCTGGCATAGAGTAGGTACTCCATTGATGTTGGTTGAATTGAACTGAGCAGTTCAGTGAGGGGTGGGGAGGACAAGACCTCTGATCACATGATTATTTTGCCCAACTGAGAAACACCTTTCTCCTTAGATCATTGATCTTGAGGCCCAGGTGGTTTGAATATTATCAGTCTTGGCAGATAACTAGGTCAAAAATACTTTTTTTTTTTTTAATGCCAGAAAAACTCACATTTATATTCCAAGGTTTAAAAGCATTTAGAGGTGAGGTGGGGAGGAGAAATCAGAGCTGTGGCTATTGTTCATGCTTGGCTGATATTTAATCAGTTTGTTGGGTCTTAATTGAGAATACGGCTCCAATGAAACATAAATTCCAACGATCAAGCCAAAGCTAATGAGTCTTCCTTATTATTTATCTTACATTAGTGATAACCTTTTCATTATTGAAATATAATTGCCAAATGTGATAGTTAATATTAAAACAGAATTAGTAACATGAGCTCAACATTTGGAAAGAAATTTCTAATAGCGCTTTTTATGCCTGCAAAAATTAGTGTTCAGTGTCAGTCTTTACTGAAGCATTAATTAGTGGCTGAGCCTCCAGGAGACCCTGATGCTGGGAGGGATTGGGGGCAGGAGGAGAAGGGTACAACAGAGGATGAGATGGCTGGATGGCATCACTGACTCAATGGACGTGAGTCTGAGTGAACTCCGGGAGTTGGTGATGGACAGGGAGGCCCGGCGTGCTGCAGCCCATGGGGTCGCAAAGAGTCAGACACAACTGAGCGACTGAACTGAGCTGAGCCTCCAGTAGAGACCAGTCCCAGCTGCTCTCCTGTCCAGGATTCTCTTTGAATCCTCTGGATCTGTTAGGGAGCCTGATGGTGTCTGCACCTGGAAGGCAAGAAGCTTTGTTTTAGCCCAAGTGAGGGCTGTTGTTAATCTAACTAAGTGATGAGTCACGAGAAAGGGATGGGGGTATGGGGAGTGAAAAGATGAGGGCACCGTGGGGTCCCCACAAAGCTCAGAGGCCAGTAGGCTGGTAGGGCCCTGAGATAGTGCTTCTGTGTGGTGCCAGGCACTTGGTGCCCGGGGGCTTATCCCACATCTTTCCCTTTCACGCTTATTCCTCACAATGCAACCACTTCAGCACATCTTGCAGTTCAAGCCTCACTTCTAAGAACTCCCCTTTGAGCCTTGAGGCCGTTGGCCTTCCTCACCTTCCAGCACTTCCTTCTAACCCCACATGTTAGTAGGGTGCTGGCTCTGCTTCCACCCCTCTCGATTCCCCCTCTCCCGAGACTGAGAATGCGAGCGAGTGTATCTCATGGGCTCGGTCTTCTCTGCTCCTAGCATGGAACCTGCTTACAGTACGGAACACAGTATGGACAAGGTGATCAGCAAATATTCGCTGAAATCAGAAAGAAATGAAAACGGGACGAACATACTCGATGAACGGAGTAAAGGGAGTTCCTCTTTGAGGGCTTTCTGGAAGAGGAATTTGACTAGGAGCTTGAAATATAGGGAAGGTGATTCTGCCTTTCCCAGAAGAGTCGGCAGTTGATGGGAAATGTAGCCTGGGTGGTTTAAATGTACAAGAGGTGGGCTTTGGAGGGGCCGGACTGTCCTACTCTGCGTCCTCCACTGATAACCTTTTTCTCCCCTACCTCCCACCTTTTTTGGGGGGAGGCTGCACTGGGTCTTCACTGGAGTGTGTGGCTTCTTTGTTGCAGCATGTGAGGGCTTCTCTTTAGTTGTGGCGTCCAGACTTCTCGACGGCAGAAGTGCTTCTGGTGCAGAGGCTCAGGAGGCAGTTCCCTGGCTTCTCTAGTTACAGCTCACAGGTTTAGTTGCCCTGAGGCCGGATCTTAGGTCCCCTGCCAGGGGCGGAATCCCCGTGCCCTGCATGGGAAGGCAGATTCTTCACCTCTGGACCACCAGGGGAGCCCTCCCTCACCCGCCTCTAAGCTTCAGTGTGAGGCCCAGGTGTGGCCGGCCCTCTGCGCTGACTCCATCCAGGCCTCCTGCCTTGCCGCCCCCGGCTCTGCCAGGCTCCGGTCCAGGCCACTGGTCAGAGCGAAGGGTCCAGCCCTTGGAAGACTTGGCCGTCTTCTGTAGGAACGGGCAATGGCACTGTATGCAGTGGCAGCTGCTCTGGCAGAGACACGGACGTGTGCCAGGAAAAGAGGAAGTCCAGAAAATACCTCTGGATATTCTGTGTAACGTCTTCGCTTTATTTCCACGGAAGTTACCACCAAACCGCAGCTGCTGAAGGTAAGAGTTCTCCAGAAGAAACCCCAGTGAGGAAGCTGCACTAGCTCATCTCTACAATCCTGTTACCCTGTCAGTCTAAGGCTGCTGTCAGTTTAAGTCTCGCTTAAAAAGTCAACGAAGAACATGTGGATTAGCTTGGTTGGAGTGAATCACCACTCCCTGCCCTGCTCAAATCACATTTCACATATTAAACCCATTCTGAATATAAAGAGGAGGTGGATGGAAAGTCTCAGGAAGCAAGTAAACATATTCCAAGTAATCTCTCTCCAGTTGCTCTTCCCTCTCAAGACAGAGATAAGCACATTGTTTCAATCAGGGCTGTGTTCCATTTCCTTATCTTAAAACTATCTTCTGCCACATTATAAATAATCAGCTTATTGGTGAGCCATGCCAGGTGTGTGTGTGTGAGTGAGTGTGTCTGTAAAGGCCTATGATGGGTCGCAGGGTAGCACTTGGGGCCCAGGCAGCGTCTTGATCCTTGACCGACCCAAATGAATGAGGCGTGCCCCTGTGTGGCTCACCAAGGAGGCTGTTGGCAGGATGCCTTAATTTAGGGTGGCTGTATAATTTGTTGTCCAAACTGGGATACCTCTCAGAGTGAATGCCATCTCTGTTAATAATAACACTGGAACAACAGACACAAACCAGAATCATCCCAGGCCAACAGGAACACATGGTCATCCTAGCTATAGGGCTCAGGGAGAAGAAACATCTAGTGTTAGGAGTTCGAGCATGCAGCCAGCCAACAGGATTTTATTTCAAGGTCACACGACCCATTCTTCCCCAACCCTGGAACTGGCACTGCCCCCACAGCCGGCAGCCCACGAGTTTTCTAGTCCCAGGGCTTCCCAGGTGGCTCAGCTGGTAAAGAATCTGCCTGCAATGCAGGAGACCTGGGTTCAGTCCCTGAGTTGGGAAGATTCCCTGGAGGAGGGCATGGGAACTGACTCCAGTATTCTTGCCTAGAGAATCCCCATGGACAGAGAAGCCTGGTGGGCTGCAGTCCGTGGGGTCACAAAGAGTGGGACATGACTGAGCAATTAAGCACAGCACATAGTTCCCCAAGGTGGTGGTCCTTGGAGGACCCCATTCCCCCAAGCAGGACGTGCTACATAACTTGAGGAACCCAGTGCAAAATGAAAATGCAGGCCTCCCTGTGCAAAGATGATTAATAATTTTAAGGCAGTAGCAGCTGAGCACTGAATCAAGTATAGGATCTTCTAGGCCCAGGGCCCTGTAGGGTTACACAGGCCCCCACACCCACGGAGCTGGCCCTGCTCCCCAGGCAGCTGGTGTTGTGTTTGAGTAGCTGACATAGGATAGATACTTTTGCTCTAGCCTGCTTTCTTGCTTCAGTTATATTTCTCATTTAACTTTTCGAATATGAAATACATTCACGTGGTTCAAAAATCAAACAGCATAAAACGGTATACAATAAAAAGGTTTTCTCTTATCTCTTCCCCCTCCCAACTTCCCACCCAATTCACAGCGCTCCCCATCCCCTTCCCGTAGGTAACCACGTTTTAGTTTATGTGTTACCTTCCCAGGATTTCTTTATGGAAATATAAACACACATTCTTACATTTCTCCCTGTTTTAAAACCCAAATGTTGAGCACAAAACAGATCTTCTGCACCTTGTCTAGAACACTCTTCTTGGTGTCCACTGACTATTCATAGTAGTTTGTTTGGCTAAAGGTGCCCCTTCTGATCACCTCCTTTAGAACCACACAGAACAAGGTCAGATCTTCATCTCTGGCAAAGTCCTCCAGAGACAGGAACACAGAGACCAGTTTTGCATCCACTCCGCCTCTTCCAGCCTCAACTTCTTTTATCCAGACTCTTCCTTCAGCCCTTCCTCACAGGGTCTGAGTTCTGGGCTTCCCTCACATGTCTGTGACTTTCTGAGTGTACGGGGCCCAGATTTGGCCAACTGGTCTACCCTGCATGTGACATTGATCCCCCCATCATTCTTGTCACCCAGCTTGGTAGTAATAAGGGCTCCAAGAATAAATGGGAATTTATTCCGTGCGAGGAACCATGTGTGTGGCTGGGCCCATCACTTTCACCCTCATGACAGCTCTCTGTAGAAGGTGGTATGTCAGTCCTTACGGATGAAGCATCTGAGGCTCAGGGAGCTCACACAAGTGACAGTGAAAGGAAGGATCCAAACTCAGGTTTTTCCACCTCCCCCCTCAGTCATCTTGGGGTCTTGCGGTGACCCCCAGTATGAGGCTGGCAGCCAAATATGATCTCCTTGTGCATACCCCTTATGCACGTGATGTTAACAATGAAATTTCACTCAGCTGGTTTTTCCTTGGAGAAGGCAATGGCACCCCACTCCAGTACTCTTGCCTGGAAAATCCCATGGTCGGAGGAGCCTGGTAGGCTACAGTCCATGGAGTCACTAAGAGTCGGACACGACTGAGTGACTTCACTTTCACTTTTCACTTTCATGCATTGGAGAAGGAAATGGCAACCCGCTCCAGTGTTCTTGCCTGGAGAATCCCAGGGACGGGGGAGCCTGGTGGGCTGACGTTTATGGGGTCACACAGAAGTCGGACACAACTGAAGCGACTTAGCAGCAGCAGTTTTTCCTGGGCCTGGTGAGTGCTGTCTCTTTCCTTATCTGTCTTGTCATTTAATAATTTCTACCTCGACTCTCAAGGTAAGCTCATCCATTTCTATGCTTTAAATAGCAACCAAATTCATATCTTTAGCCCAGGTCTCTCCTCTAAACTCCGTACTTCTACCTCTGACTGTCTGTTGACATCTCTGGTTGGATGTGTGGTGAGTGAGCTTCTCAAATTAGCAAAACTAGAACAGAATTCATAATCATGACCCCCCAAAATCCTGTATCTCCCCAAAGTCTTCCCCATCTTGGTAAATGACACTATCTACCCACTTGCTCAAGTTAGAAATCTCTTTTATTCCTGCCTTTCTTTCAGCTTGCATATCCAAATCATTCACAAATCCTATTGGTTCCACCTCTAAAATTGTGTCCACAGACCATGTTTATCGCTGACCATAAGCTCATTAATTCAAGACCCCATGGTCTCTCACCTGAACCACTGGGGTATCCTGTTCACTCTTTTCCCTTTTTCCATAAGAAGAGCTCTGGTGGCCAGCGTGAGCTGACTATACCATTTGGGGCCTAATGAAGCGGCAAGGCATTTCTCTGCCCTGGACCTGGGTGTTCAACAGTTATTGGCTGCTGAAGGCAGACATTAAGGAGAACCATTTTAATTGATTAGAAGGCGCGTGTGCCGTTCGGGTTTAGTTCGAGGGCATTTTGGAACAAATAGCTTTGCCATTGTGGGCCTTAATTAGATAATAAATTAATAGATAAATGGATCCCAAAGTTCCAGTGGCCTCCCCCACTCGTTTGCCAGTGCCTCTGGGGAGATGGAGGCTTCCTCCTGCATTGCTGGAGGGCTGTGTGGGAGAGAATAGAGAGGCCGCTGATGGCTCATCAGGTCTGATCGGCTCTGGCATCATGTAGATAACATTTAAATTAGATGCTGAAGCAAAGGGCAGCTTTTCATTATAATGTGGAAAAGGTAACAGAGCATGACTCTCAGACTCTCTCACTTCTTTGCTATCAGTTCATTCAACAAATATGTATGGACTGTCTACCATGTGCCAGGGACTGTGCTGGGCACTGGGGATACACAGCACAGAGAAGTAAATGAGACTGTCAGAGTATGTTAGGTAGTTTAAAAAAAAAATGGCATAGAGGAAAAAGGTAGGAAGGAGGGAAGTCAAGACTATAAGGTAGGGAGGTCAGTGGAGAAGGAGGTTGCAATTTTAAATAGAGTGGTTAGAAAAGTAACTGAGGAGATGACATTTGAGCAAAGGATTAGGGGCAGTGAGGGATGAGTCAAATGGGAAAGAAATTTCCCAGCAGAGGACACACCGGTGCAGAGACTCAGAGGCGGGGGACAGAGGGAGGGTAGGGGTCTGATGGGTCTGAGGGTGAACGAGGGGCCAGACGGGCAGGGCAGCTGGATCATGTGGTGCCCGGGGCCTCCACCGGGGCTCGGGCCGTGGCTGGGAGTGCGGTGGGGAGCCTCGGGGTGTCTCCTCACCTGTGACTGGCAGGGTACGGTTGATCTGGCACGGCAGACGCACGTCATGCAGGGGGCAGCACCTCCCCAGCCCCCTTGGCAGGTGGCGTGAATTGATCACAGCCCTCTCTCCCAGTGAAGCTGATTTGGCCTTGGCATCTTGGCCCAGCCTTTCAGGAGATCCACCAGTCCCTCCAGAGGAAGCGCTAGATTCCAGCCCTCGGAGTCTGCACCAGACCTGCACCAACAGGGCAAGCAGAAGGACACAGGCCTGGGCCTGCCAGTCCCAGGGCATCAGCAGAGGGGTGGGTGGGGAAGGAATCATCAGGAACATAGCCACAGCACAAATCTGATAAACACTACAGACACAGGGGTGTTAATTCTGCCTGGGGAGGGCCTCTCTGAGGGGGAGACATTTGAAGATAGGATGTAACCTAGAGTCATCAGGCTCTAGATGAGTGATCACACCATCGTGGTTATCTGGGTCATGAAGATCTTTTTAGTACAGTTCTGTGTATTCTTGCCACCTCTTCTTCATATCTTTTACTTCTGTTAGGTTGATGCCATTTCTGTCCTTTATTGAGCCCATATTTGCATGAACTATTTCCTTGGTATCTCTAATTTTCTTGAAGAGATCGCTAGTCTTTCCTGTTCTATTGTTTTTCTCTATTTCTTTGCACTGATCACTGAGGAAGGCTTTCTTCTCTCTCCTTGCTATTCTTTGGAACCCTGCATTCAAATCGGTATGTCTTTCCTTTCTCCTTTGCCTTTAGCTTCTCTTCTTTTCTCAGCTATTTGTAAGGCCTCCTCAGATAACCATTCTGCCTTTTTACATTTCTTTTTCTTGGGGATGATCTTGATCACTGCCTCCTGAACAGTGTCACAAACCTCCATCCATAGTTCTTCAGGCACTCTGTCTATCAGATCTAACTCCTTGAATCTGTTTGTCACTTCCACTGTATTGGGTCATACCTGAGTGGTCTAGTGGTTTTCCCTACTTTCTTCAATTTAATTTTGAAGTAAGGAAAAGTTATGACCAACTTAAACAGCATATTAAAAAGCAGAGACGACACTTTGCCAACACAGGTCTTTATATTCGAAGCTATGTTTTCCAGTAGTCATGTATGGATGTGAGAGTTGGACTAAAGAAAGCTGAGCACCGAAGAATTGATGCTTTTGAACTGTGGTGTTGGAGAAGACTCTTGAGAGCCCCTTGGACTGCAAGGAGAACAAACCAGTCCATCCTAAAGGAAATCAGTCCTGAATATTCATTGGAAGGACTGATGCTGAAGCTCTAATACTTTGGCTACCTGAGGTGAAGAACTGACTCATTGGAAAAGACCCTGATGCTGGGAAAGATTGAAGGCAGGAGGAGGAAGGGATGACAGAGAATGAGATGGTTGGATGGCATCACCAACTTGACAGACATGAGTTTGAGTAAGCTCCAGGAGATGGTGAAGGACAGGGAAGCCTAGCAAACTGCAGTCCATGGGATCACAAAGAGTTGGAGACAACTGAGCAACTGAACTGAACTGATGTAGGATCCTGGCTTGGAAAACCTGATCCTACTAGGGGGGAAAGTCTTCTGATGGAGGGGGACCATCAGGGGTAAGCTTATACATAGGGGTTAAAGTTAGAGGTGACCCTGATGGTGACTTCTCTGTGTCTCTGTGAGTCAAAAATCTGGAAATTGTGCTGATGGAATTCAGTTGCATTCTCCCTATCCCATTTCTCTGGATATATATGTAGTGAGCCTGTGCTCATCCATGCTTCTCCGAAGGTTAGTGACTTGGGTTCCCGTTTGTCAGGAGTGCTTCAGCAGGCCACTGGGCTGCTGCCTGCCAACTTTTATACAGACATGCCTGAAAGTGGGAAATCAGCTAGAGACCCTTCTCAAGGAGAGGTGGTGGTGGTTGTTCTGTTGCTCAGTCATGTCCAACTGTTTGTAACCCCATGGTCTGCAGCATGACAGGCTTCCCTGTCCTTCATTATCTCCTGGAGCTTGCTCAGACTCATGTCCATTGAGTCAGTGATGCTATCCAACCATCTCATCTTCTGTCACGCCCTTCTCCTCCTGACCTCAGTCTTTCCCAGCCTCAGGTTCTTTACCCATGAGTCAGCTCTTTGCATCGGTGGCCACAGTATTGGAGTTTCAGCTTCAACATCAGTCCTTCCAAAGAAATCCCAGGACTGATCTCCTTTAGAATGGACTGGTTTGTTCTCCTTGCAGTCCAAGGGACTCTCAAGAGTCTTCTCCAACACCACAGTTCAAAAACATCAATTCTTCGGCGCTCAGCCTTCTTTATGGTCCAACTCTCACATCCATACATGACTACTGGAAAAACTGTAGCTTTGACTATACAGACCTTTTTGGCAAAGTAATGTCTCTGCTTTCTAATATGCTGTCTAGATTTGTCATAGCTTTTCTTCCAAGAAGCAAACATCTTTTAATTTTGTGCCTGTAGTCACTATCCAAGTAAGAAGGAGAAGTAAGTTGCATCAAAAGGAAAGAAATTGAGTCAATAACTTTGATTAGAATTTGGTTTCATAAATTAGACTGATGAATCAGGTCACTGGAATTTTTAAAGGCTATAAAAAAAATTTTTTTAATGATCCTTCCTTGGAGGAACTGTCTTCTCCATGCTTAGTGATCATGCTGATTCACTTGTGATCACCTTCAAAATTATATTCATTTCTCACTGTTTTCTACCAACTGTCAAAGCCATAAAGTCAGGTTGGCTTTGGGCACTGAGCTCCCTGGGGCTGGGCAGGGGCTGAGTGAGGGGGATCAGACCCTATTCAGGACAGCTGGCCCCTGGGGAAAAAAGAGGGGTACAGGCAGAGGATCTGGCCCCAGATCCCATGCTCAGAAATCGAGGCACATAGGCCAAAAACCGTGGGGAAGTTAGCCTTGGAAGAAGTTCTCCTAGAAGCTAGGCAGGACTGGCCTAGGAAAGCCTTGGTCAGGTCACCAGAATGGGCACTCAAAATAGGACTGTATTAGTCAGGCTCTCCAGAGAAATAGAAGCAATAGGATAGATGTATACAAAGAGATTTATTACAGGGATTGGCTAATGCAGTTATGAAAGCTAAGAAGTCCATGATCTGCCATCTGCAAGCTGGAGACCCAGAAAAGCTGGTAGTACAGTTCCCTCCAAGTGCACAGCCTGAGAACCAGGAGCCCATAATTCTCACTTTAGGGGCAGGAGAAGACCAATGTCCCAGCTCAGGCAGAGGGAGTGTATCTTCTCTTTTCCCACCTTCTTCTATTCAAGTCGTCAATGGATTGCATGATACGTACACACATATACCAAGGAGGGCAATCTGCTTTACTCAGTCTGTGGATTCAAATGCTGATATCCCTCACACACACATACAAAATAATGTTTAACTAAAGACTGAGCACCTCGTGAACCAGTCCAGTAGACACGTCAAATGAACCATCACCATTGGTTATGGTTCAGTCACTCAGTCACGTCTGACTCTTTGTGACCCCATGGACTGCAACATGCCAGGCTTCCCTGTCCTTCACCATCTCCCAGAGCTTACTCAAAGTCATGTCTACCAAGTCGGTGATGACATCCAACTGTCTCATCCTCTGTCATCCCCTTCTCCTCCTGCCTTCAATCTTTCCCAGCATCAGGGCCTTTTCTAATGAGTCAGCTCTTCCATCAGATGGCAAAAGTATTGGAGCTTCAGCATCAATCCTTCCAATGAATATTCAGGACTGATTTCCTTTAGAATTGACTCATTTGTTCTCCTTGCAGTCCAAGGGACTCTCAAGAGTCTTCTCCAACACCACATTTCAAAATCATCAATTCTTTGGCACTCAGCTTTCTTTATGGTCCAACTGTCACATCCATACATGACTACTTAAAAAGCCATAGCTTTGACTAGATGGACCTTTGTTGGCAAAGTAATGTCTCTGCTTTTTAATATGTTGTCTAGTTTTGTCATAGCTTTTTCCCAAGGAGCAAACATCTTTTAATTTCATGGCTGCAGTCACCATCTGCAGTGATTTTGGACTCCAGGAAAATAAAATCTGTCACTGTTTCCATTGTTTCGCCATCTACTTGCCATGAACTGATGGGACCAGATGCCATGATCTTAGTTTTTTGAATGTTGAGTTTTAGGCCAGCTTTTTCACTCTCCTCTTTCAGTTTCATCAAGAGGCTTTTAGTTCCTCTTTGCTTTCTGCCATAAGGGTGGTATCATGTACATATCTGAGGTTATTGATATTTCTCCAGGTAATCTTGATTCCAGCTTCTGCTTCATCCAGCCTGGCATTTCTCACTGTACTCTGCATATAAGTTAAATAAGCAGGGTGACGATATACAGCCTTGATGGACACCTTTCCCGATTTGGAACCAGTCTGTTGTTCCATGTCCAGTTCTAACTGTTGCTTCCTGACCTGAATACAGATTCCTCAGGAGGCAGGTCAGGTGGTCTGGTATTCCCATCTCTTTCAGAATTTTCCACAGTTTGTTGTGATTCACACAGTCGAAGACTTCAGCATAGTCAATGAAGCAGAATTGGATGTTTTTCTGGAACTCTATTTTTCTATGATCCAGCAGATGTTGGCAATTTGATCTCTGGTTCCTCTGCCTTTTCTAAATCCAGCTTGAACATCTGGAAGTTCTCGGATCACGTACTGTTGAGACCTAGCTTAGAAAATTTTGATCATTGCTTTGCTAGTGTATGAAATGAGTGCAATTGTGCGGTAGTTTGAGCATTCTTTGGCATTGCCTTTCTTTGGGATTGGAATGAAAACTGACCTTTTCCAGTCCTGTGGAACCATGGCCACATCAAGGCCAAAACAAGTTTGGAAACTGAGAGTGAGAACCTCCCGTGTAGGAGCTTTGTTAGCAGGTGAGAGGAACACCGCTGGCACTGTGCTTCTGATTCAGTGGATCATTCAGGAGCCCAGGGTCAGTCTAAAGGGACCTGCAGTCAGAATAGTGCTCAGCCAGAGAGGAGCAGGCAGGAGCAGAGGCAGCACTCTCGCAGGAGCAGCGCAGGGCAGAGCCCACGGCTGGCCCTGTCTGTGATGGACCCCCCCGGGCGGGGGCCAGAAGATGAGGCATTATCTGATATTTGTTCAGAGTCAGGGCGGACATTGTTTGTAAACAAGAATATTAGCACATCCTTAATAATGAGCTTAATAAAGAGGGGAGCACACCTACTGTGTGTGTCAAACTTCTGCTGTAGGCTTTCTTCATTTCTCGTGGACAACTCTGAGGCCCAGTACAGAGGTCAGAAGACTAAGGTCAGAAAGGAGAGGTACATTGTCCAAGGTGCTAGTCAAGGACACAGTCTGACTGTAAAGCTTGTGTTCTTTTCTCCAAACCACTGTGGGCAAGGCACCGTAGTGGCACTTTCTGCTGGGGTCTGTGCTTGGCCTTCCTATGCTGTGCTATCACCTGGCAGACCGAGGGAAATTTCCCTGGGACAACATGAGTCAAAGGAAGAAGTCTACTTTGATCACCCCAAGCTGCCTCTGATCCCCAGCAGCCCAAAGTGCTTGCTCTAAATCCCTCTGCTCACTGACTGGGAATCCCTATGGTGCAGAAACAGTGATTTTAACTTCATGTCCTAGTGCCTGGCACATAAAAAGGATCATGAAAAGTAAGCAGGTGAGTCAAGAGCCAGGAGAGAATGGTGTGTACGGAACTTGTGGTGCTTCAGAAAAAGCCTAAGAAACGGGAGACTTGGATTTCAGACCATCCCTGCCACTGACTTGCCCTAAGACCCAGGTCAAGTCTCTGAGCCTCAGTTTTTGGATCTATAAACTAGGGAGGTTCAAGTAAATGATTGCTAAGATCCCCTCAACAAAAATATTACATGCTCCTGTAGCCTGGGATTCAGGATTCCTGGGTCCAAGGACTGACCATAGTGCTTAATAGGATTTAAGAACTTGAATCTCAGGTGCTGGTGTCAAACCCCTAACACAGGGCATTTATGACCATCTGCCTTGGACTCTCTGAGGATGTAATTTTTCAATTTCCAAGTAGGCTGCAAGCTCATTAAGGGGCTGTGTCTTACTCATTTCCATCTCCCCAAGACCTGGACATGCAGGGTCAGGCTAGTGAGAAGAATCCAATACTTGATTGAGTGTCTGCAGCTAAATTTGGGCCCTGCCGGGTTACCCCTTTCTATCTAACTAAAGCTTAAATACCACGACCACCCCAGTATACACACTGCAGGGTAGGACCGGTACTTCTTGGAGTGACCGTTCTATAGCTAACATAAGTGACTAGACACCCATGTGTGTCCACTTTAGGTTTTGCTTAAAATGTTTGCCAGGAATAACAAATCTGTTAAAAAGTGGGTTTTTCTGTAGCAAATATGGCAGCCTTTTATTTCCGTAGTAAATTGGCAAGCACTAAGACTCTCATAAAGCAAAAGAAATGCAAACAGATGACACACAGATGGGTAGAATGTTTACCTTACTATTAATCCAAAAATGCAAATTAAAATACAACGAGATGGCATTTTGAACTTTGCAAATTAGTAGACATGTTAAAAATTAAAGATCACAGTGTTGATAAGAGTGTAGTAACAGAGGCATTCTCATGTAAGGTGGTTAGAAGTGTAACACTTTATGAAAAGCAAGTTGCCCATACGTATCAGGCCATTTTAAAATATGACATCCCTTGGTCAAATAATTCTTTTAGAAACCTATTCCAAAGAATTCCTAGGAAATATAAGCAAAGCATTACGTTACCAGATGTTCATAATGTCATTATTTATAATAAAAAACCAGAAATCAGCTCCATATCCAATATGGAAAATAGAACTACCATTTACAGTATATCAACCTAATGGAATATTATAAAGTTACTTAAAATGAAGTCTACAAAGCAATTTTCATGACTTCAAAATGTTTATCATAAAAATGTGAAACAAAAGTTATAAAACCATATCATAGCCATGTCCAAACTATGTCAAAAATCCATCGGGACAGATGGGTACACATAAGAGAACGTTAACAATAGTACTGAGTGGATGATGTCATTACCACTCATTTTTCAAACTTTTTATTATTTTATTTCAAAATGCGTGTTTTTAAAGAATGAAAGAGAAGAAAAGTTTTCTGGCAGCCAGAGCGAGCAGGACCCCATTTGTCTTTGCAATCACCAGAACCCGGCTGCTAAGGAAGCCTGTTAAACCCAGGGTGGCAGCGCCCTGGTGCTGAAATCGCTCTGTCTCTGGAGCATATTTTTTCTTTACTGAGGAAATTGTTTCCATAAAACCAGCTCTCTGACACCTCCGAGTACCGGGGAACCATGCACGCCCGCTTTCCTGGGGACATTCTCTAATGGGGAACTCCATCACGTTCCAGCTTGGCGCTTCCAACAAATCCCAGCCAGCCATAAAAAATCTTTAGCACCCTGTATGCAAGACTGATTGCAGAGGCCTCATAAAAATCCCATGCACCCAGCAAGAACTGCAGGTCTAAAACTCTGGAGGCCCCTGCTGCTTTAAACCCAGCGGCGCGGCGCACCGCTAAGCGATGCCTGGTAGAACTTGACGCAGCAAGTCAGGATGGGATCTGGGGCAGAACTTGGGGGGGAAACACGAGAAGGGGGGACCTGTGCAAGTTGTGCAGTGTACAGACATGACTAAAAAGCACCTTCTCGCTGCTCTCTGGGGCAGGGGAAGGAGGCTGGGCAGAGTACGCGAGAGGATGTAGGGATGATGACTATTGTTTGGGAAGAGAAAGGGGTTATGAGCTGTGTGGGTGGAGGGGTGAGTTGTGAGGGGGCATCCTCCTCCCATACATACTTCAGTTCACTTGGGAGGGAGACACCCCCTTTCCTGACTGCCCCTGGAAGGGAACAGGGAGCGCACAGGCTATCCAGTACCCCTCTGCCCTCTGGAGGGACCTCCCTGACTCCCAACCACATGGTAGGTTTCAGCATCCTTCCGGCAGTGGCCAGATGACCTTTTCTGTGCGCGCAGACAGCTTGCACTTGCTCAGTTATTGTGCCCCGTTGCACAATACAGCTGCTCTTTCCTCCCTCACAAGGATGCAGGGTGCCTGGGTTCTAGCCCCTGCTTAGCTCCTTCTTAGCTTTGTCACACTGGCCAAGTCACGTCATGTGGTCTCTGAGCTTTGGTTTTCTTCTCTGCTGCTAAGTCGCTTCAGTCGTGTCCGACTCTGTGCGACCCCGTA
This sequence comes from Aepyceros melampus, assembly GCA_006408695.1. NCBI lineage: Eukaryota > Metazoa > Chordata > Mammalia > Artiodactyla > Bovidae > Aepyceros > Aepyceros melampus. Next base: position 45,116 of record SJXQ01001284.1, read on the forward strand.
AAGGGCAGCCCACCAGGCTCTGCCGTCCCTGGGATTCTCCAGGCAAGAACACCGGAGTGGGTTGCCATTTCCCTCTCCAATGCATGAAGTGAAAAGTGAAAGTGAAGTCGCTCAGTTGTGTCCGACTCTAGCGACCCCATGGACTGCAGCCCACTAGGCTCCTCCCTCCATGGGATTTTCCAGGCAAGAGTACTGGAGTGGGGTGCCATTGCCTTCTCCTCAGTAGATTGAAAATAATAAAAGTACTGTCTTCCCCTCTTCCCAGGACACACCTCCTCTACCCATTGTATCACAATGTGTTATCAGATATTTCAGTGCTCCAATCAAGTAAAATCATTCAATCACTGCAGAATTCATTGTTAAGATTCTTAAAAAAAAAAAAGCCCTCAGTGTTCCATTTGTGTCTTTGTATTGAGTTCCCTGCAACTTCATTTTCTGTAACAAAAGACAGCCAAGTTTCCCTCTAATGTAGGACTCAAGGCCTGGGCCATATATCCACCTTTGGTGAATCCACATCTCAAGCCATACACGTCTCATGTGGCTTTGAGTAATTTAACATCTCTGAGCCCCGGTTCTCTAGTCTGTAAAATGAGAATCATGGCTGTCTCCTAGTGTTTGGTAAAGAGTCAGTGTGATACCTGATCTGGGTTAGCAGTTCAGTCACTGACCTGTCCTGTACTTCCCTGAGTGTGAGTTAGGCTTCGGAGGACTGCTCAGAGCATCACTTCCAGATCTGTGTGTGCTGTGCCTATCCTTGGGGGGTTTGGAGTAATGTAAGTGAATTTTTATGGTTTCTGACATTGAACATCAGCCTATTTAAAGTTCTCCCAATAGATATGGTGCCATTTATTTTCTTCAGGTTGCAACTTCTAATTGAGTTGAGGGATACAGATTATTAATAATTAGGGAAGGAAAAGGAGAATCAGAACAGTATTCTGACTTCCTTGGAAAGTATACCCTTTCCTGAGAGGGGGCTGGTTATCCTCTGGTTACTGCACTCCATGCTTTGCTAAATCAGGAGAGGGATGAAGAAGCCTCCTGTTTCTTTATGTTGTTGATTTATAATGTCTGGTAACAAAAAGCTCACCTTGTATGACTGCAGGCCCTCTTATTTATTGGTATTTGTCTTGTGGCCTCACATATGGTCTTATCTGGCAGAGTGTTCGACATTCACTAGGAACATATGTGTGTCCCGCAGTCCTTGGGTAGAGAATGTTCTATAGATGTCTCAGTTCAGTTAGTTCAGTCACTCAGTCGTGTCCAGCTCTTTGTGTTCCATGGACTGCAGCATGTCAGGCCTCCTTGTCCATCTCCAACTCCGGGAGTTCACTCAAACTCATGTCCATTGAGTCAGTGTTGCCATCCAACCATCTCATCCTCTGTCGTCTACTGGGTTAGTTATAGAGTGGTCAGGTCTTCTATATCTTACTGATTTTCTGGCTAGTTTTTCTATCAGAAGTTGAGAGTAGAGGTATTAAAATCTCCAGTTATTGTTGTTAAATTGTCTGTTTTTTCTTTCAGTTCTGTCAGTTTTCTCTCATGAATTTTGAGTCATTAAGCACATACTCATTTATAACTGTCATGTTTTCCTAGTAGACTGACTCTTTGTTTCTAGAAACATTTCATGTCCTGGAATATATTTTGACCAATATATTGGTCTGATATCATCAGACCAATCCACCTTTTTTACAGTTTCTGCTTTTATGATAAATCTTTCTCATTCCTTTACTCTCAATTTGTTTGTGAATTACAATCTAAGGTATGTCTTCTTTGCTGCTGCTAAGTTGCTTCAGTCGTGTCCGACTCTGTGCAACCCCATGGACTGCAGCCTACCAGGCTCCCCCATCCCTGGGATTCTCCAAGCAAGAATACTGGAGTGGGTTGCCATTTCCTTCTCCAATGCATGAAACTGAAAAGTGAAAGTGAAGTCACTCAGTCATGTCCAACTCTTATCGACCTCATGGACTGCAGCCCACCAGGCTCCTCCGTCCATGGGATTTTCCAGGCGAGAGTACTGGAATGAGTTGCTATTGCCTTCTCTGATGTCTTCTTTAGATAGTATATAATTAGATATTGCTTTTTATCTGGTCTGACAATATCTGCCTTTTAATGGGATCTTTTAGATCAGTCAACTTAATAGCTCTATTGATATCATTCAATTTATATCTGTCACTTTGTTAGTTGTTTTCGGTATGTCCTTTGTCTTTATTTCTCTGTCACCACTCTACTGGGCTTCCACGGTGACTCAGCAGTAAAGAATCCACCTGCAGTGCAGGAGACACATCAGACATGGGTTCAATCCCTGGGTCAGGAAGATCCTCTGGAGGAGGGCATGGCAACCCACTCCAGTATTCTTACTTAGAGAATCCCATGGGCAGAGGGGCCTGGCCGGCTGCAGTCCACAGCGTCACAAAGTCAGATATGATGAAGCGACTGAGCATGCCTGCACTCTACTATCTGTTTTGGGTTTAAATAAAAAATTTAATGTAACATTTTAATTCCTTTGTTGATTTTTTTAACCATATTTTAAGGGTTTTGTTAGTGATTGCTCTAGGTATTGTCCTATGCGGCTTAAATGATCATAATCCGCTTTAGATTAATACTAAATTCCAGTAAAACCTAGAAACTTTGCTACAAGATGACTATTGCTTTCTCCTTCCTGATGCTATTATTAATATATATAATATACAGTATATGTTATTGTACAGATATCATGTATACATAGCATATTATTATATATATTAGTTCAGTTCAGTCACTCAGTCATGTCTGACTCTTTGCGACCCCGTGAATCGCAGCACTCCAGACCTCCCTGTCCATCACCAACTCCCGGAGTTCACTCAGACTCACGTCCATCGAGCCAGTGATGCCATCCAGCCATCTCATCCTCTGTCATCCCCTTCTCCTCCTGTCCCCAATCCCTCCCAGCATCAGAGTCTTTTCCAATGAGTCAACTCTTCGCATGAGGTGGCCAAAGTAATTCAGTTTCTGTACATAATCTTTTGTTCTTAAGAAATGTTGAGAAGAAATGAGAAAATATGTATATATTTTTATGTTAAGCAACTTATTTTCCATTTCTAATGCTCTTCATTCTTCCTATGGATTTGAGTACATCCAATATCATTTCCTTTCAACTTGAAAGGCTTCATAAGAAGGTGTTCTAGCAGTGAATTCTCTCCATCTTTGTTTATCTGAGAACATCTTTATTTTGCCTTTGCTTTTTTAGTTAAGTTTTGTTTGATATGGCATTCTTGGATGACAGCTGTTTTTCTTTCAGCTCTTCTGTCCTCTGTTATTTAAGATAAGTTAGCCACTAATTGCATTGGTGCTCTGCTATTAAAAAAAAAAGTCATTTTTCTCTTATAGTTTTCGGGATTTTCTCTTTGACTTTAACTGTCTGGCTGTCATGTGTCTGCGTTTGACTCTCCCTGCATCTGTCTTATCAGGGGTTCATTGAGTTTCTTAGATATGTAAATTAATGTTCTTCATCCCGTTTGGGAAGTTTCACCTGTTATTTCTCCAAGGAGTTTTTCTGCCCTTTCTCTCTGTCTGCTCTCTCTGAGGCCCTTAGTGTATGTCTCTTGGTGTGCTTAATGTTATCCCACAGGTCTCTGAAGCTCTGTTTACTTTACTTCAAACTTGTATTTTCCTGTTCTTTCCATTGGATGATTTCTCTTGCTTCATCTCCCAGGTTACTGATGTTTCTTTTGCCATCTTGAGTCTGCTCTTGAGCTGTTCTAGTGAATGTTTGTTTCAGTTACTATGCTTCAACTCGAGAATTTTCCTTTGTTTCTTAAAATTTTTGTCTCTTGAGATTATCTATTTGTCGATTATTGCCATACTTTAATTTCTCAGACATGGTTTTATTTAGTTCTTTGAACATTTTTAAAATAGCTGCTTTGTAATACGTATCTGCTAGCTTCAACACTTAGGGACATTCTCAGTTTCTATTTACTGCTTTTGTTTCTGGTTAGAGGCCATAGTGTCCTCTTGGTCTTATAATTTTGTGGTTGAAAACTGGATATTTTAGTTACTATATTCTACCAACTCTGGGTTCTGATTTTCCCTCATGAAAACTGTTGTTACTACTCTTTTTTTCCATTTTTGTTTTTCTTCTTTGTATAGAACATGCATAGGTTAAATCAGTGAAATCTTTTCAGTCCCACCATTTGATCCTTGTCTTTTTTTTTTTTTTTTTTAAATTCTTGCCTTTAAGCTTCTGTCTGCATAGCTTGTGTTCAGTCGCTCAGTCATATCCAACTCTTTGTGACCCCATGGACTCTAGCCTGCTAGGTGTCTGGGTTCATGGAATTCTCCAGTCAAGAATACTGGAGTGGGTAGCCATTTCCTTTTCCAATCTGCATAGCTTAGTGGCCAACAAATGACTGGCTAGAAATTATACTCAAACACGTCAAGCCAAGTGTTCTGCCAGTGGAGCTGTATGTGGACAAGGAGCATATTCAAAGTTCCGGTCATTTTTAAGTCTATTCTGGCTTTTGCTTTCCATTTGATCCTTTTGCCTCTCTTCGATGGCTACACACACCTTCAGGGCTGACCAGGGGTCAACCAGGGGTATGTAGATAGCCTGGGCCCGTCTGAACTCCACTTTCATTTACATCTCAGCCAGGAACAGGCTTGCCCCAGCTGTGACTAGCGCTAGTAAAGCCGCTGGCCTTTCCTATGGCCTGCTGCCAAGGGCTACAATCACGATTATAATTCCACTGACAGTGCCACTGGCCTAGGTCACCACCACTGCTCCAAATCAGCGGAGCCCCTCCAGACTCAGCAGCCAAGTTGCCAGTCGTCCTGCAGCCTTACCCTGGCAGGACCTCTGTACTGACTGCACTGGAGGAGATGCCCAGAGCACGAAGCAGCGACGTCACTGAGCCCCATTGTTCTTGAAGTTAGTTTTTTTAAGCATAAGCACCTGTGAGACTGATATGTCATTTTCGTCAATTTCCGGAGTGTTAAAATGGTGGTTTTGTCAGTTTTGTTCAATTTTATAGCTCCTTTCGAGGGGAAAGAGCTTGTCGACATCCTCACTCTGCCATAGCCAGAAATAACCCCTATAGTTTGTAAGTCCTTTTTCATTCATGGCCTCATTTGATCCTGACTCCTAAGTAAGATAGACAGAACAACTATTCTTAGTCCCATTTCAAAGATAAAGAAAATGAAAATCAGAGAGGTTAAATAATTCCCTAGTATCACCCAGCTGGAAACTGTCTGAGCTAGAATTCCAGCTTGCTTTTCCATCTTTCGGGCCTTTTCTATTATGCCATGGAGCCTGAGTGGGGCTCCACTGAGCCCTGAGCAAAGATGCTATCTTAGTTCAGCCTTTTAATAAGAAAATACCTACCATACACTGGGTGGCTTAAACACAGACATTTATTTCTCACAGTTCTGGAGGCAGGAAGTCTAACATCAAGGTTCCAGCAGATTTGGTTTTTGGTAAGGGCCCTCTTCCTGGCTTGTCGACAGCCGCCTTCTCACTGGATTCTCACAAGGCCTTTCCTCAGTGTGTGCACAGAGAGAGAGAGAGAGCACTGTCTTTCTCTTCTTAGAAGGGCATTAATCTCAGCATGAGGGTTCTGCCCACATGACCTGATCTAAACCCAGTTATCTCCCCAAAACCCTACTTCCAAACACCATCACTTTGGAGGTTAGGGCTTTGACCTAGGAATTTGGGGGAATGCAAATATTCAGCCCATATGGAAGCAAAGTCAGATCTTTATCTTGCTGCCTCACAGCCTAGAAGGGCTTCCCTGGTGGCTCAGATGGTAAAGAGTCTGCCTGCAGTGCAGGAGACCCAGGTTTAGTCCCTGGGTTGGGAAGATCCCCTGGAGAAGGAAATGGAAACTCCAGTATTCTTGCCTGGAGAATTCTATGGACAGAAGAGCCTGGCAGGCTACAGTCCATGGGGTCACAAAGAATTGGACACAACTGAGCAACTTCACTTTCTTTCTTTGTTTTCTTTCAAAGCCTGGAGAATTCTATTGGTCCCTCAAGTTTGTCAGGAGCTAAACTTCAGGAGACAAAGGATAACGCCAGCCTTGCATGCTGAAGCTGAGGGCCATCCCTCTTCTCACCATTAAGATGAGAGCTGATAGTGGAACTTCTTCCTCCTCCAGCCATCATACTGAGGGACCCTGTGCTCTTTCTAGGGGTAGCCCCTGAATTAAAATTATGGAACATATTTAGTTTGATGTTAAGGTTTTAACATCATTTTCTTTTTCTGGCTTCCCCTGTTGAACTGTCCAGCAGAGAAAAGTGACATTTGCTTTAAGATCCAGGGATTTACAACCCCTTGAGTCAGAATATTATCTTCTGTGCCACAACAAAGAATTATATTTGCAAACTTTGGAGCCCGACAGGATTTGCCTGACTCTCCAAAGAGTAGTCTAAGCTCTGCACTCTTGGAAATGACTGTGGCTACCTCTGAAATGGCCCCAGAGCCGTCAGCACAGGCAGGTTCTCCCAGGGAGAAAGTCCTGGACTGCTCTGTTGTTAATGTGCCACCTGACTCTAGATTTTAGAGCCAATTCCTTAATTATGATGCGTGAGTGCTCAGTCATAGCTGACTCTTCGAGAGCTCACGGATTGCAACCCACCAGACTTCTCTGTCCATGGAGTTTTTGAGGCAAGAAGACTGGAGTGGATTGCCATTTTCTCCTCTAGGGGGTCTTCAGACCCACTCCTGTGTCTCCTCCATTGGCAGGCAGATTCTTTGCCCTTGAGCCACCTGGGAAGCCCCTGCCTGATGGTGGTGGTATTGAGCATTTACCGTGGACTAAATATTATGCAAGGAGCTTGACGTATAAAACTTGGATGTCCCCAGACCTCCTCGGCCTATAATCTCATTGATCGTAGGAATCCAAATTTTCTGGATTTTCCCTCGATGACTTGTGAGGGAAAAACTCACCCCTAGTCTTTTCTCGGGACTTTCTGTGAGACTTCAAGGGCCTCACATGTTCTCAACAAGAAGTCCACTCGGGTCCATTTACATCACATTCCTTGTTAACATTCTCTCTTCCCACAAGCCCATAGGAAGGCGGCACCATGCCTCTTGCCTTGAAGCTGGAGTCCACACAGCACCATTCTTCTACCTGAGAGGCCTAGCCGTAAGGTGTCCCAAAGCTGCAAACCCTCAGACTTCCACACCGTCCACACTGCACCATAAACATTCTGTTCCTCAAGAAGGAGGAGGATGGACCCTCACCCTAATTCTGTGCTAAAGCTTGGCCTGAAGCACCAAAGCAGCATTGCTGGTGTTCAGAATGTAATATTCCTTCAGCTTCCCAGAAAGGCTCAGACCTGATCCCGGGCTCAGGCAGGAGAGCTAACCTCCCTATTTCTGCTGGGGGTCCTTTGCTATATAATAAACTACACAAAACTCAGTGACTTAGAAAAATAAAGTGAAGTCGCTCAGTTGTGTCCAACTCTTTTTGACCCCATGGACTGCAGCCTACCAGGCTCCTCCGTCCATGGGTTTTTCCAGGCAAGAGTACTGGAGTGGGTGCCACTGCCTTCTCCAACTAATTCACTAGTTTAATATGCAATAAAATAACAGAGGCTTTGAATAAGTTAAACTGGCTAGTAACAACTAATTAGTTTTTTTCAGTGATCACTGTTCTTCTACATAGGCAGGATAATTAATTCACCGATGGTCTTTCTGGTCTATCTTCAACCATTCTTACACTACGTAATCAATTAGGGACATATTTTTACAGATATATGACAAGAACACAGGTAGCTTTATGTAAGTTGAGTTTCTGACACAAAAATTGCTCACTGCACACTGAACCCCGGAGAAGTGATGAAACAAGACAGCTGATGTTAGGAGGTATATGGGAATGGGGTAAGGTGAGAAGTCATGGATCAATTAAAAACTGACAAGTATCTGCTGAAGCAGAGCCACTTTTTAGGGGGCATAAGAAAAACTGATACGTCACCATTTTGGTCTCTTTAGAGAAATTCATTTGTTGTTAAGAACTTACGACCATTTACTGCCATTCATGCTGCAAAAGACAGTAGTCACACTATTTCCAAATAGCCAGGTGTTATCTTTCACACAGCTGGCTGAGCAGCTTTGTGAGTCCCGCCCAGGGTGCTCGTGAGGCTATGGTCAGCTGGGGTCCAGAAAAGCCAGAATGGCTGTGCCCCTATGTCCAGTGCCTTGACAGAGTCAGCTGGGAGGCTGGCGTCTCTCTCTTCCCCAAATGGTCTTTCCCCTTGGCTAGCTTGGTCTTCTTTCATGGTGGCTGGACTCAAGAGAAAATATTCAGTAGGAAGGAAGCAGAAGGTACTGGTTCTCTTAAGATCTAGACTCAGGATGAGCACAGTGCCCCACTCCCTGTAATGGCTATTTCAGTTGGTTAAGTAGTCCCAGAGCCAGCCAAGATTCAAGGGAGAGAAAATAAACCCCACTTGCTGAAATGAGGTTAGTGACAAAGAGTTTGCAGCTATCTTTAATCCACTGTCATCCCCGCAGTTCCTGAGGCTGTCCCCAAGGAAACTTTCCTCCTTGCGGGCTCTCTACTCTCCATGTAAATTAGTTGAGCAGCTGAATGCCTGAGGAATCAATGATCCCACATGAACAAGGTCAGCTTACTCTCAGGGGGAACCACACCAGGGATTTCATAAGGTCTTACTCAGCCAAGAGAAGTGGATTTTGTTATTATTCAATTTCTAGATGAAGAGACTAAACTCGGAAAGATTAGATGATTTGCCCAGGGTCACAGCTGCTGCTGCTGCTAAGTCACTTCAGTCATGTCCGACTCTGTGCGACCCCATAGACGGCAGCCCACCAGGCTCTGCCGCCCCTGGGATTCTCCAGGCAAGTACTGACCAAGTCAGGATTCGAGCTCAGATCAGCCTAAAAAGCCCCAAAACTCTTTTTGTTACCCCATTCTGCTGCTTATATCTCCAGATCTCAGTTGTCTCCAGTGTGAATTATGAAATTAAGTGAAGAACAGAATGTTTTTCAGGAAGCATTATAGCCCTAAAATTTTATTATTCTTACCCTCCTATCACCTTCCTGGTGGTGCTAGTGGTAAAGAACCTGCCTGCCAGTGCAGGAGATGTAAGAGACTCTGGTTCGATCCCTGGGTTGGGAAGATCCCCTGAAGAGGGCATGGCAACCCACTCCAGTATTCTTGCCTGGAGAATCCCATGGACAGAGAACAGTCCACCGCGTCACAGAGTTGGACACGGCTGAAGCGATTTAGCACACACGCACGCACACACGCACACACACATCACCTTCCTGAGGAAACCCATCTTCACCAGTGCCTTTCCTGCTTTTCTGCATCTCTGTTGATAAAATTTGCTCCCCATAGGATTTGTTGGTAAGCATCTGCTACTGTTTTGTTTTGTTTTTTATCCAAATGACTCTTACACAGAAAAGTGAAAGTGAAGTCGCTCAGTAGTGTCCGACTCTTTGCGACCCCGTGGACTGTAGCCTACCAGGCTCCTCCATCCATGGGGTTTTCCAGGAAAGAGTACTGGAGTGGGTTGCCATTGCCTTCTCCAGGGGATCTTCCCGACCCAGGGATCAAACCCAGGTCTCCCGCATTGTAGGCAGACGCTTTACCATCTGAGCCACTAGGGAAGTCCTCTTAAACAGAGGTCCTTCAAATTCCTGGTGGAAGAGAGTTAAATTCTCACAGCTCTTAGTCTCATTAATGCCTTGAATATTCAGTACGTTTCCTGCCAGCTCAGTCAAGGGTAGGAGTTTTCAAGGTGTCTCTCCCTTGCTTAAAAGCTTTCCTGGGCTTCCCTGTTGCCATCAGGGCAAAATCTAACCTGACACACAAGGCCTCTCAAGGTCTGCTTGGCTTCTCCCGTCTCATCTCACACGGCCACACTGAGATTCCTGCAGCTTCCTGTAGGTACCTGAGTCTCTATCGTCTTTGTTCCCATTGCCTAGAAAGCCTCCCTCCATGCCTTCTGTCCCTAGTTAACGCTTACTGTTTCTTGAAGACACAGTGCATATATCATAAAGGAAGGTAGACCTAAAAGTCTGTGTCTCTCCTCCCATAGCACCTCAGGCATAACATTGTCATCTCACTCACTACTTTATGTTGAAAGTAACTATTTATCTCTCTCCTTGCAAATACTGTGAGCTCCCTGAAGACAAGAATTTCATTCTTCTCACACCACCTTCCTGTACCAGTGCAGTCTTGCACAGAGCCGGCATCCAGAGAATGGCTGAAATGAACTCAGATTGGAACAAGCTGTAAACTCCATTAGGGCAAGGCTCCATTTGTCTTATTCATCACAAAACCCCCAGTGCATAACACACAGCAAGGCTCAATAAATATTTGCTACTCATGCTGTTTCTTCTGCCTGAAATAAGACTCCTCATTCATTGCCTTATGTCCAAATCCTACCCATTCTTCAAGTAACTATTCCAATTCCCCATTTTCCACACCTCCGCTCTTGGCCCTGATGGAGTAACTAGAACTGGACTAGCCGTGCTACCATAAACAATTGTGAAAATGGACAAAATGTATGAAATTACTGTTTTCAGATATTGGACGAAAGGCAGCACAAAAATACGGTCTCCGGGAGAAATAAAACAAACCATTTGAGCTGGTAGTTGCCCCAGCTCTCAATTTAGAGAAACTTTTTGAAACTTAGAGGGGAGGAGAAGTCAGACAGACTTCAGCTTTCCTACTGAGTTAGAGACAACTGACAAGTCTGTATTTGTGTGACAGGGTAGTAACAGGAGAGAGTTGAGAAATTTACATAGACATCCTTTGGAGTCTCCGGCCACATACTAAGCTTCACATGTGTAGGGAAAGGTCCCGCTACGCTGGACAAAGAGCATCTACTGGGGAAAGAGCAGCTATCGGGGAATAAAACCACCACCAGGCAGCTGCACGCTAAAGCTCACGCAAAGCTGAGAGGTGTTTACATTCTAAGCATCCAGAGTAGAGAGACCTTGTTAAACATCCTGGGCTTTCTGTTGAGACCCCCAAAAGACCATGCCTTAGGAATAGTGTTAATATACACATACAGTCTACTTTAAGCCTATTTTAATGAAGCCAAAATAAGCTTTGAAAGGATCAAGCTAATCTGCAAGTAAATTAACTGCCTACCTAAATAAAAACTCAACACTTTTTAAAGGAAGACAATAAAAATTCAGACACGGAACATCCTAGCATCTGTAATGTGCAGTGTACAATCAAAAATTTCTATATATGCAAAAGAGGTAGATATAGGACCCAAAACTAAGAGAAAAGTGAGTGCATGCATGCTCGGTTGCTTCAGTCATGTCCACTCTTTATGACGCTCTGGACTGTAGCCCTCCAGGCATGGGAGGGCTATCATGGGATACCCATGGGATTCTCCAGGCAAGAATATTGGAGTGGGTTGCCACGCCCTCCTCCAGGGGATCTTCCCAACCCAGAGATCAAACCTACATCTCCTGCATGGCAGGAGGATTCTTTACCACTGAAGCCCAAGAGAAAAGTAAGTTGATAGAAATAGAAATTACAAAGATGATAGAATTAGCAGATAAGGACTTTGAAATGCCTGCTATAAATACGTTCAAAGAGTTAAAGAAAAATATGAATGTGAATGAACAGATAGAGAATTTCAATAGGTTAGTGGAGCCAGATAGAAATTCTTGAATGGAAAACTAGAATATTTGCAATGAAAAATTTCAGATGGATTTAACAGTAGATTATATACTGTAGAAGAAATGATCCATGAACCTGAATGTAGAAAAATAAAAATTATCCCACTGAAGCAGAGGAAGACAAGAAAAAAAGATGGAACAAATGAATAGAATCTCACCTGTGGGACAATATCAACTGGTTCAACATGTAATTCAGTTCAGTTCAGTCGCTCAGTCATGTCCAAATCTTTGTGATCCCATGGACTGCAGCATGCCAGGCCTCCCTGTCCATCACCAACTCCTGGAGTTTACTCAGAGTCATGTCCATTGAGTCTGTGATACCATCCAGCCGTCTCATCTATCATCGCCTTTTCCTCCTGCCTTCAATCTTTCCCAGTATCAGGGTCTTTTCAGATGAGTCGTATCTTGGCATCAGGTGGCCAAAGTATTGAAGTTTCAGCTTCAGCATCTGTCCTTCCAATGAATATTCAGGATTGATTTCCTTTATGATGGACTGGTTGGATCTCCTTGCAGTCCAAGGGACTCTCAAGAGTCTTCTCCAACACCACAGTTCAAAAGCATCAATTCTTCAGTGCTCAGCTTTCTTTATAGTCCAAATCTCACATCCATACATGACTACTGGAAAATCCATAGCCTTGACTAGAGATGGACCTTTGTTGGCAAAGTAACGTCTCTGCTTTATAATATGCTGCCTGGGTTGGTCATAACTTTCTTCCAAGGAGCAAGTGTCTTTTAATTTCATGGCTGTAGTCACCATCTGCAGTGATTTTGGAGCCCCCCAAAATAAAGTCTGTCACTGTTTCCCCATCTATCTGCCATGAAGTGATGGGATCAGATGCCATGATCTTAGTTTTCTGAATGTTGAGACTTAACCCAAGTTTTTCACTCTCCTCTTTTACTTTCATCAAAAGGCTTTTTAGTTCCTCTTCACTTTCTGCCATAAGGGTGGTGTCATCTGCACATCTGAGGTTATTGATATTCCTCCCGGCAATCTTGGTTCCAGCTTGTGCTTGTTCCAGCCCAGCATTTCTCATGATGTACTCTGCATAGAAGTTAAAGAAGCAGGGTGACAATATACAGCCTTGACGTACTCCTTTTCCTATTTGGAACCAGTCTGTTGTTCCATGTCCAGTTCTAACTTTTGCTTCCTAACCTGAATACAGATTTCTCAAGAGGCAAGTCAGGTGGTCTGGTATTCCCATCTCTTTCAGAATTTTCCACAATTTGTTGTGATCCACACAGTCAAAGGCTTTGGCATAGTCAATGAAGCAGAATTAGATGTTTTTCTGGAATTTTCTTGCTTTTTCTATGATCCATCAGATGTTGGCAATTTGATCTCTGGTTCTTCTGCCTTTTCTACATACAGCTTGAACATCTGGAAGTTCTCAGTTCACATACTGTTGAAGCCTGGCTTGGAGGATTTTGAGTGTTACTTTATTAGTGTGTGAGATGAGTGCAATCGTGCGATAGTTTGAGCATTCTTTGGCATTGCTTTCTTTGGGACTGGGATAAAAACTGACCTTTTCCAGTCCTGTGGCCACTGATGAATTTTCCAAGTTTGTTGACATATTGAGTGCAGCACTTTCACAGCATCATCTTTTAGGATTTGAAAGAGCTCAACTGGGATTCAGTCACCTCCACTAGCTTTGTTCTTAGTGATGCTTCAAGGCCCACTTGACTTCACTTTCCAGGATGTCTGGCTCCAGGTGAATGATCACACCATCATGATTATTGGGTCATGAAGATCTTTTTTGTATAGTTCTTCTGTGTGTTCTTGCCACGTCTTCTTAATATCTTCTACTGTTAGGTCCATACCATTTCTGCCCTTTATTGTGCCCATCTTGGCATGAAATGTTCCCTTGGTATCTCTAATTGTTCTGAAGAGATCTCAGTCTTCCCCATTCTGTTGTTTTCCTCTCTTTCTTTGCATTGATTGCTGAGGAAGGGTTTCTTATCTCTCCTTGCTATTCTTTGGAATTCTGCATTCAAATCTGTGTGTCTTTCCTTTTCTTCTTTGCCTTTCACTTCTCTTCTTTTCACAGCTATTTGTAAGACCTTCTCAGACAACCATTTTGTCTTTTTTGCATTTCTTTTCCTTGAAGATGGTCTTGACCCCTGCCTCCTGTGCCTCAACATGCAGTTTAGTTCAGTTCAGTCCAGTCACTCAGTTGTGTCTGACTCTTTGCGACCCCATGAATCGCAGCACGCCAGGCCTCCCTGTCCATCACCATCTCCCGGAGTTCAGTCAGACTCATGTCCATTGAGTCAGTGATGCCATCCAGCCATCCAACATGTAATTAGGGTCCATTTAATATTTGATTAGAAGTTTTTAGGATCAAAGAAGGAGCAATAGAGAGGTGAGGACTGTGAAATATTGATGAAATAATTACTGAACTTTTTCCAAATTTGTTATAAACCCACTGATCCTAGAAGTTCAACAAACCTAAAGAATAAACACAACATAAATCATAATTCATTTGTTGAAAATCAATTATAAAGAGAAAACTCTTAAAAGTGACCAGAGAAGGACACAAGTTCCTCCTTTTCTGTAAGCCGGTGTCTCCACGTATAATGCTGCCTCTTCTTCAGGCTGTTATCTCTGTGCAAAGCTTCATCTCCCCTCCAAGATTTTGGACTTTTTGATGGCTAGGAATTCATCTTACTGTGATGCTATTGCAGTGTATTACTACATCTTGCCAATAGTAGCTGCTCAGTGAATGTTTGTAGAGTGAGTGAATGAAGGACTTGAGTGACAACAATAAGAATAATGCAGATTGTTTTTCAAATCCTGCACCTCTAAGCAAACAATTGCTAATAAGCAATAGGGTTCAGGTCATCCCACAAGGGAATTATACCTCTCCCTTCAAAATAATATATTTTAAATGGCCATTCATCAAGCATTCACTGAATGCATGGCACTGTGGTGATTGCTTTATACACACCTAGTCCTACAATGAGAAAGCTAAGGGATAGATGGTTAAGTAAATTACCTGTTACATAGATAATAATGGTGTTGCTAGGATATCCTCTCAAGATTGATTTTTTTTTTAATGGTGCTTTTCACCATTTTGCTGTGCTCCTTACAGCCCGATTTCTTAATCGTATATTTTCATACTCCTGTGCTTTTGCTCACCATCTTCCTTTCGTCTCTACGCCTTTTCGCTTATCCACCAGTTAAAGCTCAGTTCCTTGCTCAAGGACACATCAGATGCTGACTTTGGCAGGAAGTAGGTTTATATACCACCGAGAATCTATAAGGTGGAACCCGACTGAATGCCTTTGCTGTTTTAAGCCATTGGGATTCTGAGATGAAAAGATGTTTTCTCCCCTAAAGAACCACACAACCCAATCAGCTAGAAAGCCCCATGACAAGGGAGATGAGTGCAGGACAGGAGGGAAGTGTGGGGACTTGGAGGACCTTAGACCAGCCTGGGCTTCCCAGGTGACACAAGCGGTAAAAACCCCACTTGCCATCACTTAGGAGACCTAAGTGATGTGGGTTCTGTTCCTGAGTCAGTTAGATCCCCTGGAGAGGGCATGGAAGCCCACTCCAGTATTCTTACCTGGAGAATCCCGTGGACAGAGAAGCCTGGCGGGCTACAGTCCATGGGGTCACAAAGAGTTGGACATGACTGAAGCAACTTAGCAGACATGCAGACCAGCCTGGCGTGATCACAGAAAGCTTCCTGGAAGACTGATACCCAAGATGAATCTCAAGGACATGAGGACTGGCTGAAGTATAAAATACTGCAGTAAAAAAAAAAAAAAAAAAAAACGCAGTAAGGAAAAAATCCCTGTGCCTACATCAGAGAACACAGTGGTAGAGGGGCCAATCATTGGGATGGTGGGAAGAAATCCTCTAAAAAGCTGCCCTTTCTTCCTAGTCTCTCCCTCTTTCCAGCAGGTTTTTGTAGGCCTGAATTCCTATTCTTTTCCTAAGGGAAATCTGCAGTGACTCTTAACTCCTGCTTACCGGAAGGCACAAAGAATCAAATTCCTTTTGAGTGGATCTGCTTCAAGAGTGAGACATTAATGGCTCACAATTTTTCAAATTTAGGGAAAATCCATAGTTGTCCCAACTTATAGCTTGGTATTACTGGATAATCAAGTACAGCTATTTTCTCAAACTAGAATGGGAGTTCCCCTGCCCCCTTCCCTGCTCTTCCCAGACGCCTCCACAGGCAGTGGCAAGGGGAGGGGGAGCCAGTGTTTTGCCTGGGCCCAGGCCCACATTGCTCTTTTTCTTCTAGACTGTATAATTGGCCCTTGCAGACAGAGGTTAATTTCCCACTGTGAATTTCCTACCAAAGTAGCATGAGTCCTGGGGGTGGGGAGTGGAACCAGAGGAGAAATTGCTTCCAGGTGCCACCTGGTCTGCGCGCATGGCTGTGAGGGAGGCCACTAAGGGGAAGTTCAAGGAGCAAGGGCTTTGGAAGAGCACAGACTGGGTTTGAGCTGAGCTATTTACTAGCCAAGTTCCCTGGGGCTGGTGGTCTAATCTCCAGGCTTCAGTTTGCTCTTCTGTAAAACAGGGATATACCACCCTATTAACCATGGTAAGAGAGAAGAGCTTATATGAACAAACAACCTCTTGGTTGCTAGATACAATACTGTCTCTCCGTGCGTCTGTCTTCCTCCTAGAACACTTCCTTTCTTAGGTATTTGGATAGCCTATATTCTGAATATTTCCCCTCTGTCCACAGGAAGTAATAATGATTTTTTTTTTAACCCCAAAGGGGATGTGTAGTTTCAATGAGAAAATAGATACATTTTAAAACTCTGTGTTTCAATATTCCACAGTGTTTCTTGGCAGGGCTCCACTGGCATTCTGGATGGGTGTTGTTACCACCCCTGACTCCAGGGTCCTAGGTATCAGTAGCCACTTTTTCAGTCTTGGTGACCACCAAAAACCACCTCCAACAACTCCAGTCACATCCGCCGTAAACACACACGCACACCATGCACCTTGGGAGAAACCCTTGCCACGTGACAACTTGACCTCTCCCGTCCAGAGTGTGCCGACTCTGTGTCCTGTGCCCTGAAAGCATTACTGTAGAACCAGCATTCAGGTGTGGAGCATCATGTTTAATGTGGATTTATTTCTGACACCTTTTTCATAAGTACACCAGTAATACATGGTGGTTGAAAAAGTCAAACACTAGAAGCGTGTGACAAGTGAAAAATGAGAGTCCTCAGCATTAACATTTTAAACATTTATGCTATTTTTAATAAAAGTAATAAAGCCACATATTAAAAATTCAAACAGTGCTAAAGGGTATGAAATGAAAAGTAAGTCTTTACCATGAACCTCATCCTGTTGTGAAGAGTTTTAGTGCATCTTTCTAGAAATTTCTAAGCAGTGTCATATGTGTGTATATGCTTTCCAAATACAGGTGGAATCATATAATCTGTGTGTTGTTCTGCAGGTTGGTGCTGGTCTGTTTTCCCACTGAATAATATATCTTGTAGTCCACTCCCTCTCAGCACATTTAGATCTTACTGATGCTTTTTAGCAGCCTCAGAATAGCCCATGGCATAGAGGACTTGGTTTTTTCCGTCTTCACTGTGACAAACAGTGCTGCGGTGGAGATCGTGGTCAGGACCAGTTGCAAAGTCCCGGAGTGGGACTAAGAGGGTACAGACCCAGTGCCAGGGGGAGGACCCACCCAGGTAAAGCCAAACTGAGCCGCAGAGACCAGAAGAGAACTTGCCAGGAAGTCGGGCTCCCTGGGTCCCGGACCCAGCGCAGCCATTGTTGTCCCCTCTGTGGCCTCGACAGGCCTCTTTGGGCCATAGTCGCCTCCACTGTAAAATGCGGGGTGGGACAAAAGTCACAGCTATACCTCTAACATATCTGTGATCTGAAACTATGAAAATAAGTTCTAGGCTAAACGCCGTGACCCAATAAAGGAGGCAGAAATGGGAGCTGATCATTTTTATACTCTGCACAGGCCACAGCTGCATTCCCGAGGCACCTCAGCTTGGAGGGCAGGGAGTCGTCAGGGAGCTTCCTCCATGGGGCTCGGGAACAACCCCGTGAGGGGAGTGCAGAGGCCCTGGAGCTCCTGAGTCTGCAGATGAGAAGGCTGAGCTGCGGGTTAATTACTCTCTGTGAACACATCGCAGGCCTTCTCTGAAGAGAGCTCTTAACATTCATTCTTCATTTTCTCAGAAGATGAAGCAAGAGAAAAGGAGCTGAAATGAAAGCCCTGGAAATGTTCGTGGGATGGAGAGGGACTTATTTGATGATTAGGATTAAACAAAAAGTAGAAAGCAGAATTTGCTACCAAAGGATATTGTGCAAGTCTCTGGTTCTGGATGTATTCAAACATAGTTAAAACATCTGCCTAGAAACAGGAGAACGGGGCCCAAACTCTTTCTGGGTGCTTTCCTGCGTCCTGTGATCCTTCCACAGTCTTTTCAGTACTATGTTCGGATCAAAACGTTCCCTCTGGTGAATGTTAGCAAAATCAGGCAAATCTTGACACTAATGATTAGCATTCTAATGAAGAGTTGATATCAAACACAGCTGTTGATAGGCTCTAGGGTTCAACAGGGCTAATTTATTAATCAACCAGTTGCAGGCTTTTATTTCTTCCTTGTAAGATTTGACATTATTCGGGTATGCGTAGAAGATTAAGCTTAAGGAGATGCAGCTGAAGAATGCAATGGCTCAGGTTAGGGCCTGAGCGGTGTGGATGGAGCACAGAAAGAAAGAAAGCTAAAGGGAATCGTGAAAAGCAGAGAACAGCTGCAAACCAGGCTATTTGTTGAGAAACAGCCCCCTGAATCTTAGCCCTCAGGCAGGGCAGAGATGATTGGCCTTGTGATTCCCTTAAGATCAGGCTCATCTGTGAGGGCTGCTCACCATTTAATCCAAATAGCCCCTCTCGTAGGTATTAGTTTCAACTGCTATGTAACAAATTACCCCCAAATTTAGCCACTTAGAACAGCAACAAGCACATTTATTATTTCACACAGGTTTTGTGGGTCAGGAATTCACCAGTGGCTTCACTGGGTGGTCTAGAAGAACTGAAAATTTTCATCACATTCTGTCTGCCTCGGCATTCCAGGAGGACAGAGAGCCCAGAAGGAAGAGAGAGCTACGCCCAGTGAATTCAGAGTAAGAATCAAATTTTCCTCAGGGATGGTACCCTTCTCCTGGTACACCCTAGCATGAGGACTTGAGAGGAAAGGCAAGGCTCCATCAGATGTGAAGGACCTAAGTGAAAAGCAATGCCCTGTTTTTTGTCTGTGTGAGCCTTCTTGCTGGTGCTCAGACCTCAAGGAGCCCAGAGAGAACTGACGGTAATTGAGGAAGTTGGCTGACCTTCCCTGAACCCAGATCCGATAAAGAAAAAGACTGAGGAGTAGAAGCTAAGCATTTCTGCATGACAAGAAAAAACAACATCAGCATTTTATCAAAGGAAAGTGGGAAAATATTTGCATTTTATGAAAGGCATTAATCTTTTTAACATATGGAAAGACTTAGACTCAATAAATAGAAAAAATAAACAACCCAATAAGAAAAAATGCAAAGACATTACATCAGTTCATGTTGTTGTTGTTGTTCAGTTGTTTTGTGTCTGACTCTTTGCAACCCCATGGACTGCAGCACGCCAGGCTTCCCTGGAGTTTGCTCAAACTCATGTCCATCGAGTCAGTAATGCCAGCCAATCATCTCATCCTCTGTTATCCCCTTCTCCTCCTGCCTTCAATCCTTCCCAGCATCTGGGTCTTTTCCAATGAATCAGCTCTTTGCATCAGGCGGCCAAAGTATTGTAGCTTCAGGTTCAGCATCAGTCCTTCCAATGAATATTCAGCGTTGATTTTCTTTAAAATTGACTGATTTGATCTGCTTGCATCCATGGGACTCTCAAGAGTCTTCTGAAGCACCACAATTTGAAAGCATCTATTCTTTGGTGCTCGCTCTTCTTAGTGGTCCAACTCTCACATCCCTATATGACTACTGGAAAAACCATGCTTTTAGTATACAGACCATTGTCAACAAAGTGATGTCTCTGCTTTTTAATACGATGTCTAGTTTTGTCGTAGTTTTCCTTCCAAGGAGCAAGCATCTTTTATTTTCATGACTGAAATCACTGCACGCAGTGAGTTTGGAGCCCAAGAAAAGAAAATCTGTCACTGTTTCTACTTTTTGCCATGAAGGGATGGGGATAGGATGCCATAATGTTTGTTTTTTAAATGTTGAGTTTTAGCCAGCTTTTTCACTCTCTTCTTTCACCTTCATCAAGAGGCTCTTTAGTTCCTCTTTGCTTTCTGCCATTAGAGTGGCATCATCTGCATATCTGAGGTTGTTGATATTTCTCCTGGCAATCTTGATTCCAGCTTGTGCTTCATCCAGCCTAGTATTTCACAGGATGTACTCTGTATATAAGTTAAATAAGATAACAGTATACAGCCCTGTCTTACTCCTTTCCCAATTTGAACCAGTCCATTGTTCCAAGTAAGATTTTAACTGGTGTTTCTTGACTAGCATACAGATTTCTGAACAGGCAGGTAAGGTGGTCTGGTATTCCCATCTCTTTAAGAATTTTCCATTGTTTGTTGTGATCCACACAGTCAAAGGTGTTCGTGTAGTCAATGAAGCAGAAGATGTTTTTTCTGGAATTCCCTTGCTTTCTCTGTGATCCAGTGAATGTTGGAAGTCTGCTCTCTTGTTCCTCTGCCTTCTCTAAGTGAAGCTTGTACATCTGGAAGGTCTCAGTTCATGTGCTCCTGAAACCTGGCTTAAAGGATTTTGAGAATAACTTGACTAGCATGAGAAATGAGCGCGATTGCACAGTAGTTGAGCATTCTTTGGTATTGCCCTTCTTTGTGTTTGGAATGAAAGCTGACCTTTTCCAGTGCTATGGCCACTGCTGATTTTCCAAATTTGGTGATATATTGAGTGTGGTACTTTAACGGCATCATCTTTTAGAGTTTTAAATAGCTCAGCATACACATACATCCACTCTTCTTTGGATTCTTTTCCCATATAGGCCATTACAGAGTATTGAATAGAATTCCCTGAGCTGCACAGTAGGCCCCTATTAGTTACCTATTTTATATAGAGTAGTGTGTATATGTCAATCCCAATCTTCAGATGTATCCCCTCCCCCACTTACCCCCTGCTAGCCATAAGTTTATTTTCTACATCCATAACTTTATTTCATTTGTAGATCAGCTCATTTGTATCCACATTTTAGGATTCCACATATACACAGTAGCAGGATATTTGTGTTTCTCTGTCTTACTTCACTCAGTATGACAGTCTTTAGGTCCATCCACATTCCTGCCAGTGGCATGGTTGTTCTTTTAATAGCTGAGTAGTATTCCACTGTATATATGTCCCACATCTTCTGTATCCATTCCTCTGTTGTTTATATGTTCAGGCTATTGTAAATAGGGCTGCAATGACTTTGGGTGCATGTATCTTCTCAAATTATGGTTTTATCTGGATATATGCCCCAGAGTGGGATTGATGGATCATATGGTAGCTCTATATAGAGCTTCTCCATCTTTGGCTGCAAAGAATGTAATCAATCTGATTTTGGTATTGACCATCTGGTGATGTCCATGTGTAGAGTCTTCTCTTGTGTTGTTGGAAGAGGGTGTTTGCTATGACCCATGCGTTCTCTTGGCAAAACTCTATTAGCCTTTGCCCTGCTTGATTCTGTACTCCAAGGCCAAATTTGCCTGTTACTCCAGGTGTTTCTTGACTTCCTGCTTTTGCATTCCAGTCCCCTGTAATGAAAAGGACATCTTTTTTGGGTGTTAGTTCTAGAAGGTCTTCTAGGTCTTCATAGAACCATTCAACTTCAGCTTCTTCAGCATTACTGGTAGGGGCATAGACTTAGATTACTGTGATATTGAATGGTTTGCCTTGGAAACAAACAGAGATCATTTGTCATTTATGAGATTGTATCCAGGTACTGCATTTCAGACTGTTTTGTTGACTATGATGGCTACCCTATTTCTTTTAAGGGGTTCTTGACTACAGTAGTAGATATAATAGTCATCTGAGTTAAATTCACCCCTTCCAGTCCATTTTAGCTCGCTGATTCCTAAAATGTCGACATTCACTCTTCCCATCTCCTGTGTGACCACTTCCAATTTGCCTTGATTCGTGGGTCTAACATTCCAGGTTCCTATGCAGTATTGCTCTTTACAGCATTGGACTTTGCTTCCATCACCAGTCACATCCACAACTGGGTGTTGTTTTTGATTTGGCTCCATCTCTTCATTCTTTCTGAAGTTATTTCTCCACTGATCTCCAGTAACATATTGGGCACCTACTGACTTGGGGAGTTCATCTTTCAGTGTCCTATCTTTTTGGCTTTTCATAATTTTCATGAGGTTTTTAACATAAGGATACTGAAATGGTTTGCCATTCCCTTCTCTAGTGGAGCACATTTTGTCAGAACTCTCCACCATGACCCATCAGTCTTGGGTGGCCCTACTTGGCATGGCTCATAGTTTCATTGAGTTAGACAAGGCTGTGATCCATGTGATCAGATTGGTTAGTTTTCTGTGATTGTGGTTTTCAGTCTGTCTGCCCTCTGATGGAGAAGGATAAGATGCTTATGAAAGCTTCCTGATGGGAGAGACTGACTGAGTGGGAAACTGGGTCTTGTTCTGATGGGCGGGGCCATGCTCAGTAAATTTCTAATCCAATTTTCTGTTGATGGGTGGGGCCATGTTCCCTATTATTTAACTGAGGCCACACAATGCTAAAACCTTTAACTGTGTGGATCACAATAAACCGTGGAAAATTTGGAAAGAGATGGGAATACAAGACCATCTGACCTGTCTCTTAAGAAACCTGTATGAGGGTCAGGAAGCAACAGTTAGAAATGGACATGGAACAACAGGCTGGTTCCAAATAGGAAAAGGAGTACGTCAAGGCTTTATATTGTCACCCTGCTTATTAACTTATATGCAGAGTACATCATGAGAAACACTGGGCTGGAAGAAGCGCAAGCTGGAATCAAGATTGCTGGGAGAAGTATCAATAACTTCAGATACGCAGATGATACTACCCTTATGGCCGAAAGTGAAGAGGAACTTAAAAGCCTCTTGATGAAAGTTAAGGAGGAGAGTGAAAAAGTTGGCTTAAAGCTCAACATTCAGAAAACTAAGATCATGGCATCTGGTCCCATCACTTCATGGGAAATAGATGGGGAAACAGTGGAAACAGTGTCAGATTTAATTTTGGGGGGCTCCACAATGACTGCAGATGGTGATTGTAGCCATGAAATTAAAAGACGCTTACTCCTTGGAAGGAAACTTATGACCAACCTAGATAGCATATTTAAAAGCAGAGACATTACTTTGCCAACAAAGGTCCATCTAGTCAAGGCTATGGTTTTCCAGTGGTCATGTATGGATGTGAGAGTTGGATGGCGAAGAAAGCTGAGGGCCGAAGAATTGATGCTTTTACTATGGTGTTGGAGAAGACTCTTGAGAGTGAGTCCCTTGGACTGCAAGAAGATCCAACCAGTCCATCCTAAAGGAGATCAGTCCTGGGTGTTCATTGGAAGGACTGATGTTGAAGCTGAAACTCTAATACTTTGGCCACCTCGTGTGAAAAGTTGACTCATTGGAAAAGACCCTAATGCTGGGAAGGATTGGGGGCAGGAGGAGAAGGGGATGGCAGAGGATTAGATGGCTGGAAGGCATCACTGACTCGATGGACATGGGTTTGGGTAGACTCTGGGAGATGGTCATGGACCGGGAGGCCTGGCGTGCTGCAATTCATGGGGTCGCAAAGAGTCGGACACAACTGAGCGACTGAACTGAAACAATGGTGGAGGTACCTCCTTCAGAAGGTCCCATGCATGCACTGCTAGACTTAGCGGCCCCAACCCTGCATCAGGCCACCACCGATGCTTGCCTCAGCTGGAGACTCCTGGACACTCACAGGAAGTCTGGGTCAGTCTCTTTTAGGATACTGCTCCTTTCTCCTAGGTCCCAGAGCACACAAGTTTCTGTTTGTACCCTCCAAGAGTCTATTTCCCAGTCCTGTGTAAGTTCTGGTAGCTCTATGTGCGGTTAATGGTGACCTCCTCCAAGAAGGCTTATGCCATACCCAAGTCTGCTGTACCAGAGCCCCCACCTCTGCGGCAGACCACCACTGATCCGTATCTCTACAGGAGATGCTCAAACACTTCTGTCTCAGTCTCTGTGGGGTCTCTGGGTCCTGGTGCACACAAGGTTTGTTTGAGCCCTCTGAGCATTGCTGGCATGAATGGGGTTTGATTCTAAATGCAAATTCTCCCCTCCTACTGTCTTGCTGCCACTTCTCCATTGCCCTTGAACGTGGAGTATTTCCTCAAAGTCACTCCAGCACCATGCAGCCGCCGCTCTAGCACCTGCCATCTTGCTGGGGCCTCTCTGACCTTGGACATGACAAGCTCTATACGGTCAGCAAAAACAAGACCAGGAGCTGACTATGGCTCAGATCATGAACTCCTTATTGCTAAATTCAGACTGAAATTGAAGAAAGTAGGGAAAACCACTAGACCATTTAGGTATGACCTAAATCAAATCCCTTACAATTGTACAGTGGAAGTGACAAACAGATTCAAGGGATTAGATCTGAAAGATAGAGTGCCTGAAGAACTATGGAGGAGGTTTGTGACACTGTACAGGGAATAGGGATCAGCCATCCCCAAGAAAAAGAAATGCAAAAAAGCAAAATGGCTGTCTGAAGAGACCTTACAAATAGCTGTGAAAAACAGGGAAGTGAAAAGCAAAGGAGAAAAGTAAAGATATACCCATTTGAATGCAGAGTTCCAAAGAATAGCAAGGAGAGATTTAAAAAAAAAAGCCTGCCTCAGTGATCAGTGCAAAGAAATAGAGGACAACAATAGAATGGGAAAGACTAGACATCTCTTCAAGAAAATTAGAGATACCAAGGGAACATTTCATGCTAAGATGGGCACAATAAAGGACAGAACTGGTATGGACCTACAGAAGCAGAAGATATTAAGAAGAGGTGGCGAGAATACATGGAAGAACTATACAAAAAAGATCTTCATGACCCAGATAATCACGATGGTGTGATCACTCACCTAGAGCCAGACATCCTGGAATGCGAAGCAAGTGGGCCTTAGGAAGCGTCACTAAGAACAAAGCTAGTGGAGGTGATGGAATTCCAGTTGAGCTCTTTCAAATCCTGAGAGATGATGCTATGAAAGTGCTGCACTCAATATGTCAACAAACTTGGAAAATTCATCAGTGGCCACAGGACTGGAAAAGGTCAGTTTTCATTCCAATCCCAACAAAGGCAATACCAAAGAATGCTCAAACTACTGCACAATTGCACTCATCTCACATGCTAGTAAAGTATTGCTCAAAATTCCCCAAGCCAGGCTTCAGCAATATGTGAAGCATGAACTTCCAGATGTTCAAGCTGGATTTAGAAAAGGCAGAGGAACCAGAGATCAAATTGCTAACATCTGTTGCATCATCAAAAAAGCAAGAGAATTCCAGAAAAACATCTACTTCTGTTTTACTGACTATGCCAAAGCCTTTGTGTGAATCACAACAAACTGTGGAAAATTCTGAAAGAGATGGGACTACCAGACCACCTGACCTGCCTCCTGAGAAATCTGTGTGCAAGTCAGGAAGCAACAGTTAGAACTGGACATGGAACAACAGACTGGTTCCAAATCGGGAAAGGAGTACATCAAGGCTGTATATTGTCACCCTGCTTATTTAACTTATATGCAGAGTACATCATGAGAAATGCTGGACTGGATGAAGCACAAGATGGAATCAAAATTGCCGGGAGAAATATCAATAACCTCAGATATGCAGATGATACCACACTTATGGCAGAAAACAAATAACTAAAGAGCTTTTGATGAAAGTGAAAGTGGAGAATCAAAAAGTTTGCTTAAAATTCAACATTCAGAGAAAACTAAGATCATGGCATCTGGTCCCATCACTTCATGGCAAATAGATTGGGAAACAGTGGAAACAGTGACAGCTTTTTTGGGGGCTCCAGAACCACTGCAGATGGTGACTGCATCCATGAAATTAAAAGACACTTACTCCTTAGAAGAAAAGTTATGACCAACCTTGGGAGCATATTAAAAAGCAGAGACATTACTTTGCCAACAAAGGTCTGTCTAGTCAAAGCTATTGTTGTTCCAGCAGTCATGTATGGATGTGAGAGTTGGACTATAAAGAAAGCTGAGCACTGAAGAATTGATGCTTTTGAACTGTGATGCTGGAGAAGACTCTTGAGAGTCACTTGGACAGAAAGGAGATCCAGCCAGTCCATCCTAAAGGAAACCAGTCCTGAATATTCATTGGAAGGACTGATACTGAAGCTGAAACTATAATACTTTGGCCACCTGATGTGAAGAATTGACTCAGTGGTAAAGATCCTGATTTGGGGAAAGATTGCGGGTTGGAGGAGAAGGGGACAACAGAGAATGAGATGGTTGGATGTCATCACCGACTTAATGGATATGAGTTTGAGTAAACTCCAGGAGTTGCTGATGGACAGGGAGGCCCGGTGTGCTGCAGTCCATGGGGTAGCAGAGTTGGACACGACTGAGCAACTGAACTGAACTTACTTGAACTGATGGTAGCTCTATTTTTAGTTTTTTAAGGAAACTCCATTCCATTCTCCATAGTGGCTATACCAATTTATATTCCTACCAACAGTGTCAGAGGGTTCCCTTTAAAGTCATGAATATTAAAATGAGTTTAGATATCTTTCATCTGTCAGATAAACAAGGGTTAAAAATTTTAAGACTATCCAGGGTTGCTCAGATTGTGGGAAACACATGTTATAGGTAAAACTATAAAATCTACATTCTCTTTTGGAAGATGATTCAGCCCTATCTCTGTGAAATGTTAGTTATTGTTGTTCTTTGACCCAGTAATTTATCTTTGGGCATGTAAAAATACTCATTTGAGTGTGGAGTATGTGTGACATGTGTACATCAAATGTGTAGTACGGGACTTGACATAGAGTTGGTATCAAACCAGTGACACTTTTTTATAAACAAACACTCGTGAAGCCAGCATGCTTTCTAAGCAGTTTCCCTATTTTCATTCATTTAATTCTCACAAAAACCCTGTGACGCAAGCACTATTTTTATTCCATCTCGTTTTACAGATAATAAAACTGAGGCATAAAGAAACAAAGGACCTTGAGTGAGATCGCAGATCTCATCAGTAGCAGAACCAGGATCCCATCTCTGACTGATTGGCCCTTGATATTTACTCTGTTCCAAATACTGTGCCAGGCTTCATTTACTAATACTTCATTTCCTTCATTTACTTCATATTCTAAGCCTTATACCAATATAACAAGGCAGATGTCCAATGGGGCCGCTGTGACTGAGGAGCTGGAGTTTTTAATTTAATTTTAACTAATTAAAATTATGTTTTTATTTAAAATTTAAATGGTTAGTCACTCCAGAGTCTGTGTTCTTAATCACTTTACCATTATAGGCATACCTCTTTTTGTTGTACTTTTTTTTTTTAAATTAGGCTTCATCAGATGTTGCATTTCTTTTTTTACAAATTGAAGATTTGTGGCAACCCTACATCGATCACGGCTTTTGGTGCCGGTTTTCCAACAGCACTCACTCACTGTTTGTCTCTGTGTCCTATTTTGGTAATTCTCTCCAAATATTTCAAACTTTTTCATTATTGTGATACTTATTACAGTGATCGGTGATCAATGATCTTTGATGTTACAAAAAGAGGATGACTGAAGGCTGAAGTGATGGTTAGCATTTTTTTAGCAATAAAGTATTTTTTAATTAAGGTAGGTACAAGTTTTTAGAGACAATGCTATTTCACACATATTAAGACTATATATAGTAGAGTGTAAACATAAATTTTATATGTACTGGGAAACCAGAAAACATTCCTGTGACTTGCTTTATTGTGATATTTTCTTCGTTGCCTTGATCTGCGTGTCTCTGAATTATGCCCGTGTTAGCTATGATTAGTAACAGTAGCAGCAGCAACACTCTTCTGTGTCTTTGGAAGGAAGGCTTTTATGGCAGGCTGAATCAGAGGGGAACAGCTGCCTCTGGAGTGAGCAGTGAGCTCCTTGTGCCAGAAGGTTCGCCGGCAGGAAACTTGTCTTGAGAGAGACTCAGGCATTGGATATGGGAAGGCAGATAAGGAAAGGGATGGGCAGTTGTTGATATTCAAGGTCCAGTCCAGCCAGGAGACCCTGATCCTAAGAGACAGATGCAGTCTACACCCATCATCCCACTAACAGGTCAGGTGAGAAACTGTGTCACCAAAATTTTCCTTTTCAAGTACTCTCAAGGGCATCTCACGCCTCCAAGGAGGAGGAATTAACATTTACTTGATATTTACCCTGTGCCAAATACCGTGCCAGGCTTCATTTATAATATTCTAAGCCTTATACCAATATAGCAAGGCAGATGTTGCAAATCCCCATTTTGCACTTGAGGACACTAAGGCTCAGAGATATGAAGTAACTTATTAGAGATCACAAAGCAAGAGGCACAGATGGGGCTGAACTTAAATCTGTCTGATCCCGAAGCCTCACCGCCTTGTCTTCCAGATGAGCAATCTGAGGCTCAGAGCAGCGCAAAGAATCCAGAGGCAGGAGGGCCTGGGGACTCACCTTGGCCCACCTCCCTTTCTTCTTCCCATGGCTTGGATCCCTCCCCATGTCCCTGATAGTTGGATGACCAGCCACTTCTTCTAGAACATTCCCTGAGGTCTCCTATTGCATAACTGAAAAAATGAGATTCTGCTTAGTCTGGCAATTTTGCTCAACATCCAAGAAAGTCACAGGCTGGGGCTCAAAGCCAGGGCTTCTGACTCCGTGTCCTAACCTGCCACCCACTGACTCCCCAACTTCCACTCCCCAACTCCCACCACCCACTGACTGATCCCACCACCCTATTCCCCTCACCCACCTCATCCTACCCGACCCCCCACTCCCCTCAACCCACCACCCCCACAAAGATCAGAAATTACCTGGGAACGAGATAGGCGAAATCCAGGGGCTGAGCAGGGCTTGCCTTTTCTTCTGATACATCTCTTGGTCGATAAACACTCTGTGAGTGGAACATCTCCCCTCTGCCAATCTTCAAACAAGGCCTCTCCTTGCCTTCCAGAGGCCCCAGGTATCCGGCACATACACGTCGCTCGTCAGTATCCTCGGTTAGACTGTGAACTCCCCCGGGGCAGAGCTGTGCTGTCCATCTGCATCCCCAGGGCCTGGGGCAGGGCCTGGCACACAGCTGGCATCAGTAATGTGTTGCTGAGCAGACAACAAAGGTAAAGAAGCAAAGCAGAAGCACAGAGGGCAGTTGAGCCAATGATGTGTGGCATTAGCAGAGGTTCTGAAGAGCCGGAGAAGCAGACAATACCAGCGGGTGATGCAGGGAAGGCCTGGGAGGACTCAGCTGGGCATCAGGGAATAATATCTGACACGGAGAGCCACCTATTGGCCTTTGGATAAGCCCCTCTGAGGGAAGTGCATTAGCTGGGCCTGCCTGGCTGGATTGTTGGGCTTTGCAGCTGGGAGGGAAACTGGCAGCCAGGAGGGGCAGGTCCCCAGGGGATGTGAAAGCACCCCCAAGGCAGCAGGGCCAGTGGGGGTGTGAGGAGGGCTCGAGGAACAGTGTCCAGCTCATCTCCTTGAAGCTTGATGACTCCTGCCCGGACTGGACTGGCAGTGGGGGGACCCTCTGAAAGGAAGTCAAGGCTTGCAGCAGATGGCACAGTGTCTGGGGAACCCTGTGACCTCTTCTCATACCTGATTGGATGGTGGTTCACGTTCTCCCACGAGGAACAGGACTATCATGATTTACAATGTCAAGATCTATGACCTGACATGTCACAAAGGCATGGATAGCTGAACAAAGTCAGGATTCTATTAGCAAGGGCCTCTGATGTTGGTAAACAACCCTGAGTGGCTGCTATAAATGGAAAATGATACAGTGAACTCTACTCCCCCTCTCCAAGGCTGTTAGGGGATACAGTGAGATAATGGGTATGAAAGGGTCTTCTGAACCATAGAAGATTTGGCACACAGGATAGATTGTTACTAGTCTTGAATAATTTAATTGCATCATAGGATAATGATGTATATCAAGTACCATGTCAAGTACCATACAAATATCAAGTACCATAGGATGATAGATGGTACTTGAATGCAACCCTCCATTCTGCTTGTGGTTGTGTTCATCGAACCATTCTTTCTTGTTCATGGAAATCTCACACTCATACTTGTATACAACTCTGCTAGAGATATAAGACTTATCAGCATTGAAAATAGACTGACACTTCACAGTGATGAGGTGTGGATCTCAATGCTGTCTGCAAGGCTGGATGCCTGGTGTGGGGTGGGTGGGGTTGTTATGGGAAATGACATGGACGTGGGCATCAGACAGGTGTAACTTCCAACCCAGCTTCTACAGCTTCCATACCATGTCATGTCAGGCATGTTAGTTACTTTCTCTAGACTTGTTCCCCAATCTGAACCACAGGGATGGTAACCCCTCTCTGCAGTACTGTGAGAATTAAAAGGTCAAGGGCATCAAGCACAGAGCGGGTGGTGAATCCATGACAACGGCAGATGCTGATAGAGAGCTTATGCTATTCCAAGCGCTTTGATGACCCGACTCTTTAATCCCCAAAGAAACCCTGTGAGGAAGGTATATCATCATCCCTGATCTACAGAGAAAGAAACTGAGGCTTGGGGAACTTAGCACACTCAGGCTTCTACTGCTCATAAGAGGCGGAACCAGGACTCGAACTCTGGCAGTTGGCTCAAGTCCGTTTCCTGATCTCTGTGTTAGGCTCTTACTATCAGTGATGCCTGTGGCACAAAACCACCTCTGTTGCTGCCTTATTAGGGACCTTGGATTCATTCTGTTCACCTCTCCAGGCCCCAGTTCCCTCACGTACAAACCCACAGGTTGGGCTAGAAGACTACTTCCTTTTAAGCTTCACAGAGAAGTGATGAGGAGCTCAGACTGCGGTTGAAGTTGGCCGTCTGGGGCCACCTCCTGACTCTTCCATTCCTATTCAGCCCTGTGACCTTGGCTGACGGGATTGATCCCTGTAAGTCAAAGTTTCCCGTCTCTGTGGAGGGCAAGATTTTGCTGTGAGGATTAAAATGGATGCATGTCTTTACATGGCTTGATACAATATTTGGCAAAGAGAAGATTCCCAATCAATGGTAGCTGTTGTTCTTGGTGTTAATAGCAAAAGTCTTCCTTCTCTCTCCTACATAAAATTCCTCGCAGAGCAAAACGCTGTGTTTTTCAAGGCAGAAAGCCTGAGGGCAGTTTCTTTCAGAAAATCATAGACTTACAGAATGTAGTCACTTAACCTTCTTTGAACTTCTCTGCTCCCCTCTGCTAAATGGGAGTAATAAAGAGAAACTTGGAGAGCAGATATGAGGATTAAGTGGAACAGCATAAGTCAGCTTGGCTAGTTTGTATAGTTGTTGTTCAGTTGCTCAGTCGACCCCATGGACTGCAGCACGCCAGGCTTCCCTGCCCTTCACCATCTCCCAGAGCTTGCTCAGACTCGTGTCCTTTGAGTCAGTGATGGCATCCAGCCATCTCGTCCTCTGTCTTCCCATTCTCCTCCTGTCTGCAATCTTTCCCAGCATCCAGTGTCTTTTCTCATGAGTTGGTTCTTCACATCAGGTGGCCAAAGTATTGGAGCTTCAGCTTCAGCATCAGCCTTCCCAGTGAACATTCAGGGTTGATTTCTTTTAGGATTGGCTGGTTTGTACTCCTTGCTGTACAAAGGACTCTCAAGAGTCTTCTCCAACACCACAATTCAAAAGCATCAATTCTTTGGTGGGTCAGCCTTCTTTATGGTCCAGCTCTCGCATCAGTAGATGACTACTGGAAAAGCCATAGCTTTGACTGTATGGAGCTTTGTTGGCAAAGTCACATCTCTGCTTTTTAATAAGCTGTCTAAGTTGGTCATAGCTTTTCTTCCAAGCAGCAAGCGTCCTTTAATTTCATGGCTGCAGTCACCATCTGCAGTGATTTTGGAGCCCAAGAAAATAAAGTCTGTCACTGTTTCCATTGTTTCCCCCTCTATTTGCCATGAAGCGATGGGACTAGATGCCATGATCTTCATTTCTGAATATTGAGTTTTAAGCCAGCTTTTTCACTCTCCTTTTTCACCTTCATCAAGAGGCTCATTGGGGCTCTATGAGAGCTTAGAAAGTGACCTGTGTAACCCTGGAAATTTTCGGCTAGAGACTTAGAGAAGTTGGGTGACTTAATTCAGGTGGCACTCACCACTGGTGGTTTGAGAGCCCATGGTATAGGGGCTGGCCCTGGATTCCACTAGAAGTCCTCCCCACCTCTACTTCAGACGTCTGTGTGTGTGTGTGTGTGTGTGTGTGCCTGTGCATGCATGTACGCTTAGTGGTGTCCAGTTCTTTGCAACTCCATGGACTGTAACCTCACAGGCTCTTCTGTCCCTAGGATTTCCTAGACAAGAATACTAAAGTGGGTTGCCATGCCCTTCTCCAGGGCATCTTCTCAATCTGGGATTGAACCCACATCTCTTGCATCTCCTGCACTGAAAGTCAGGTTCTTTACCACTAAGCCACCCAGGAAGCGCAGACATACACCAAGTTAATACTCATCATTACTCAATTTCCGGCCTCTGCACATGCCTTTCCCTCTGCCGGGGACACTGAAGCCTGCCGCGCATGCACACCACACACAAGGACAGCCTGCAGTGCCGCCTTTGTCTGGCCAAGCCCTGAACACCACTTCCTGCAGCAAAGTGCCACTGTCCCCGAGGCTCCAGTAATTAAGGGCCTGCGCTTTGTGTCCCCAGCTCCTAGCACTGTGGGATAATTGCCCATTCAGCATTTGTTCAGCCATCACAGTGGAACTTCTCAAAGGCGGGTAGAACCCAATCTGATTCTCCTCCCCAGCTCCATGGGGATGCTGGTTGGGTCCCCTGTGGGCTTGCTGAGCACTGAGTGGGCAGGACTAGTTGGCAGGATATTTCACAAGGATGCTTGGCCTTCTCCCCTAAGAAGGTGGCACTCGCCTCCTCTGATAGCCCAGGGACCTGTGCCAGATCACACAGAACCCATCCCCCAGCCTCATCACAACACTGCACTTGGCATGTAGGAACATCACAGTGTCTTTCCTACCCTGCAGGCACCTCTCTCTTCTCTCATTTCCCAAATATCATGACATATGAGGCAAATGCAGTCCACGTGTACCTACATGGAACCATGGGGATGCTGCTTCTCTGGCTCTGCCCAAGAAACCCCTGAGGAGATTTATACTCAAGCATCACCCAGCGCCCTCCCCTCCAGGAAGCAAGAAATTCCATTTGCCAGCAGCGCTCAGCCTCTGTTCCCCAAGGGAGAAGCGTGAGATCTGAACTCATGGGCTCGAGATGCTGAATGTCTTTAGCTTTCACAATACAAAGTCGTCCCTCTCGAGATGAGCCTTTTCGGTTAAAAGAAACAAAACGAGCCAGCATCTTTGTTTCTTTTCCAATCCAGTGCCCTCCATCAGGGTGACCGTCCTCCCCCCGGACACTTTTAGAGATCAGACTTGCCGCTAGCTAGTTGTGTTGATTTCTGGCTCCATTCTGGTGTCCAGTTCCCCACCCCAAGGCTGTAGGTGAAGCCTGGGTGTAGAGTCTACCCGCTTGGGTTCAGTCTTGCTCCTTCTGAGAATAGAGTGACTCCAGTCTTTCTGGAGCTCATTTTCTTTGTCAGTGAAGTGGGAACAATAGTTCCTGCCCATAGAGTTGCCACAAGGACTGGGTGGGATGATATATGCACTTGATATAAATGACCGCCGGCCGAGGAAGCCCCATGCTGGCAAGACAAGGCAGTATGTCAGCCGGAATACGGGCTCTGAAATCGGCTCTAGATTTGTGATTTAGGACCTGTAGATCCTGAGCAGGTCTCTCAGCCTCTCTGTGCCTCCTATGTTCGTCTTCAGAAGGGGAGCTTCTATAGTATATAAGCTCCAAAAGGACAGTGTTATGGGCTGAATTGCACCTTAACCCCCTCCCCCCCAAAAAATATAAGTTCAAGCCCTAACCCCCAGCACCCCATAAGGTGACCCAGTATGAAAATAGATAATTAGTCAAGATGAGGTCAACCTGGAGGAGGGTGGGCTCCTAACCCAATATGACCTCCTTCTAAGAAGACGGTCTCATGAAGACAGAGACAGGAGGAAGGTCATGTGACATCAAAGGCAGAGGTTGGTGTGATCCAGCTGCAAGCCAAGCCAGAGGCTGCCAGCAACCACCAGAAGCTAGCACGACGCAGAGAATGGTTCTCCTGCAGGCTTCAGGGGAGCGTGGCTTTGCCAGCACCTGGATTTGGGGCTTGTAGCCTCTCGAACTGTGAGGCCATACATTGCTTTCATTTCAGGTTACTTTGCGTTCATTACTTTTTGCTTTCATTTCCAAGTTACTCAGTTTGTAGCACTTGGGAACTAAATTAATACAGGCAAGCATTTCACATGATTCTGTTCCTCCGGGTGTCCCCAGCTCCTAGCAGAGAACCTGACGTGGGATGGAGGAGCTTCCGTGATTTGGGGAGGGATGGAATGACGCTTCTGTGAAGGTTACATCAGAAAAGCATGTAAAGTGCTCACACAGATGACATTTGGTTCATTCTTTTCCCTTCCCTTCTGATGTCAAAGGCTCCTTTCTGTACAGAGTAGAGTTTGGAATTAAAACCAGCCATGTTTTTCTCCCAGTTGTTGCCTAAAACCTTCTAAAGGGCCCCTGGCTTTGAGAGCCTTCCTCTGGGGCCACTCAGCTTGAGGGAAACCCGGTTCCTGGGGGGAAGGCTCCCCGGAAGCTTTCCCAGGTTTTTCATAATTCCCTGGAGTGGGGCTAGAGGGATTTCTGGAAAGCTTGGCTCTCAACTACATATGTGCTTTCCCCCTCAAAAAATGTTTCAACAAGCTCTCTGGAAACCTAGTGGGAAGGAGGCTTTGGCACAGTGAGCAGGCTCAAGAAAAGCTGTTTAGAATCAGGGCATTTATGCGGGAAACTATTTAACGAAAATTCCTCACTATATCCATACGTTCACACTGCAGGGCTTTCTGGTATTTTTTAAAAACCTTTTGTTGAAATATTGATGAATACTCAGAAAGCAACACAAACAGTAACTATGCAATTCTGGCTTTATTTTATAGGGAGCTTTTTTTTTCCTAGTTAATATTTGCCCAGTTCATTGATTACACTGATCCTTGACCCACCCCGCTGCCCACTATAAGACTCTCTAAAAGAGTGGTTTTCTAGGAAGAACTCTGGCCGTGGGCTCAGGTGGCCTGGGCTGGAAGGCCAGATCCACTCTCCCCAGCTCTGGGGTTTTGAGCATATTGTTTAACTTCTTTAAACAGATTGTCCTGTTCCCATGGCTGGTGCGCGATCAGAGGAGGAGACTTGAATTTAAAAGCACACATTCTTGTTTATCAGTCTTACTCAGATGATTTTCGTGGCACAGGTATGGGCTTTCCAGCCCGACAGACCAAGGTCCAGAACCCAGTCTTGCACCCAACAGCTGAGTGACCCTGAACAGTCTCTCTGTAAGCCTCAAATTCTGCATCTGTCCGCTGGAGAAGGCCTACTGCCTTCACGGAGGTGAGGTTCCAGTGAGATGATGTATATAAAGCTTCCACGATGCTGCACACACAGTCGGTGCCCAGTTAGTGCCCTCCCCTCTTTCCAGCAGCCTGGCCCTCTTCCATCCTCAGCTCCCTGCTTCCTGCCTCTTTCCTCTTGACCTAATACCTCCGCCTCCCTGTAATGTCTGACCAGAGGTGGGACTTGGCAATCAAGTTGTGCTCTTCCTATGTCTCAGGGCCTGGAATTTTGCAGCTGTGTAAATTGAATTGGGCAGAGGGTGCTATATATTATGTCTATGTATGGTGTACATGTAGATGTCTGTATGTGTATATATTTTTAAAATGCAGTGGCTTTGGGAATAGCTGTTGAGAAGCACTTTATTAATCAAAGGTGAGGTGAAGTCGCTCAGTCATGTCCAACTCTTTGAGACCCCACGGACTGTAGCCTACCAGGCTCTTCCATCCATGGGATTTTCCAGGCAAGAGTACTGGAATGGGGTGCCATTTCATTCTCCAGGGGATCTTCCTGACCCAGGGATCAAACCCAGGTCTCCCATATTGTAGGCAGATGCTTTACCATCTGATCCACCAGGGAAGTTTTTCTTAATCAAATTTCACTGCAAAAATGCAAACTGAAGGTTTCCTGTTGAGCAGAGTGTTCTGTGACTGCAGGTGGCTCAAGACCTGCCATAAATTTCAGTGGCTCCTTGGTCATGTTTTGTCCACAGATTTTGACAGACAGAGATAATCCAGCCTGCCTGGTGCCCTCCCTCTCCCCGACATGCCACAGAAGGGGGCTTCTCTCTGCCAGGCTGATTCGAGCCTCCAGAGGTCTGGATTGTTGTTCACCTGCTAAGTCATGTCTAACACTTTATACCCACATGGACTGCAGCTTGCCAGGCTTTCCTCTCCTTCACCATCTCCTGGAGTTTTTTCAAATTCATGTCCATTGAGTCGGTGATGCCATCCACTCATCTCATCTTCCATCATCCCCTTCTCCTCCTGCCCTCAATCTTTCCCAGCATCAGGGTCTTTTCCAATGAGTCAGCTCTTCTCATCAGGTGGCCAAAGTACTGGAGCTTCATCTTCAGCATTAGACCTTCCAATGAATATTCAGGATTGATTTCCTTTAGGATGGACTGGTTGGATCTCCTTGCAGTCCAAGGGACTCTCAGTAGTCTTCTCCAACTGCACAGTCCAAAAGCATCAACTCTTAGGCACTCTGCTTTCTTTATGGTCCAACTTTCACATCCACACTTGGATATAGTAAGAATCAAATAAGATCATGGATGTGAAATTTTTCTGTAAACTGTCAAGTAAACACTAATCACATATAGGCATTATTTTTATCAGTAGCTCGGTAAGTTAAAATAGATTCCAATATGTAGTGGCTACCCACTGTATAGATCATTGTGTGGGCCGTGAACACAGGGAGGTAAGGAAAACCAGTGTCTGCCCACAAGGAACTCACTAAGAATACGTGTGCATAGTGGCCTTTGGTTTACAATATGCACATTTGTAACCTGGCCCCTGGCCACCTCTCAAGGTTCATTTCTCAGCTCTCTCCTCCTTACACTCCTCCAGCTAAACTAGCTTCCTTGCTGTCTCTCAGACGAACTTCTTCTGGGGCTTGGACTCTGCAGTTGCTGGGCACAAGCACTGCCTGGAAAACTCTTCCTTTACTTACTTCAGGTCTCTGCTCAAATGTCACCTCCTCAGAGAGGCCTCCCCTGACCACCTTACTTAAAACAACACATTCACTCATGCCATCACTCCTAACCTCTTATTGTAGTAAACTTTTCTTTATAACATTTATTATCTCTTGATCTTGTTCTGCAGAGCAATTTGCTTACCTGTTTTTTTTTTATTTATTTTAATTGGAGACTAATTACTTTACAATATTATCATATGTGAAATAGATCACCAGTCCAGGTTCAATTACTTGTTTATTGATTTTTCTCCTCCACTGGAAGGTAGGCTTCTGAGGGCAAGTTTTGTCTTCCTTGCCCATCAGCAATGCTTCAACAGTGCCTGGCACAGGGTAAGCACAAAATAAGTGTTTGATGAAAGAATCAGTGCCTGCCTCTCAATAACAGAAAATACAACTAACTCAGTTTTCAAACAGGCGAATGATCTAAATAGACATTTCTTCAAAGAAGATATTCAAATGGCCAATAAGCACACGAGAAGAAGCTCAACATCATTAGCCATTAGGAAATGCAACTCAAAAACCACAGTGAGATACCACTTCACACCTACTAGAACGGCTGTCATCAAAAGTCAGACAATAACAAGTTGGCAAAGATATGGAGAAGTTGGAACTCTCTAACGCCACTGATGGGAATATAAAATGGCACAACTACTTTGGAAAACATCCCAGCAGTTCCTCAAAAGACTGAACACAGTTACCCTACAATCCAGCAATTCCACTCCCAGGTGTCTACCCAAGAGAAATGGAAACTTGTCAGCACAAAAACTTGTATATAGATGTTTGTAGCAGCATTATTTGGAAGAGCCAGAAACAACCCACATTTCCAACAGATGAATGGATAAATAAAATATGTTGCTACTGTACTGTGCAATGTCATTCAGCAATAAAATGAAATGGAATCTTGATCTGTGTTACAACATGGATTAACCTTGAAACATATTAAGTAGAAGAAGATAATCACAAAAGCATATATTATATGACTCCATTTATATGAAATGTCCAGAATAGACAAATCTGTAGAGACGTAGATTAGCTATCGAGAAGTAGACTGGTCACTGTCCAGGGCTACAGAGTGTTGGAAGGAAGTGGGGAGTGACTGTGAAATGACTATGTGGCTTCCTTTTGGAGTGATGAAAATATTCTGAAGTACCGTGGTGATGATCACACTGCTCTGTGAGTATACTAAAAGCCATTGAAGGATAAACTTTATGTGGGTAGCTTGCATCAGTTCAGTTCAGTTGCTCAAGTCATGTCCGACTCTTTGTGACCCCATGGACTGCAGCACGCCAGGCTTCCCTGTTATCACCAACTCAAGGAGCTTGCTCAAACTCATGTCCATTGAGTCAGTGATGCCATCCACCCATCTCATCCTCTGTTGTCCCCTTCTCCTCCTGCTTTCAATCTTTCCCACCAAAACGGTCTTTTCAAATAAGCCAACTCTTCACATCAGGTGCCCAACGTATCGGAGTTTCAGCTTCAGCATCAGTTCTTCCGATGAATATTCAGGATTGATTTCCTTTAGGATGGACTGGTTGGATCTCCTTGCAGTCCAAGGGACTCTCAAGAGTCTTCTCCAACACCACAGTTCAAAAGCATCAATTCTTCGGCACTCAGCTTTCTTCGTAGTCCAACTCTCACATCCATACATGACAACTGGAAAACTCATAGCTTTGACTGAACAGACCTTTGTTGGCAAAATAACGTCTCTGCTTTATAATATGCTGTCTAGTTTGGTCATAGCTTTTCTTCCAAAGAACAAGCGTCTTTTAATTTCATGGCTGCAGTCACTATCTGCAGTGATTTTGGAGCCCCCCAAAATAAAGTCATTATTTCCATTGTTTCCCCATCTATTTGCCATGAGGTGATGGGGCCAGATGTCGTGATCTTAGTTTTTTGAATGTTGAGTTTTAAGTCAACTTTTCACTCTCCTCTTTCATTCGGCACTCAGCTTTCTTCGTAGTCCAACTCTCACATCCATACATGACAACTGGAAAACTCATAGCTTTGACTGAACAGACCTTTGTTGGCAAAATAACGTCTCTGCTTTATAATATGCTGTCTAGTTTGGTCATAGCTTTTCTTCCAAAGAACAAGCGTCTTTTAATTTCATGGCTGCAGTCACTATCTGCAGTGATTTTGGAGCCCCCCAAAATAAAGTCATTATTTCCATTGTTTCCCCATCTATTTGCCATGAGGTGATGGGGCCAGATGTCGTGATCTTAGTTTTTTGAATGTTGAGTTTTAAGTCAACTTTTCACTCTCCTCTTTCACTTTCATCAAGAGGATCTTTAGTTCTTCACTTTCTGCCATAAGCATGGTATCATCTGCATACCTGAGGTTATTGATATTTTTCCCAGCAACCTTGATTCCAGCTTGCGCTTCTTCCAGCCCACTGTTTCTCATGATGTACTCTGCATAGAAGTTAAATAAGCAGGGTGACAATATACAGCCTTGATGTACTCCTTTTCCTATTTGGAAACAGTCTGTTGTTCCATGTCCAGCTCTAACTGTTGCTTCCTGACCTGCATACAGATTTCTCAGGAGACAGGTCAAGTGGTCTGGTATTCCCATCTCTCTCAGAATTTTCCACAGTTTATTTGTGATCCACATAGTCAAAGGCTTTGTCATAGTCAATAAAGCAGAAATAGATGTTTTTCTGGAACTCTCTTGCTTTTTCTTTGATCCAGTGGATGTTGGTAATTTGATCTCTGGCACCTCTGCCTTTTCTAACTCCAGTTTTAACATCTGGAAGTTCACAGTTCACGTACTGCTGAAGCCTGGCTTGGAGAATTTTGAGCATTACTTTACTAGCATGTGAGATGAGTGCAATTGTGTGGTAGTTTGAGCATTTTTTGGCATTGCCTTTCTTTGGGATTGGATGAAAACTGACCTTTTCCAGTCCTGTGGCCACTGCTGAGTGTTCCAAATTTGTTGGCCTATTGAGGGCAGCACTTTCACCGCATCATCTTCCAGGATTTGAAGGAGCTCAACTGGAATTCCATCACCTCCACTAGCTTTGTTCATAGTGATGCTTCCTAAGGCCCACTTGACTTCACATTCCAGGATGTCTGGCTCTAGGTGAGTGATCACACCATCATGATTATCTGGTGACTTTCATGGCATATATTAATATCTTAATAAAGCTGTTACTGGGCTTCCTAGGTAGCTCAGTGGTTTGTTTTGTTGATTTTTTTTTTTAAAGTCTCCTGCCAATGCAGGAGACATGAGTTCGATCCCTGGGTCAGGAAGATCCCCTGGAGAAGGAAATGGCAACCCACTCCTATATTCTTGCCTGGAAAAATCTCATGGCTAGAGGAGCCTGGTGGGCTACAGTCCACGGGATCAATAAAGAGTCGAACATGACTTAGCAACTAAGCAACAGAAAAAGCCGTTATTACCAAAAAAAGAAAAATCAATGAACGTCCTCATTTAATATATCTATATCAAAAAAGTCAACTGTGTGAAGACCAGAGAGACTCGAGCTACTCTTTTCTCAGTGTGGCTGTGGAAGGTACACCAGGCACTGAGCTTCCCCAGATGAACAGGTGAACGCAGAGTTCCTTTCCTGGTGAATGCTTTTTAAAAAAATGACCCTGAGAAACCTGTGAGGAGGAGAGCTGGAGATCAAATGAGCTGAGCCTGAGAAATTTACTGCGTCCTGTTTTCCAGAGACCATTTTCCCAGCATAAGTCATAGAGACAGATGGCCCCAGACCTGCTTCTGAAAATAGCCACTGTCGAGGAGAGGAGAGCTGACTTAGTGGGAGCTGCCCAGCTTGGGGAATAAGACCCACAGATTCAATGGGCTGGAAAAGAAGGCATTTTGGACCCTGGAGACTGTGGTTCTGCCAAGCTCATCCCAGGAGGAACCCAAAGCAGAAGCTGTTGTATTTGCTACCTTTTGTGTGTTTTCTTGTCTTTAAAAAAGCTTTTTAAAAATCGCATTACCACGTTTGTTCCTTGAAAGAATTATAAAAATATAGAAAAAAAAGTTTATTTGGAATTCTACTGCCCTAAGCTAACAAGTCTTAACATTTTTGTTAATTATTCATACTCACACACACATATGTAAACAGATGTCACAATTATTTTTATACAGTTTTGCCTCATACTTTTTTAATATTCTGTTTCCCATGTCCTTAAACATTCTTTACAAACATGGCTTATAATGTCTGCATATTAACGTTCTACTGATGTGCCTTAATTTACATAATTAGTCACTTTTTAACCTAAAGGATGTTTTTCCTCTTTAACTTTTTTTTTAAATTTTCACTTTTGTCTATTACAATATTGTGATGATTATCCTTATAAATAAATCTTTTCAAAAATCATAATTGTGTTCTTGAGTAAATTCCTAGAAGTGGAATTGCTCAGTTAAAAGTTTACACATTTTAAAAATCAATTTATATCAAATTATATTACCAATATCAGTGCATAAAATCTTGTTTGTATTTAAAGCCAATATCTATTTTAACATCCACTTGATGCCAGATTTTTCACATTTGTTATTTCACTTTCTCCTGTAGTTTGAAAAAATCATATTTAGAAGTATAAAAATAGCTTCATGTGCTCATTGTAGAAAATTTTAAAGCTATAAAAGCATATTTTAAAAGCTGATATCAGTGATAACTAACACTAAAGATTTTTTCAGCCAAGTTTTTGTATAGGAATGCATTTATACCAATGTGTTTATTCTATAAATGTTTTATGAGCATGTAAAAGATGCTTACTCCTTGGAAGGAAAGTTACGACCAGCCTAGATAGCATGTTCAAAAGCAGAGACATTACTTTGCCAACAAAGGTCTGTCTAGTCAAGGCTATGGTTTTTCCAGTAGTCATGTATGGATGTGAGAGTTGGACTGTGAAGAAGGCTGAGCACTGAAAAATTGATGCTTTTGAACTGTGGTGTTGGAGAAGAGTCTTGAAGTCCCTTGGACTGCAAGGAGATCCAGCGAGTCCATTCTAAAGATCAGTCCTGGGTGTTCTTTGGAAGGAATGATGCTAAAGCTGAAACTCCAGTACTTCGGCCACCTCATATGAAGAGTTGACTCATTGGAAAAGACTCTGATGCTGGGAGGGATTGGGGGCAGGAGGAGAAGGGGATGACTGAGGATGAGATGGCTGGATGGCATTACCAACTCGATGGACATGGGTTTGGGTGGGCTCTAGGAGTTGGTGATGGATAGGGAGGCTTGGCGTGCTGCAATTCATGGGGTTGCAGAGTCGGACACAACTGAGCAACTGAACTGAACTATACTAAAAGGACCTAACGTTCCATTATAACCGAAATTATTTTTATCCAGCACTTTTTCTAGTCTCCTTTAATCCTCAGAATAACCCTTGGAGGTAGTGGACTACTGTTACTCCTATCTCATAGAATGTTGGGCCATGGAAGAACCTTAGGGTGTTCTGGTCTAATTCCCCAAGGGGGAATGTGAGTGCCAGAGAGGTCAGTGGTCCTGCCCATGATCCCACAGCACACTGTTGACCTGCACCCAGACCTCTTGACCTCTAGTCTGTTGCAGCAAACTGTATCTGATGTGGAACTGAATCAGCACTGTCCTCAAATGGGGTGGCCACATCACTGTCCAGAGCAGGACATCTTTAGAGGAAAGGCAGGGAACTATTACTAAATGATGTGGGATCACAGACGCGCATTGAGGCTGTCACTGGCAAACGAGAGCGAGAGGTCCCTCTGGCGCTCTGGCTTCAGATTTGTAGCACTTTGAAATGCTTGGCAAGACTGGATGTCAACCCATTTTAAAAAATGATGGTTAACAGTTCTGCAAACCATGGTGTCACTGCAATGGAGTTCCTGGTCCGCTAGCAACCTCAGAGCGGCACATCAGAAGGAGATTATTCCAGTTTTCCTTAATGCTCTATCCTCTGCTCAGAACTGGCTAAGATATTACTTAGTGGAGCAACTGGCTGCCTTGTTAAGAGAAATAGACAGGTTGGCTCATGAGGAGAGAATGAATGCATTCGGTTTGGAGTTTTGTTTTTTGTTGTTTTATTTAGTTGTTTGGCTGCAGCCTGTCTTCATTGCAGTGGAATCTTTTTAGTTGCGGCATGCGGGAATCTAGTTTCCTGACCAGGGATGGAACCCGGGCCCCCTGCATTGGGAACATGATGGAGTCTTAGTCACTGGACCAATGGGGAAGTCCCTGCATTTGGTTTTAAGTGGAGGGGCTCAAGTATTTCCAAGAGGGAGACTGAGGAGATGAAACACAGCCAGGCTCCGCCGGAAGGATGAATCCATCAGCTCAGGGTTCCATTGAAACGACCAACTTATTTAGGCATCAGGGTTTTGTTTTGGTCCTTTCAGGGTGTCATTTATTGACTAATTGCTATTTACTGGATACTGTGATAAACATTTTATACACGAGCTTCTAAAACACAGGGCTGCTAGTTAAAAGGTTATCAGGAGACTCTTACCCGGATCCAGGGAACTGCCTAATCCAGGGATGAGAGTGCTCCACCCTCCCCACCCCGAGAGCAATAGCGTGTGCTCTGGTTCCACTGTAGGACTCACACTTCCCCACTATGTGAGCAGACTTTGACTTTCCCCACCGGAGCCTAGATGGGGTTTAATGGCGATCAATAAGATTCCATTTGGGCGTTTAGATGGATTTCTCAGGACTGCTGAGAAAAGTGTAAAAAAGTGCATTTTGTTAATGGTCCTTTCTTTGGCAGAGTAATAAATGCGTCCATCAACTAGCCCTTCACACTTTAGTCTCACGGCGTATTCCAAAGACAACTTTGAATGCAGAGTGCCAGAGGCT
Organism: Aepyceros melampus; assembly: GCA_006408695.1. Classification (NCBI taxonomy): domain Eukaryota; kingdom Metazoa; phylum Chordata; class Mammalia; order Artiodactyla; family Bovidae; genus Aepyceros; species Aepyceros melampus. The sequence goes on from SJXQ01001284.1 coordinate 88,867, forward strand.
ATTTCTTGAGCACCAGCTTGCCCTAGTTATAGGTTACATTTCAAATGCTAAGGAAAGCTGCTATCAATTCACACAAAGGTGTGAGGGACTGAAATTGCTCTTCCTGTAGAGCTCAGGACTCCTCTGTGATGTGTTCCTTTCATATATCACAGCTGTCTGCCTAACACGTTCCTCTTGTATGACGTCGTAAGCAATGCATATTGATAAAGGTGTCATTGGCAGGCCTGCAGATCTGTTATTGTTTATTCCCCCGAACCAGCCTGTTCTTGCTCTCAAAGACCTACAACTGGAGGGATGGTAAAGGGAGTCCATGTTGGTTGAGCGCTCACTTTGGGACTTCCAGGCTTCCCACAAGCACGATACCATCCTCCTCTCAAAAGCTCTTTGCTGTGGATGTTGTGACTTCATTTTTCAAAGGAGAAAACGGAGACTAGGAGAAGTGAAGTGACTCACCCAAGGTTGTACAGCCAGTTATGAACCTGGGCTTTGGTCCCTGGTTTGTTCAACAGGAATCCTGTAGTCTTTCCACTTTAGATGCGTTTCAGTTGATGGACAGGAATCTCCCCCTCCAGACTCCAAACCAGGGCTGATAAATGTATTTCACACCCCCTCAGTGGGCAGAGCATTGCAGTTGTGGGTTCTCCCCCAGGTCCTGTGACCACAGACAAATGTATTCAGTTCTGTAAGCCTCCATTTCTTGACCTTGAAAATAGGCATGGGTTCTCCAATCCATGGTTATTGTGAAGAAAAGATCTTGTAAAAAGATCCTCCTCCCAGAGGAGGAGCTCTGTGAATGCTTGTTCCCACCCGCATCCCTGACCACAGGATGTCTGCCTTCTCTCACTTTGTTACTTTGTTTTTTTTCTTTTCTCCACCTTTATCTACTATAAGCAGAAGCTAGGCTCAAAGACCTTCTCTCCAGAGACATGCATGGCTGCCCCCTACCCTTCTGTGGCCCCTGGTTGTTGAAGTGAGGCATTCCAGATAGCCCATGTCATTTTAGCAGAGACGCAGTGGGAAATTCTACAATACCAGGTTCCCTTCAGCCGATGATCAGGATACATGGCAAGGCGACCCCAAACCCCAATTCCCTAGTCCTGCCTGTGGCATCAGGCATCCTTATTTGCCTACACATACACACATCTGGGCCCCACCTAAAAGGCAAGCCCAGATCATGTGGACTTTCAACATCCTAGCTGAGCTGTGAGCAATTTGAAAGGAAGTCTGGGTGCCGAAGCAGATGCCTGAAGTCTCAAGATCAAATCCTTCTAAAGTACAGTCCCGGTCTTGTCACATTCCTGCTTTAAAAACCCACGTGACTCCCCACCTAAGGTCTGTTTCCCTTTCCTTGTGTTCAAGGCCTAAACTTGTTGTTCAGAGACTCATTTCCCACTTTTCTCTTCACATAGACCTTTGCTGCCATAATCAAAGTCCTCTTCTTCCCTTCTGCCTTCCCTCCATCCTTTCTTCATTTAGCAAATATTTGTAGTACTTTCTAAGTACCAGACACTGTGCTGGACACTGGAGAATACGGCAATGGACAAGCCAGGCTGGCAAGCGGGTGGCCACAGACAAGTCTACACTACAGTATGGGAAGTGTTGCGGCAGTAACCCCCAGGAGGCATGCCAAACCCACGTTTGGAGCATCTGGGAAGCCTTCCTGGAGGTGGTGATCTTGAGATTAAGCCTGGAGGCTGAATGGGGGCTAGTGAGACTCACAGGGTGATAGTGATTCAGAAAAGGGAAAAGGAAAGGAAACACTCAAGAAGAGAGAACAGCATATACAGAACCTCAGAGGCAAAATTTCGTAGTTGTGCTCCAGGGGGTGCCCTTCAGATCGGTCCTGTGCCAGTGGTACCCTGAAGTTGTGCAGATCTGCAGACTTGGGCAGAAGAGGGAACAGTGAGTATGTGGAAGTCAGGGCACGTCAACCAGTCTCAGCACACTTAGTGAGAAGTTACGAGACTTGAGAGGCAGAGTGATGCCAGGGAGGTTGCTTGGGACCAGGTCAGGGCTAAGGGCCTGAGGCAGAGTACTCCTCCCTCTGCTGTGGCTCAAGCCCCCATCTCTTCATCTCTTCCCTCTGGACTCCTCTGTGGCTCCAGAAAGCCTTCCTTGGTGCCTCCAGTTGAAGCGAGCTCCCCACCCCCTCACACATCCTCCTCTGCACTGGGCCGCCTTCCGCCTTCCGTTCTGACAGGTCCCACCCCTGCCTTGCTGAGAGCTGCGTGGACACTCCCCCTGCCCTCCCACCAGCTCCCTGGGGGCTGTGCCTCTCATAGTCTGTGCCTCCCTCACCTTCTAGCCTGCCCAGGGGGCGTTTAGGAAATGTCTGTGGAATGAAACAGTGCTCGCCGTACTTGTCTGGTCACATGCTGCTCTTATAAAGAAAAGATAAAGGTACCGCTCCTCACTTTATATACACATGTTTAGGCATACCGACATCTAAAGTTTATTGGGTGTTTACTGGCTGCCATGCCATTCTCATGCCAGTACTCTTGCCTGGAGAATCCCGTGGACAGGGGGGCCAGGTGGGCTACAGTCCATGGGGTTGCAAAGAGCCGGACACGACTGAGCCACTAACACACGTGTCATTCTCAACACATTACTTGTTTTAACTCCTTGGATCCTCAGAGCGACTCTGTAAAGTAGCTATTCTTTTTCAATTTTTTGCTCTCCCTGACTTAGATGAGGTGATCGCGTCACAAAGGGTGGGGTAAGTTGCCCGAGGTCACTGTTACAGAGCTAGCAAGTAGAACAGTAGATTCAGATGTAGGGTCCAGAGCCCTTCCATTCAATATAATCCCGCACTGCTTCTGAGGATGCCAAATTGAGATGGCAGTGCATTTTATTACATGTGTTTTAAGCAGGAATGCATTATGTACATTATAAAACATTTACAAAGTAGATATCAGAAAAGAGTGACATAAAAAATACTTCTAGAATGTTCTTGCACCCAGGAGATGGTTTTATGTCCCTTCCTGGGGACCACTTAAAGGATGCTGATGAATGAGAGGGAGGAAATTGACACAGTTCCAATAGTTTCTGTATATCATGGAAACCTCATGAGTTATTGTGCACCTGTTAAGGGTCTGGGCTTCCCTAGCGGCTCGCCTGGTAAAGAATACACCTGCAGTGTGGGAGCTCGGGGTTCGATCCCTGGGTTGGGAAGATCCCGTGGAGAAGGCAACGGCTATCCACTCCAGTATTCTGGCCTGGAGAATTCCATGGACTGTATTGTTCATGGGATCACAAGAATTGGACATGACTGAGCGACTTTCACTTATTAAGGGTCTGGCACCTTGTTAGGTGCTTGAATGTTAGGTATGAATGTTTAGAGCAACCCCAGAGGCCTGGGGTGAGGCCTAAAGATTCCTTGGAAGGGAGAAGAAACAGGCATACGGCCTGGGAGGGACTGTACTGTTCTTAGCCCAGAATCTCCGGTTTGTGATGGAACAAGTTACTTAGTTCTGGAACTATTTATTTCATAAAGCTTGACAGATTCACTCAGGAAGAGGCTGTAACAAGCACCCAGGCACAACAGATCATGTTTCTTAACCTTGTCTGAAATTTTAACAACTCAGCATGGTCTGGTCCTGGTTATCTCAAGCTCATCAGAAGCTCTGATTGGAGATTAGAAGATGTCTTTGGTTAATAAAAGATGAGGAAATGAATGTATATTTGCTTAATTAATGCAGCCTGGCTGACAAAATCTTTTCAATCCTGGGACTGCAGGGGAAGGGAAATCTTGAATGGAATTCTTCATGGGGTGGTTTCATTCAGTTTGGTCAACATTTGTTAAGCACTGACCCTGGGATTCTGCTTGCTGAAGCATGTGCTCGGATGTTGTATCTTTAGTCCTTAAAATAACTTTATTAAAGGGAAGGAGCTCCTAACTTACAATGAGAAACTGGAACACATTGACCCAAGATCATATAGTCAATAGAAGGCTAGGGCATGATGCAAACTCCTATTCTGTTGAACTTCAAAGCCTGCTGCAAGAAGGTCCTATATCCCAAGAGGGTGCATACACTTTATATGGGAGACAACTACAGATAACTCCAAATACACCAGAGCAAATATGATAGCAGAACTAAAAGGTTAGTTCAAAGAAAGAAGTGATCATCCCTGTAGTGCTATGTGGTAAGTGGTGTCAGGGAAGGGTCTCCCTAGGCTAAATTGGAAACCCTGGTTTGGACGATTTTAAGATAAATCAATCCATGGGATTGCAAAAAGTCAGACACGACTGAGCAACTGAACTGAACTGAAGGTAATCATAGCCCAGGTTTTTAGGTGAACCAAAACACAGATGGAAAAGCTACCCAGAGATTGTACCTTGATCATGGATTCCTACTGCCTCAATTGCTGTTACTGAGTTTCTAATACGAACCAACCAAGTGGGATAACACAGCAGCTCTATAAAATGTCACATGTGGTTGGGCTCAGGGGTTGACATGAGCATCATGGAACCTGCACAGTCCTGCAGGATTTGGTCACTGAACTGAGCGAGCCTCTCTTGGTAGAGAGACCCCCCCCCCACCGCCCCTCTCCACAAGAATCAGCAGCTCTCTATACCACCGCTTCCTCAGGTCTCTACCAAGTCTTGCGACGATGTGTCGGGCGTCCTAAGTGTTTGGTCTCTGCAACACTGAATGGATCTGGTTATGTTTTAAACCTTCTATGAGTCAAGGTGGGAGAAAAGCAGCAGGCCTGGCTGTCAAGTGGATGCTTTGCCTCGTACTGTACACCCCTGTATGTCTGTGCTTGTGTCCCCTCTCTTGTAGATGTACTGCACATGCCTAAAGGTCAGACACACGTAGGACGGCAAATTGCCTGTCCCCAGAGGTCTTGTCCCCAGCCGCCACCCCCTGCCTCCAAGGGTTGGGAGTGTGCCCACAAAACGATAGAAAGCTGGCATTTTAGAATCGCGGGACCCTGACACGTTAGAAATCTACAGTCAAGCCTCCTGACTTAATGCCCCAAGACTTAGTGTTTCCAAACTCACAGGATGTTAGTGGCATAACAGGTATACAGTATTTTCCTCTGAGATATTAGAATTTAAGAGCGCTAGTCTGTGAAACACTTAGAATTCATCTCTTCAGCCAACATGTATATAGTGCCTACTATGTGCCAGGTACTACGTTAGAGTCTGGAGAGACACACAAGTGAAAAAGACGGTTAGAGTTCTTGCTCTCTCAATAAGTTTGCAGAGAACATACTTAAAATCTCCAAAGTGTCAGATTCTTAGAAAAGTTTAAGTGTGTTGAAATCTTAGAAAGCCAGAGGTGGAGGGGGCCGAGATCATTCTTTCCAGCTCCCCCCTACCTTTTATGAGGCCCAGAGGCTGTTCCAGGCATGCTGGATTAAAATCTGCTTAATAAGAACATTATTTCAGTTCGCTAACATCACAGAATGGCCGACTTCGCAGGGGCTCAGCGATCACCCAGGGCGGCTGCTCATTTTATCAGGGAGGCCACTGAAACTCAGAGCGGGACAGCTGTGTGATAGAAGACACAGCTTGCCCCCGGGACTAGACCTCAGGTTTTCAGGCCTCTCGCAGAGAACAGGCAAAGCAGGAAGGCCTTCCCAAGTGTTTCCGAGGGGCGCGCTCTTTGCAAGCTGCGCAGGAGGCCAGCTCTTCAGGAGTTGGCACCCACTTTGCCAGAGGCATCAGCCCCGCCCCCGGGCCTCGCGTGCAGTAGATCGCCCAGTGTTGGGAGCCCCCTCCCCCTGTTGATGCGTGTTTTATTTTGCGCACTCCCCCTCCCCGTGTGCCTCAAAACCAATTTTCATTATTTTTTTTTTTTTCTGTCTGTGTTTGTCTCTGTGGTTCGCAGGTGCTCCCTTGCATTGTTCGTCCGCTTCATCAACCCCTATTGAGCAGTCCCCCTCCCCGCCCCCCTCCCCTCCGGCCAATGAGAGCCAGAGGCGGTTGCTAGGCAACGGTGTGGCCCAGCCAACCCCGGACTCAGACTCTGAGGAAGAGTTTGTCCCTAATTCATTCTTAGTTAAAAGTGGCTCCGCCAGCCTGGGGGTCGCGGCAAACGGTAAGTCCCTCTCTCTTCCTAACTTCTGTGGTTTGTGGTGTTTTACCCTTTCGTTGGCGATGCTGGTTAATCTGCCTGCTTGGGCTGCTTGCAGGGGTGGAGGGGCCTGGTGCATGGGGAGCTCGGGGTTCTCGGGGGACCTGGCAGTCTCCATGGGCGGGGGAAGCCCCGCTCCTGCCAGGCTTCACTGCTGGGGTCTGTGGGGTTGGGGGGGCTGCTGTTTCCACCCCCGTGACAGACGTTGGGCAGACAGAGTTGCAGAATAGAGATGTCAGACAGATCCCAGGAGACAGAAAAATCAGGTAGAACCTGAGTCAGGCAAAGATAGGGAGACAAAGATAGACTCGGAAAATGAAAAGTCAAAAATAGCGCCGATTGACTGCTTGCCGTGTGCCAGGGATTGTGCCAGCCACTGTCACTTGCTGCTTTGTTTGATCCTCCTCGCAGCCCTGCCTAAGACACCGCTCTCGCTCTCGCAGTGTCTCCACTGACCATGAGGAGGCTGAGAGAAAGGCTTCTGGCATTTTGGGAAGTTCTTGAGGTTTCACGCTGCCTGGAGACGGGGCCCTGGAGCCCAGGCAGCTGCAAGGCTGAAAACTGACTGCAGAGAGAGCCACTGGGCTTAAGCAGGGAGCTTCCTCTTATAATCCTGCCCTGACTCTCTTAAGGAGGAGAGGTGTGAGAGGACTCAGTGCAAAACGTCCAGGCTGGCCAGGAGCTTGCAGACCTAAGTGTTAGCGTCTGGTCAGGTGCTATGTGACCTGGGCCAATGTACTCACAGTCTCTGTGTCTGACAGCGACTAGTCCACTTCTTTGCAAGAATTAGAAGCCTGGAGGGGATTCAAGTCTACAGAGGGGGGTGATATATATGAGATAACCTGGGATCTCCCTGATGGACCAATATGTCCTGATTATCAAAGAAGAGGAAAGAAAATGACACTTATCATTACACTCCACTTAACATTGTAGCTGGTGTGTTGATTTTGCAAACATTTATCAGTAAGTGCCGGTGTGGCACTACATTCTGGTCCAATTCTAGAAAAGGCGGCATAGATTCAGAGAGAATAGGCAAGACTAATGGGCTCTGCAGTCAGACATCTTTGCATTAAATGTAAGCTTTATTGCTGTAGAATTTCAGACAGGGCATATTGCCTCTAAGCTTTTCCTCGAGCAAGTATAACGTGGGCATTGTGGTACCCGTCTCAGGATGAGGGCTCATCACAGGGCCTGGGATAGAGTTTAGTAAAGGTTAGTGATGGTCACAGTCACTGCCCTCCTCCCTCCAGGGAATTTTCGGCAGCTTGTATGTGAAAGCTCCCAGCACACTGCCTGGCCCTTAGTAATGCTCAGAAGAGTCAGACTCCTTATCTCTTAGGATCATTACAGCCTAAGGTGATAAAGGAAGTGGGAACCTGGTGTGGGGGTGACTCAGGAGAAGAGCCTCCAGTCTGCCCAAGAGAATCAGGAAATGTTTCCTAGAGGAGGCCTTCCCTGGACCTGAAAGAAAAAGTAGGGTGTGTCAGATGGAGATAACCAATGGTTTTAATAACCCAGGATATTCTGGGCAGAGGGAAAACATAGACAAAGGACCCAGGGTAAGGAGTTGCTGGGATCCTGGCGCCAGCTCTTTTATACCCAGGAACATGGCCAGTAAATAGGCATTAACTTTGGAAGAGTGTGGGAGGCCACGTGGTAAGTGACCTGAGCTCCTCTGGGTGCTGAGCTGAGGCTCTCAGGCATTACCCAGGGCCCCAGCCCCCACCACCACCATGACAAAGAAAGGTGGCTTATCCCCGGCTTCCTCCCCTAACCAGGATCTCTCCCAGCCTTTGGTCTTTGAAAACCAGACAGATCTTTGGCCTTGGTGGTTCTCTTCTGGCAGGATCTTGAGGGCCTGCATCCTCTGTGAGCAAGAGCAAAGCCGTCCTCCAGTGCCTTTTCCTTCTGTGCTCCTGAGAGTGGCACTGTCCTTTTGGTGGTTCAGTATCATTACACCTTTATACCTCTTAGCCACCTTGCTTTAAACTGTGCAGAGAAATAGGGACCTGGGAATGGTTTCAGGCCCAGCTCTATGGCTTACTGGCTATTTATCCTTACAGGACAATCACTGTCCTTCTTCAGGCCTCAGTTTCCCCATCTTGCCAACGATGGAGCAATTTCTAAGGTACTCTAATTTTCTGAGTGTTGTATGGGTGCTGACAGGTGTGCCAGTCAGTAGCCTTCTTAAGCTTACTTGGAAAAATATGTATATACACTGGGATATTTTTTGTTCATTTCTAAATAAATAAGCCTTGTAGGTAAAAGAGAAGGCAAGAATTAAAGTCCTTAATCTCTCCTCTTGCTAATTAACTGAACAAGAGCAATCATACTGTTGCAAGTTCTGCAGCAGACTGATGGCATTATTGCATTATTGATGTGCAGGGAACATGGGGGACTTCACCCTACAGCAGTCTGCTCAGCTTCGCTCCTCTTTACTCCGGCTCCCAGGGGACTGAGAGACTTCAAAGTCCTTCCCTGGGGCCTTGCTCTGAGTGTGCCACTTTAAAGTGAAAAGTGCAAGTGTTAGTCACTCAGTCGTATCCAACTCTGCAACCTCATGGACTGTAGCTCAGCAGGTTCCTCTGTCCATGGACTTTTCCAGGCAAGAATACTGGAGTGGGTTGCCATTCTCTTCTCCAGGGGAACTTCCCAACCTAGGGATCAAAGCTGGGAGTCACTCTAAAGGTTGGTAATGAATGTGTCCCTTGCCTGAAGGGAGAGTCTCGGCCCTTGGTGATCTGCTGCTCTGGGTTTGGTGGGTCACAGGTGTCACCCTGTCCATCACCTTCCTATGCCCTGAAACCCCAAAGCTAGGGGTCTTCCGTGACCCCAAGGACCTGCTGCATTGGCACGGACCCAGCCCAACAAGTGAGGATGAGTGGGCCCTGCTGCATAGTGGACCCAATACTTGTTTTGTTTCGTTGTTTTTTCATGGAAAAGTGTGAAATTATTTTAATGGAATCATCTCTGTTGCTTCTGTCAGTTCTAAAAGTAACAGTGCTTGCTAATTCAAACAGTGCAGAGGGTGACAAGTGAAGTCCTCTTGTAACTCTTCCTCCCAGAGGTATCCACTTTTTAACAGTGTAGTGCGGGGTCTTACAGATGCCTTTTAGGGAGTGAAAATTAGTGAGTAAATACATGAAGGGAGGAGCAAGCAGTACATGAGGGCCGCAGTGCAGCAAGGAGACCATGCGTGCATGCTGAGTCGCTTCAGTCGTGTCTGACTCCTTGCAACCCTGTGGACTGTGGCCCGCCAGGCTCTCCACTACCCACAGGATTCTCCAGGCGAGAATGCTAGGTAGACCGCCATGCCCTCCTCCAGGGGATCTTCCCGACACAGAGATCGAACTCGCATCTCCTGTGTTTCCTGCACTGACAGGTGGGTTCTTTACCACTAATGCCACCTGGGAGGCCCAAGAAAGCAGGCCTGTAGTCAAGCCTTCTGAAATCGGGCCCCAGAGATGTGACCCTGGGCACAGGACCTTAAACCCCAGAGCCTCAGCTGCAGCACAGGTGAAATGGGGAAACCCTTCTGGGGTCACTAACTATCTCCCTTCCCTGTCTGCACACCTCCATTCCTTTCCACCAATGGAAGGCTTTAAAGACCACCTGACTAAGTAGATTAATTGCTCTGGCTCCTTTAGAGGCCTACTTCCCCAGAGGCGTCTTTGAGAAAGTACTTTAAATGACAAAGGCAGCCCCTCAGGCTCCTGGAGGGTGAAAATGAAGTTTCCTCTGGCAGGAGCTGACTCAGCACCCTCCTCTGAGGGCTGGCCCGTTGGGAGGCAGCCTTCTGGGAGCCAGGCTGTGTGCTCCAAGGGCTCCCGGAGGCCCTCTGCCTCCAGCTGCGTCAACTCCTTCCCCGGCTGCGATCCCAGGCGCTGGGCTCCCCAGAACCACCCTGCTAAAATCCCCTTGTAAAGAGCAGGGAGGCCACGTGGGACATCACAGAACAGGAAAGGAAACGGGAAGCAGCTCTCTTCTGCCATTGAAATCCTAATCCACCCCAGGGATAACCATCTAGAAGTCACTGATAGATACAAAGAAAGATTTGACTAAAATAACAGCTTGTCACAGCTGAGGAGCTAAGGAAGTGGTTAGGATTAAGTAGATCTTTGTCCCTATCCCCACAGAAACTTTTCAAAGGAAGTATTCAATGTGCTGTCATCTGGTGGCTCAAGTGGTAAAGAATCTGCCTACAATGCAGGAGACCTGGGTTCAATCCCTAGGTCAGGAAGATCCCCTGGAGAAGGAAATGGCAACCCACTCTAGTATTCTTGCCTGGGAAATCCCGTGGGTGGAGGAGCCTTGTGAGCTACATCCATGGGGTTGCAAAGAGTGGAACACAACTCAATGACTAACACTTTTTAAAGCTCGTCGGTTAGTATTTAACAGGGTCAGAAAATAAACAGCTCAGAGAAAGCTGTCCGTTTCTCAAAGCTGAGGTGAGATAGGAACAGTGGGAGAATTTACATGTGCTGAGCAGCTTTGGTGTGTCGTTTCTTTACATGCGTTATCTTTTTTGAGCTTCTGTTTGTCTCTGTTCAGCAAACTGAAGCCCCAGAGAGGGTCAGGGGCTTGCACATAGCTTCACTGCTCCTAAAGGGCATGCAGAGACTCATACCCAAGCCTACTTGATTTTAGGGCCTCAATTTTCTTCCTTTACCCCCAATTTTTTTGTATTGTTTTCAGTACCAGATCCTGTTAATTTCTGTGTCTTTTTAGTAGGAAGCTGAAGTCCATCAAAGAAAAGGGGAAGTCCATCAAAGAAAAGTTGATTAAAAAAAAATTACTAGTTGTACTCACCTGACAAACCTTGATGAAGCCTCTATTATGTGAGAGATGTGTAATCTCACGGAATCACGGGAACTCATGGAATCTCACTGAATCTTCCTATCTGTCTTGTGTCATAGCCGTTTTTAGTCTCATGGAGGCAACAGCAGGCAATAGAGGTTAAGGAACTTCCCCTAAATCACACAGCTTCTAAGTCGCAGAACCAGATTTGATTCCCAGGTCTGTTTGAAACCAGAGTGAAATCTTTCCCTTGTTCTTTGGTGAGGACTATGGGAGTTTCAAAGATGAATCAGGTCAGCGACTTAGACACTAAATTTTGCTGCTGCTCCTTGAAAGCCAAGCCCTGGATGCTGGGCGATGCGTGGCCTTTTTTTTTCGTTTTCCCTTTTCGCCCTGCTCCGGGCCTCACCAGATTTCTCAGGCTGGTCACACTGGCCAACATCACTGCTGTTTGGCAGTTTCATTGACTTTCTCAGGTCTTAAGCAGCTGGGCTTATTTTGTTTTGACTTCCAATCCGGCGGAGGAGTGTTTATTTTTCTTTCTAAATAGAAACACTGCTATGTATGTGAGCTCCTTCCAAAAGTGTTTTCTTAAAACACAACAAAAAATTCAACTTAATTTAGAACCTATCCAGATTCCCCCTGAGGGAGTCTGCCAGGGTCCTGTTAAGTCAGTTTGTGAAATCATAAGGCAAAATTGTGCCTGTTTCCTATGTGGAGACGTATGCAATGAGGCTTTTGTCTCCTTTCTCTGTGAATTTCATGGAACCTGATTTAGTCGCTCCTTGCCAACTGCAGGTACTTGGGGGTCTGTATGATGCCCAGGACCCAAGGCTTAAGGACACAGGAGCATGTGAAGTTCTCAGGCATTTTTGTTCACCACCAGCTCTCTTGCATCACAAGACTCTTGCTGGTAAATAAATTCTTACACCAGCCACGTCAAGAATGTAAGTCCTTAACTCCTAAGAACAAGACAAATTGATTTCTTCCCTCTCTCCTGCCTTCATCCACGATGACATTTGAAATGTTTGTGGATGTTTTCCTGATGGATGAGGGGTAACAGGCACTGACTCTAAGCATAAATATCCTCTGAAATAGGTATTTAATTCATAGGGTCAAAAAGCCCTTAAATGAAGCCCTTGGAGTTGCATTTTAGAATCTAAGAATTTTTAGATTTAAGGAATAAAATTCAGTACACATACCGTATCTTTCCTAACATTCTCAGAGTGCTGGGCAAGCCCACGGTAATCAAATACCTTGATATTTCTGCAGTCAGACATATGAACAGCTACACTGGTGACATTTAAAAAAAAAAAAAGGACTCTGAGATCCGTGTCTGTTCAGGTCAGGCTTCGCAACCAAAACAGTTTTGATAAAACTTTGTCTTAGAAAAACCTCTCAGTCTTAAGAGTTTTGAGTTTTTTTGGAATGGTGGCTTACGATGGTGATCCTGAATTGTGCCTTTTCTTAAATGGGTGGAAGGGCTCCCATGATTCAGAAAGGCTCATAACAGACAATCATAGAGATAACCAGAAAACTTGGTAACTAGAAGGGAAGCTACAAGGGCTTCCTTGTAGCTCAGTCAGTAAAGAATCTGCCTACACTGCAGGAGACCTGGGTTTGATCCCTGGGTTGGGAAGATCCCCTGGAGAAGGGAATGGCTACCCAGTCCAGTATTCTTGCCTGGTAAATCCCATGGACAGAGGAGCCTGGTGGGCTGCAGTCCTTGGGGTCGCAAAGAGTCGGGCACAACTGAGCGACTAACACTTACTTACTTAGAAGGCATGATACAGGTGCAGACTGCTGACTAGGCAGCTCCATATTTATGTAATGTGAGTGCTTGGAGAGACCAAGCCCCTCGAGTGTAGATGTGGGGCTTCAGGAGGCCAGTGCCAGCAGGTTGGCTGACTTGCAGGCCTAGGAATTCAGGAGGTGAGAGGCCAACTGCTCTATTCTCCAAAGTCTAGAACTCGGTGACTCTGAGTAGGAACCTTCCCTGATGGCCCCTTCGGGTGTATGGACACCCCCTGCTCCACGTTTCTTTGCTGCCTTGCTGTCTTCTATACAAACCCCTCCTTGACAGTCTGCTGCTGCTGCTGCTAAGTCGCTTCAGTCGTGTCCGACTCTGTGCGACCCCATAGACGGTAGCCCACCAGGCTCCCCCGTCCCTGAGATTCTCCAGGCAAGAACACTGGAGTGGGTTGCCATTTCCTTCTCCAATGCATGAAAGTGAGAAGTAAAAGTGAAGTCGCTCAGTCGTATCCGACTCTTAGCGACCCCATGGACTGCAGCCTAGCAGGCTCCTCCGCCCATGGGATTTTCCAGGCAAGAGTACTGGAGTGGGGTGCCATTGCCTTCTCCGCCTTGACAGTCTAGGGACCTGGTTATTCCCAAGTCTGATTACCAGGTTCAACCACCGATTCCTTGAGGCAGGCCTTGTCTGACGTTGTATCTTCAGAGCTGAGCATATATAGGTGCTGCAGTCAAAACTGGAAAAAAAAAGTTGATATCCTTTCTTCTCTTTTACCAGCTCCCCTCATCCCACCCCACCCCCCAGTACCACACACACACCCCCCACACACAAGCACCCTGTAGGAGTGGTGCAGTGGGCCACATGGGGGATAATACCGGAGACCCGCAGAGAGGATTTGCCCCAGTGCAGAGTCAAGGGTCCGTGTACAGCCCCAGACTCCAGGGCCCTCTCTACCTCACCAGGTACCTCCCTCCGCTGTGACGGCTCTCACCTGCAGCCTCCCTCCAGGGGCGGGCGGCTGTGCCCCCCAGGTGGGAGCAGTGAGGACAGCCACACAGGGGTCACTTCCGGTTTTCGTAGGGTCCACAGAGCCCTTTTTCATACGTTACCTCAGGCAGACTCTGGTGACTCAAATTTAATCACCACGTTGGCTTTCTTAGGAGGTAAGGCTTCTTCCTGACCTTACAAAATAAACAGGTCACATTTTGAGTTAATGGAACCAAACGTCCTGGGAGAACCAGGGCCCTCTAATTAGTCACTCACGTGACATGATCGCAGACTCTTTGCAGCTCCCTTTCCACATTAAAAGGTACAGAAATAACAGTTTTGGTGTCTGGCTTGATTAGACCTCGGAATTCCTAGACCACCCCTCGAGGAAGACAGGGTAGCCCTGCGTCTGGACTGTTTCCACCTGGAAACTAAGCTGGATTGTGTCCCTGTGGGAATGTTTGTGGCTTGCTCCATGGGGCTCTTGTGACACCAGGCCACATCTTCAGGCATCTCCTGACAGTTCGGGGCACAGGCTGTTGAAGAGGCACCAGGAGGAAAGCTAAGGAGAACTTGGGAGAGTAGTGTGTCTCACGTTTCGGTAACCCTGGCACTCCCCAGGCGTGGTCACATCCACCATCTCCCAGGGCCCGCAGCTCAGGGCGTGAGGTTGGCCGAACGTGGAGAGCCACCAGGCAGGAGGGAGGGCAGAAGCTGGGCTACCCCTCTGACTGTGCGGCTTTGGGCCAGTTTTAGATCTGCCCTCAGCTGGTTGTTCCACACTCCGAGGCCCGCCGCCATCCACAGAAGCTGAGTTTTCCGGCTGTAACCCCTCCTGGTATAAGCCTCCTGGTAATCTCGCCTAAGTGGTCCTGAAACCTGCCTGGGGAGACGTGTGCGCCTTGGGACAGCAGCCCTGCCTTCTGAGCCCAGCTCTGCCTCCGACCTTGGGCGTGACCCCCACCTGCCCGGTCCTTTGATTCCTTGGCTATCTCATCGGGGCGGTGGGAGGACTTGGTTAGATCAGCATTCCCCAGGCTGGTTCCTTTGTGTGTCACTCTCAGAGTCTGCACTAGGCCAGGGCCCACCTCCATGCCATTTCCTTGCCTTTAAATTGCCTCCTTTCTTGAACTTTTTCTTAAGCTAAGTGAATTTATTTACTTGCCATAAATAGAAGGTAGCTGTAAAAAATAAATACTGTGGTGAGATAAAGCCCGCTCTAGAATGCCAAGCAAAGATTTGCTTCACTTTGTTAAAGAGGGACATTGGCAAGTGTTAGGTGTTAAAAACCTACCGGTACCAAACAGAGACTTCCTCCTCCTCATCAGAAGCTTGCAAGAGGATGGAGGCTGTCCTACATGTGAGCAAATAGCTCACTCATTCACCACCTAAAACCACGTCCGTGGGACCCATGATTCTGTGGCTTTTTCTGGAACTCTGTGTAGACTTTCAATGCTATACCCCATGGTCTGCTCACCTTGAGAGTAAACGTCTCTTGCTGTTCCCAGAACCCCCTGTCCTCCCCCTTCCTAAGTGTGGTCTTTTCTGAGCGAGCTGTTCCCACATTCCCCTCCTGCCCTCTGCCTTTGTCCTCAGGTCTGAACTGGGTTCCCCGTTACTGGTTAATAGCTCCCAGCTTAGACCAGGATCCCAAGTGGCTTCCGCTTCTCCTCTTCCTCTTCTTTCCCTTCTCCTCCCTCTTCTTCGGAACTGTCATTGTTGATATAGGTGTTTGAGATCAAATGACTTAAAAAACATTCCCTCTGCTTTAAATGGCCTAAAAGGACTGAAGCCAGAAGGAAAACAGAAATGGCGCCATATGGAGCCATGGGAGAGAGAGGCTATGGAGGCTTGCAGGTCCTTCGTGTGCTGTGTGCCCTTGGGAAGCATGCCTAGCACTCTGGGTCTCAGTCCCCTGCTCTGTAAAAATGGATATTGGCTTTAATAGTACTTTACAGAATTGTTGTGTCTGTGGGAAACTATGAGCAAGCCTTCTAACATAGCGATTGCTACATAAGAGATGTGCAATGAATGTTCGCGTCCTCACTCCTTTCTCTAGAACCCAGAAGGTTTTGGCAGAAATCTCTGGAAGGAAGGCAGATTCCTACACTCTCACCACCCCTCCTAGGCCCGGAGGAGGTACAACAGTGAACAGCTCTGTCCTGGAGGCCTGAGCTTTAATA